>JARHVA010002493.1:2470000-2523781 GCA_037957365.1 Torreya grandis
AATAAAAAGACACTACATGTTTTAGTGTAGATGTAAAATACAATGGTAAAAATAAGAATTTTTTAAATGAAAGAGGTGCTCATTGGATATTAGCTAGAGATAAATTCAAATTATTGAATAATAAAATATGAGAGATTCACACACCAAATGGCTATGGGTCCTTCATGAAGTGTGAATTCATCATAAACACATACATAATGTTTCTCAAAACACATGATTGACATAAAATTTTGAAGGTAATTCATGTTTTTTTTGGCCTTAAATTAGAGATGTCATTTCAAAACTTCATATTTAATTTTATTAAATCTATGAGACATATATTTACATTGGCATTAGGAAGGCCATATTATAGTATTTTTTTTAACCCACTAAAAGCACTATAATGAATTTAAATTTTTTTGAAGTAATATAATTTTTATTTTCAATTAAAACTTAGCTAATCATCTAATAAACATTAGACTATATAGCATGATTCATATTGTTTTTAGAATAAGTGGATATATATTGAAAAGAGATATTTGAATCGAGGAATGAACATGAGAAAAAAATATTACCAATATAATTTGAAAATGAACTAATTACTTCCTTTATTAACTATCAAATCCATATATTACATTGATTTTTTTCTATATGATTCAATTGGCATGTGTAGTTAACATGCAATGCATGATTTTTGATAGATATGTATATGAGGACCTTAAAAAGGTTTGTGATATTTTTAGGACATATAGAGGGTCTATGGTGGAGGGATAATTTATTCATGAAATGTTTTAATATATATAATAATCTCTTAGAGGGGAGTTTATGTAGGTTCCATGCATTTATGATGATAACTTTAGAAATGAAAAATTGGAGGACAATCTTCATTCAAAAGGAAAATTGTTGAAAATTAGTAAGTATTCAAATTCATAAGAAACCATATACAATGTATGATCAATATGTGTTTTTAAAAATTAATTTACTTACATGTTTAATTATCTGTTACATATGAAAAATATGACATAGAATAGTTCATACTCTTCAATACTTCATAAATGATTGTGTGGCTTAAAAATATGAATAAGAAAAGACTATCCATGTCAACTAAAGGATTAATTGGAGATAGTGACATCCACATAAACCTGCCCATACGAGATAAATAAAATATTTCTAGAGCAACATACTCTTGAATGGATGAGTTCACATTTAGATAATATTCATGCCATGAGTCCAAGGATAGCCATACACAAAACATTGGACATAACAAAGGGATGTGAAGTTTCAATAAGTTGTAAAAATTATTTTTATATAAGTGCATTTTTTTTTGTAATTATATTAATGATTTCATAAATTATATGACATAATGAAGGTGACTAAGCATTCTAAAATGTATTTAGATGAGAAATATTTATGTGTGGAAAATTTTGATAAGAGAATGGTTTGTTGTTGTGTAATTATAATTCCTTTTGAAAAGGTAAGTCAAGCAAGTGCATATGAAAGGTATTTTCTCAAAGGGAAATTGGATTATGTTGGAAAGATAGAGAAATAATAAAACTTGATTATATATGTTTTGAAGTTGTCATATTTTAGTAAATAGTACCCTTAATTTAATATATTTAATTTAAAAATCAACACTTAAAGTGGTCTTTATTCATTTCAATCTACGAAATAGTTTATTGAGGAAAAAGAGCTATATGTGCTTCTTCAACACTATGATATGATTCTAATTTTTGTAAATTTTCATAAGTCAATCATCTTATATTTTAGGTGCATTTTTTATATATGTATGTATTATTTTTAATGTGATTTTTTTTTATATATACCTCTATATCATTTATTAACCTTTAGTGTAATTATGTTTATGTAGGTGGGCTTCTTTATTGAGATAGAGTTCTAACAAGGTAATTGGTAGTTTTTATTATATGGGGAGCAAAAGATGATATATGTTATTGATGAAAATAATATTGTAATATGAGAACCATGGGTAAGGAGTAATGTTGTTGATATAAATGATCAAGATGACTCTAGTGATGAAGATGACCATAAAAATAATGATTAAGTTCTTCAAGATGATCAATTTTTTGAAGTTGTAGATCATGATGATTAACTTAGTGAAGCTCATTCTGAGATGAATTTCATGAAAGTGAATTTAAAGAAGTTTTCAAATGTAAAGTTGGTGGATCTATAGATAATGAAGAGGATGACAAATGGAGCATCCCAATAGCGATATATTGTGATAATAAGAGGAATATGTGAATTTATAGATAGATGAAAATATGAAGGATAAATTAATATATTAAATACAAATTCAATTCATGTAATCAATAAAGAGTTAGAAAAAATATAGAAAGATAAAAATGAATAGTCTAAAGGTTCATAGCAATGTGTTTGAATTGTTGTTGTTGTTGTTGTTGTTGTTATTATTATTATTATTATTATTATTATTATTATTATTATTATTATTATTATTATTATGATTATTATTATTATTATTATTATTATTATTATTATTATTAAATATTAAATATTTACATATTTAAATTATAAATAATTAAAAAGTTATTACAATTTTATATAATAAAATAATAATAGTATGAAATTAAATATAATATTAAATTAATTTTTTATTGTATATTATATTATTCTAAGGTTTTTGTTAAATTAATTAGGGAGATGGCCTTAGCCCCCAAAAAATTACATTCAGAGTGCCTACAATTTACTAACAAAGCTTGTTTCAGTAAATGAAGAAAAATATTATCATGACAGATAAAAACCAATGCAATATCATAGCTTAATTAATAGAAAGTAATAAATATATAGTTTAAAATTAACTAATATCCAAATTTTATAGGCATTTTAGCTTTCCATCTATACTAGGTCAACTTCTATATGGCATCGACTACTTGAAGATCTAAACCATTAGGGACCCAAAAGAATTGCCACTGAAATAAGAAATGAGAATAATATAAGACTAATGCAAGAATCCAAATACAAAAAAAACCACCATTCACTATCTCAATCAACAAATACAAAACCATCCCATGCTTTGTAGAGAAGCCTATTTGTAGAAAGATGAAATGTCAACCAAACCACCTATTTTAAGACCTAGCCTTTTGAGATTAGACCTTGAATAACTCTAGGAGAAACTAATCCATTGTCTTAGTTAGTAGTAGAAATAGATAAATTTTTAATTAATCCTCTCATTATTCTACACATGGTTAACTGAAGATGCATAACATAAAAATACATTTGTAATAAAAATAAAACACAAGACAAGCCCATGAAAAATAAAATTACAAAATAGATTATAATATTAATTATATAATGAATAAATGGTATATAAAAACCATATTTAATTTCTCATGTCTAAATTTCATCAAATGGTGGCTTGGGAAAAATACATAGTGTTAGAATAAGCCAATAGGTGATCTCTTGGTAGAGTGAGCACACAATAATTCAATTATCTACTATATTACAATAACTTAGTGAAGAGAAATATAAACGAGTAGGGGGAGTTAACCTAATGGAGAAATCAAAGTTTGAGTAAGTGTAACTCATTGTGGAACTCATAAGATAACTGATAGTGGTACTCAGTTAAACTCCAGATAGAGCCTTATGTGGAACTCCTCTCTCACCCACTTAACCTCTTATCACATATAAGTAAGCTAAATTTATATGTGTATGGATTATCCATTTCATAAGTAAATAGAATAATAAATATCCTACACGAACACCCCTCTTAAGCACATCTTAGGTGAATGAAAAAGAAAATATGGGTCCAAACAATAAGGCCTGATGAGGTACCTACGTATAATGTAACTCTCAACAAGTGGAGTAAAAGGAGAAAACCTAGTGGGCAAAAACTCTACCTCTCTAAAATCTCTACCTCCCCCCCTGCAAAAGAGAGATAAAGAAAATAAGTTAGTATTGGAAAACCCAATTCTAATGCCCCCCTTCAACATATCTTAGTTTTTATAGAAAATTATGTCCCGACAATGAGGCCTAATGAGATACCCAAGTACATAGTGATGATCGTAGTATCCTAAAAAATATGAAGGATGTGTGCCTACACAAAGAAGAGAGAAGGTATGCATAAAATATCACATGGAAAATGTTGTAGTATGTCCCTCTACAAAAAATGCTATCTCTTCCTTTTAGAAAAAAGAAACCATGAGATATCAAATAATTGAATTCCCACTCAAGTGGAATGCAGATAGGAATGTAGATTTAAATCTCTAGAAAATGCTCAAATATCTCCCTGGTAATGCTCAAATGTACCAAATTTTGATAAGGTATCACAAGACTAAATGTAGAAGATGGCAATGAAGAAGCATATAATGAAGGGAAGAGAAGACCTAGAGAAGAATATAGACATGGAACATTCGCTGAAAGAATGTGTTATGCCTATTTTTCACACCTCCTCAATTTTTATGAAAAATAATAATTTTTTTGCCATAAAGATGACTCTGTCATAAAGTTTAAAATTGTGTCAGGGACTTAGTTAATTAGTAGTATATTTGGGATGCATATTTTCAATTACAAATTGATGATGATTGGTTGATGAATTCATATTCATATTTATAGTGGTTTCAAAAATCATAATGGATAAATGAATAAAATATGCATATATATATATATATATATATATATATATATATATATATATATCATTGAGAATATTTATGATAAGTTATTCTACTTTTTAGTTCAGAATTAGATCATATTTCACTCCAAATTGGGATACTTTTATTGGTTAAAATCATGATCATGGTAATTTCCAGATTTGATTTCCAGTTTTAACAATTGGAGTAGTTTGTGATGATTATTTGGTTTTCATTGAAAATATGAAGTTTGGTTTGAAAAAAATCAAAATGATATTTTAATCAATTATAATGATTTCATTCTTAACCATTTTCCAAATTGTGAGTATACAGATGGATCAATCATGATTTTATAGTTTAAGGAAATAATGCAACTTATAGTTTAATAAATCAAATACATCATTTGATTTATAAAAACTTCATATTGAGAGTCACCTATGATCTTCTTATGGATTCATAAAATCAATTGATATCTCACATACATTCACTTGTGGTATATATAAATCTTAAATTACTAGTATGATTCAAGTTGGTTTGATACTTGAGCAATTATTATTAATGATATAAAGGGATCTTAAAATTCTAGGTGATCAATTCTAAATCCTATTTGACTAAGGTTCCTATTTATAACATTTAATAAGCCTACTATCTAAAAGTAATATGTCTTTATGTTTTCAAAAACATCCTATCCTAAGGTTATTTATCCTAAGTTTTGAAATGATACTAATGAACCTATTGAACCATAATGATTTTCAATGATATGCTATGGTATTTTCAAGGGCATAAGGATTTATTTCAAGGATTATAACTCAAGTATATGTTTTGAAACATATGTTTTGAAAGGCATAAGGTTGACATGGTTATCATGTTTTATAATCAATTTGATGTGGTATGTTAATGTGGCATTCAAATCAATAGTCTATTTGATAAGAAATCAAGGCACATTGAGCTAGCAAGAGTTAATGCAAATACATACTTGAGGATACTTTGAGATCATGTTAGGATTTTAGTAGTTTTAGAATTTATGATGAAGTGTACAACCCTGATTCATGAAAATTGGTAAGAGGTTTAGTAGGCAAATTAGTGATTACTAAGTTTGATGACTTACTAATCAATTTCATAGAACTGCTAAATTCATCCTCTATTTAGGTGAGCTAGTGAAAAGTAGACACATACACCAGACATTTATGGTCGAGGGTAGTAATTACAAATAAGTTATTTTCTTGGTCTTGATCATTGCATAAAGCTTGTTTGCATAAGCAGAGTTCTGGCAATTTGGATTTTGAGTTGTAGAGAAGAATTTTGAGTAGAAAATTGTAAAGAAACACAACCAGGTATGTATTAAATAGTTTTAAGAAAAGTTTCGTGGCTATGTTAAATATTTTTTGTTACATGGAATAAATATGTAAGTTATTTTGCATGTCGATAAGATTTGAGGAAGCTATGGGTTTGAACTTGTGCATGAATAATTTGAGTGTTAAATAATACTACAGTCTAGAATACCACTTTCATGCATAAATATTAGTATAAACTAGTTTTGGTTTTTGATATATCTTTGGTCATGGATAAAATATAGAGTTGATTTAGGTTTGATAAGGATATTTGATATAGATATTTCTTGTTTTGAGATATTCATCCAATTCTAGTTTTTGTGGAAAAATTGTAGTGTTGCTTTGAATATTTTGTCTACTATTTTAGATTTTGTTTAGACTTCAGGTTTTATAAAAATAAACTATGTATATTTCTTTTCATGAATTTTATGAGTCTAAGCATAATAGGATAATGATGCATGCATATTGGTTGCATTTTCAAAAGAAACATTTGCATGCATGTTATGGAAATAAATCCTGTCAATTTTGAAAAGAAGGAATGTTTTTTCATCTTTGTGCTTAAATTTTGGGTTTAGTGGGTCTGTTATTTTTATATTATGTGATGTTTCAATTTTCAAAATCATATCTTTTTATATGTAGGGTTTGTTAAGGTTTTGAAAGCTTGGCATATTTGAAAGTCATTTTGAGTTTTATTTCAAACATGGGAAATAAATTAACAACATAAAAGAATATATTTATTCCTTGGTCTCCAAAAATTGATTTAAAAGATATTTTTAACATAAAAATCTGTGTTCAAGTTCTGTAAAGTTGAATGGATGATTTGGTTTTGAAACATTTCAATTGAGGAGTGGAGACCTGTTAATCCATATTAAGGGTTTTGACATAAGTCTGGAATATGCATGGAGATATTATATGGATAATTGTTAATTGTGTCTTTGAAATATTGATTTCTATTTTGCTAACAAAGTGTTTGATAACTATGGTTGGCCATTATAGAGAGGTTATACTTGAAAATAGTTTGAGTGTATAAAATCCACTATATTTTGGTATTGTGAGGATATAATTTTCAATCTTAATTTCAAATTTTTTTGACATAATTCTAATTATGAAGAATAGCGTGTTGATTTATGAAAATAATAAAAGTATTTCTAGTTTTACACCTCAGTCTTGAAGTTTTTGGATTTATCTTGAAGTTTGATATTAAAATAATAACACTTTGAAAGCTGAACTAGGTGAAAGAATTTTGCTCTATGGTGTTGAAATTCTCTTTTTGAAAGGTTCCTGTAGAAATTATATATATAATATATAAAATATGATGTTTACATAGTGAAATAGTGATTAAAAAAATGTTAATAAGATATTTTTTTAGGGTTTCATTTTAAAGATTGTAGACAACATGTTATATCTCAAAATTTCATACAGTTCATTTTTAATTTGAAATATGGCTTGTGGAAAAGATATATGGTTTATGAGAGATACTTTCGTGAATAAAATTTGTGAAATCTAGTTTTCAATTTTTAGATCGACTCAGTTTATTTTCCAGATGGTTTGTATATAGTAAGTAGGATAACATGAGTTTTGACAAAAAATTATGAAAATAAAATTATGAATATATAATTTTATTTTAAGATTTTAGATAAATTTAAGAGATATTTTTGATGAGATCATATAGAGTTTTTAGTGATGAATGATTCTGTTGGAATAAATTAGTTGGTATAGTCAAATCTAGTTCAAGTTTTTATGGATATGTGACCGCGTGTTTGAGTGGTGAATTTTTGGAAAGTATAGAAAACTTTAATTTTTTGATGTATATGTGCTTAAGTTAATTTTTGGAAATATGCTTTATGGTTAATATTAATAAGGATTTCATAACTTTGACTTATCTATTTATTTATTGATATATGCATTCTTTTTATTATTAATCGATAAGGGTCCCCACCCATTAAGAGAGTACCCAGTCTATAATCAAATACTTGATCTATTAAGACTTTTAAGTCTTAATTACATCTTACCTTAGCTAATAACTGTTCATAATTAATTGACTTATAAAATTCAATTAGTTAAGTTAAACTACTAACTAACTAATGTTAGTTATAACTTATTTTTCAACTAAGTTTAAAGGATAAAAAAGATATTAAGGATTCATTTGAAGAGGAGGAACAACATAGATATTGAAGACTTATACATTGTGAATTCAATCATTTATCTCTCTCTTATATGCAAATTCTCTGAGATAACATGACTTTTGAAGATAGACCAATTATACTTTCTTTGACGATTGAGTATACTACTTAGATAATACAAGTATATCCAATTTTATATTGTCATTTATAACTAATTATCTAAAGACTATCAAGTTTAATATCTTTTGATAATTACAACTTGCAATTCTATGTGCAGAATATAAGTATTCAACATGAATAATGATGAAAACATCACTTTCTATGACATATTATTGATCTAATTGATTGTAAAATTTATATTTGAAGATATTTTATATGAAGAATGTTGATTTATCAAATAAAATTTATCTGATTTGCTAAAATGACTCTTATTTATTAAGACTTGTATTTTTTCTATTTTATGATGTATTTTATTTATTGGAGTTTGATTTCTAATTTAGTTTTCATTAACATTAGTTTACTTTATTCAATAATTTCTGTATATTTTTTATTCCTTTATTTAGTTAGTTTTAGTTTTAGTTTAGATTAGATTTCTTATTTTTAGTTTTCTTAATTATTTTATTGTTTAGTTTCTTAGTAGACATATGTTGTTATTTTTATCATCTCTTTAGGTTTATTGATTTATATTGATCTTTTATGCTTTCTTGTTTATTATCTTTGATGATAATTTATGATCACAGATATAAGATATATTTTTCATGTTGTTTTGTTCAAATTAAAAAATATTTGTAAGCTTGATTTAGATTTATTATTGAGCATAGAAATCCTTAGAACTTTAAAAGACACCTTTACACACCTTAAGACTAATTTTCAGCCATAAGTGCCTTATGATTAAATTGATATGATTCTATCTTGACCTTCATGATAGGTGAATAGGTTGATTCGTTGGCATGACATTTTTTACCATCAATAGAATGTCCAAGGGAAGAGGAGAGAGAGGCTAAAAGACAATTGAATTTGAAGAATGGTCTACAAATGAAGCACTCAAATGTGTAAGATTAATTTTCATAGGAACATATGAGTCATCAATACTCTCAATTTGTATAATCTCACTAAAATTAGTAAAGTCCTCTAAAATTCAATTTTGTGGAGGCTCTGGAAGAGAAACAATCTACACAAGAATGAATGTAAAATCTACAATGAGACAACTAAGGTTTGGTATAATCTCATCCTATAGAGGGGGATCAACAAAAAGAAAAACACTATCCACCATATATTTATCATCACAAGAAATAAAAGAAAGAGGAGAGATTAGAACAGTCTCAAAAGAAATAATAGGAAGTGGATGAGGAGGTGTGACAAATCATAGTAGGATCCCCAAAAAGACTCTCAAGAGTGATCCAAATAGTGGAGGGACACTCTATGTGTTTTACATAGAAATGAAGATCCATGTAAACATGTAGTAACAGAGTGTAAAAAACCTTGTCACAAGTATTAACCCACTTATCAAACTCAAAAAGATCAGTCGGTGTAGGATTATGTTCATATAGGAATGGAATACGATTCTTTTATGTGAACAAGTATTCCATGTAAGCACACCACAAAGCATAATTGGCCTTTATGAGAAGGATCACTAGAGATGAAATAACTCTCTTTGTCTAAATTCTGTCAAATTGGGTCGACATGATTGAGACAAAACACCAAAGAAGTCCAAAATTATACAAAATACTCTATAATGAACCCCTGAAGCATGCTCATGAATGGGATGTTAGGTACAGTCAAGAATGTGTCCAAGTGAGAAATTAGTGATAAAGTAAGAAAAAAATGGTTCACACTCTAGAGATGGACTTTAGACTAGGATGAAAATGAGTCCATAAAGATGAGAGTAATCAGTACATGAATTATGCTACAGAAAGTATTAGTGCCCATAAAGTAAGTAACCTCCCTGAATATGGTACATTATAAATTTAGTGTATTTTACAAAAAAGAGTAGACCAATGGAAAGAGAGTGAAAAAACATTGACTTTTGGAAAATGTGGCACTCAATACTGAGTTACCAATCAAAAGTCATATCAATTTTTTTTTATTAATGTCCTATTTAATTAAATTGCACTTAAAAGTTTAAAAGTTATGTCCAAACAATGAGTAAAATAGCCTTCCAAATATGCATTAGAACTGGCACAAAATGATAGACCTCTTCACTCATATAAATGTCATAAATACCCATTCTTCTTGCCCTTATGTGTACTAAAATGAAAAAAAATTCACTTAAGGTAAAATAAAACATCCACTTAAAAAATAATAATTAAAAAATAACTAATTTTAAATTATTTTAAAGGAATAATTATAAAAAATTGATTAGGGTACAATTAAGTTTTCATTTTCTTGGCTTTTTGAAAAAAGAGGAGGATAATTAATTAGGTGCCACCAAGGTGCATGCTCAGGTCTACACTATTTTTAGGTTGATTCCTCCAAGCTATCAATAAATGAATTTCTTTGTATGCATGGATTGGAGATAAAAATAATGGAAAGTAGTTGGGAATGTTGGATGAAAAACTAGATCTGGTAGCTAGCCACTTAAACCCAAAATACAATAGTTATGATATCACTGATAAAAGGAGCCTTGGTCAATATCACCAAGTCTACAGTCAATTGGGTCACCATCTAATATTGCATTATCATTTTCAACCAAATGTTTGATTATAAATATCATATGGAGGGAATGGATGGGGTGTACATGATGTGGAACTTGTGGTCAAGCTCGAAGGTGGAATCGAACAAGTGCATAGTGCCTTTATCCACAGTTTACACCCTAATCTGACTCATGCCTAATTTTGTTGTTTTTCCCTATAACCCTCTATATTTTAAATCATGGCTCTACATTCTAAACCCTTATAGTAACATCGATTACACCTTTCTCTATCCACTAAGATCTAGAATTTCACCTTAGAAGACCATCACAAATCTAGATAGTAGAAGCTCAACTTTCTCTCAGCTAATATGAGGTCCACATAATGGATCTCTTAAGCCTTGTTGGAGATGCCAAGATGGATGGTTGTAACAACTAAAGTGGTGGTGAACACGGATTTTGAACTATAAATGGAGGCCATGGGTGGCATTTTCATTCTAAAAACCATGGTTTAGTGTAATCAGATAGAACAACCATAAGGAGGGAATGATTTAATAGGTAGAGAGACCAGATAGAAACTATAAGACCACATGGGGATCAGATTATATACCAAATGTCTTAGCAGAGACACTTTCTCACCTATAAAATTTGAATACCCCCTCCAATTAAAAATTCCCAATAATATTTATATAAAACATAACAAAACTGAAATAAAATTGAAAGGTAAGGTTCAAATTTCATGAAAAAAAATAAAAAAGTGTTTATTTAATCTATCATTACGAAGTTTTCTTATAATTAATTATTTACATGGCACAAAGGGATGGAAACCATGTGCTCAAATCATGATTTTAAAGGCTAAGAATTGACATAGTGTAAAACTTCTGTAACCCCTAAGAGACAAGGTAATATTGATTTTGACCACTAATTCCTTCTATGTTTTGATATGTATATAGGTGTAAAATATAAATATAATAATGTTAAAGATGTACAATGATTAATTATTTTTATTTTGAAAATTAGTTAAATATAGAAAATTGATATTTTGGGAAACAATTAAGAAGAAATATATTTAACTTGAATGTTTATCTCTTTTAATTGTTATGATTATTTAAATATTAAAATCAAAATAATAGATTAATGTGAAGGCTCAATATAGGAATTAGTTACATAATGAAAATTTGAATAGGTTTGTTATAAGTGGATGATAATGTATTTTTGTCCAGTCTATTAACTATGGAATTGTCTTTTTTGATTATGACTTGTGGTAGATAAGAAAAGATAGAGAAAAAAAGAATTTGAATATGAAAGAGTAGAAGGAGAAGTGAGAGATGTTTTAATACAAGAATATAGTTAGAAAATAGCAACACAATCATTTTGATTCCATTTACCACATACTTGTTTAGGTTGCCTTTGCATGCAAAATAATTATTGCAGCTGTTGTTCCTGTACATGCTGAGAAGTATGATATATCATCCTTAAGGGTTTTTCTTACAAAAATCAATATTTATCTTCTCTTACCTTTGAAACCCTTAGGAAATTTTGAGAGATTTTAAACCCATAATAAAAAGAGAGGAGTATAATAGGATTATATAAACTCAATAACCCCCTTGATGTTTTTAAATATTATCTATGTATCCAATAATCAAAGGAGGCAAATCAATTCCACATAGTTATCCCACCTAGAGTGAATGTGAAATTGTTTTATTTTGAGTATATGTATGGAAATAAAATATGGATTTGGCACTTGAAAATGTTATCTCTTGAATTGAATTAGAGGGTGATTGACTTGGCTTATGGCTTCTCCTTATGAATGATATAAAATTTGGGAAGAATAGGGTATATTTTATCAATGTTCAGAAGTATGTATGTTTGTTCCAAGTGAATAGCAAGTGTGGAAAATGAATGAATATTGTCGAGTATTTATAAAAAAATATTTTGATAATTTCATTATACAATCTTATAAAATGTGTGGGAAAACACAAAATATTAATTCAACATTGGGAAACTATTTGACATTTGGAGCAGGATGTAGTAGACCTTAGTGGACAGGGGCAAAATGCAATATTGTTTGCTTAGATCAAAATTATGTAGATATATCAAGGACTAGTGTTTAGATTTAGAGACAATATGATTGTATTTTAAGACAACATAATATTTTGACATTGAAAATTGATGTGTAATGATAAGGGAAAATAATGCCCTTTGATCCCATATATATATATATATATATATATATATATATATATATATATATATATATGGGATCAAAGGTCATTATTTTCCCTTATCATTACAGATCAATTTTCAATGTCAAAATATTATGTTGTCTTAAAATACAATCATATTGTCTCTAAATCTAAACACTAGTACTTGATATATATATATATATATATATATATATATATATAACTTAGATGAATGGTGAATAAGAGTCATGTATATGAGCATAAGTCACATGGTTACGAATATGGAAATAATTAGCATTGTCAAGTATTTGTATCCAAATTTATGTTTCTACATTACCCCTACACACATATATTATAGTAATAAAATTGCTAGAGTAAAGGAGGAAGAGTTAATATTGAGTGTGTAAAATACACTTTATCTTTGAGTAGATACTTAAATTATACAGGGCATTTTAATTTGGCAAACCCTACAAAAATTCATGAAATAGTTAGTTTTTTCATTCTAAATATGAAAATTATTGAAGTTTTTAAATTGAAATTGTGAAAAAAAGAGAAAAAGGAGGAGTCCACATATATATAGTTGAAACCAAATTTACTTAAAACCTATGACTGATAATGGACAAACATGGCCCATTACTAAAGCATTTATATAATGTATTTTCTTATTTTAAAGTGTTTTTTAAGAGTTGTGAGTCATCAAATCTCAATTTTTTATATATAAATAATAAACACAATGAGTTGGAAAACTTCATTTTTCAAAATCTCAAGAATGGGGAAAAGTATTTAATGTACTAACCCTAAAAAGGGTGGAATCATAATAGGTTCAATAGAAGTGATGCCAAGGCCATTGAGTGTCGTTAGAATCAAACTTACTTCACCCACACAAAATAGGAATCATGCCACTACAAATGGATCTATTTTATAGACATTTATGATTGAAATTGAATGCATGTTATTCATGCCCCAATCATGACCACATTTCCCATGTAATTTTCTTTGGAATGAATATTATGCCTTTGAATTTTCATATTTTTTTGTTTTAAACTTTCAAAATTGAAAATTTGAATTTTTGCATCTTTTAATAGGCATGAAAATTAATTAGTATTATCACACCTATGAATATGTGACAACTATATAGAATTATATGAATATATTTTCTCAATTGTAACTTTGTTTAAACATGCCCATGCATATGTATTGAAGTATGTATGATTGTATAGTTTGAGTTTTTGAAAAGTGAGTACATATGCATGCCATATTCCCACAAAATATGTATTGATGTGCTAATATATGGGTGGATGCAAAAATTTGAGGGACAAAAAAGGTGACACAATAAAAAACAACTTTTTATGTAAAGGGCATATGCCCTTTAAAAAAAACAATGCAAATATCATAAAGGTTGGTCTTGATACTAAAGGGTGTACTCCATTTACACAAAAAATAAACACAAATAAAAAAATAGATCAAAGTACAAACAAAAAAAACAAAACATATAATAAAATATAGGTTGAAGAGCATATGACTTTTGGAGTGTAAAAGACATATGCCCTTTGGAGTGAAAAAGGTGTGCACCCTTTTGAGTACAAAGGACATATGCCATTTAGAGTGTAAAGGTCATATGCCATTCAGAGTACAAAGGGCATATGCCTTTTATAGTCTAAAGGGTTTACACCCTTTAGCTTGTATTTTTGTGTGTGTGTTGTTTTTTTGTTTGTGTGTGCACTTTAAGGTTTTTTTTTTTTTTTTTTTTTGTTTGTGTGTGAAATGATATATTAAGTAAAATAAATTTAATAAGTATAACATTTTATATTCTTATACATTAAATTTGTTTTAATAAACATAAAAAATTAGGGCCACTTTGCATCTTTTGAGATTGATTACAGAGCTGTAGGAGTTACCATTTGGAAGTTAATTTTTTCAAATCTATTTTGGTCAATAATTAGTTTTTAGAATTTAAGTATCAGAAGACAAAATGATAAATAATGTTTTGAATCATGTTGCATATGTAATATATCTATACCATTGAGGATTGCATGCCTAATTTACCTACTTGAGTATTCCTTACCTACTTTAGCTACTTGAGTATGCCCTACCTGATTGAATAATTGAGCCATATCTTTATCTTTACTATTCCTTTTTGGTGTCAAATTAAGTGCTCCACTTACTCAACCTAGTTTACTTCAAGGTATTCTATAAACTTTCTTGCAATTAGGTCTCTTCCTAACCATAAGTTATCTCTTAGTATATCATAAAAGGTCTTATGATTATTGGCCTTGAAAGATAATTGAAATTATTATTTAGTATTATCTATTGAATTATTAGCCTCTATATTTAGATCAAAAAACACATTCAATGACTTAAAATAGGGTTCTCAGTCCCAAGACATTAATCTACGTTAATAAAAAACCCCCTTTTATATTCCTAAAGCACTCAATTATACATATTCACTTATTTAAAAAATAATATGAGGTTTTAACAATTGATTTAAATCAAGATTATTAGTGCATGGATAAATTCAACTCAAAACTCAAATGACAAAAACTCTACCCTTTATACGCCTATTAGGCCAAATTCTACCTCTTAAGGAATTGATACAAAGAGGTCTATAACTACCTTGTTTTTTGGACTCATTCAGTTCAAAGACTTAATGAAAATCTAAATATAATGATACAAGACTCATTTGTGTCTTTACACAAGCTAAAAATACCAATTAGATCAATAAAGTGCTCAAAAAGTTGACTTAGTCTTAAGAACTATTATTGTATTGTATATAAGCTTGTTTGGTCTTGAAAAGGTGTTCCTAATCTAAGATCATCAAAGGATTGTTAAATATATTTCTTATTATATTTTTAGACTATATATAAGGATTAAAAATCAATTTATTTTATTGGTTTCTTAATAATTTGATTTCAATGGTAAGTCTGTTCTTTAGGTTCAGATGGCCTAATTAGCCTATGTGGAAGGATATTACCTTGGATTAACTACCAAATGATTTTAATTACTTTAACTAAGTATTATAAAATATTTACACAATAACACTAGACCTTCATAATAGTTATATTCTTAATCAACAAAGTAAAACACTTGAAGTTTCTCTTGGCTAAGCTTTCTTATGACTATCTAAAGGTAGATCAAAACATAGTCCTTTATATTTGTAATCTTAAGGTTATTTTTAAAATTATACTATTTTAATACCTTATAAACCTTCTATAGTAACTTACCTATGAGTTTGAGGATATTACACCAGTTTAGATGCAAGTTATTATTTTTTTTGTATTAAAAACAATGTTCTAGGGTTTGACTATGCACATAGAGCTTGATATCTTCAAATTGATTTTTCATATAACTTAAAGACTATTTTCAAAAAATAACACTTGTAATAGAGTCTTTTCTACCTCCTTCAACTTATCTAATATTATAAACAAACTCGTGCAACCTTTTTTAATTTAATACAAGAGATTGAAAGTGACTATAGATACATACAAAATAGGGTTTATAAGGTTTTAATGACATGAACCTTAGATCAAGTAAAAATTATCTTAAAATGAAGTTATATTTTACTCACACATGGAATAAATTTTTGAATAAAATAAATTAACAACACACCTTTTATTCACAATAAAATGACTCTTTTAACTACATAAACCCCTATTCTATATTGGTAAACTATCAACTCTACTTGTAGCCATGAAGTTATTCACTTTTAAAGCTTTTTATGAACTTTAATTCCTTATTTTATTTAGGTTCAAATTCGATCAAGATGTTGGATTTGTACTATACTTGTATTTTTCTATCTTTGCCTTGGAATCTTTCTAATGACCTTGTTGTCAACCTAGAAAATGAACTTTAATTAATGGATCGATCAATATGCATAAATTAATAACATGTAGCATAAAACCTATAACATATATATGGTAATAATACAGTCATTCATATATTACATTTACCACATATATAATACTACATGTAGGTATGTGTTCACTCATACATGACATCTTCTTGTGGTCATGATATAGTCACTCATACTAGACAAAAAAATAACTAATCATCCTAGTACACTCCATTTACACCTAAACCATTAACCCTAAACAATAAATCCTAAACCCTAAACACTAAGCCTTAAACCCTAAACATTAAAACCTAAATTTTAAACCCCAAACCCTAAGCCATAAATCTTGAACCATGAATAATAAATAATATACATAAACCCTAAAATCAAATCCCTAAATGATGAAACCTTAACCCTAATACATTATCCATAAACCCAAAATAATATTCCATAAACCCTATACCCTAAATATAGAACCTTAAAACATTAAAAATTATACTTTATACCATAGACCCTAAAACTTAAATCATAAGCCCTTAACCCTAAAGCCCAAACCAAAAACCTAAAATCACAAATCCCAGACATTAAACCATAAATCATTAACCTTATACCCTTAATTTTAAACACTAAACCCTAAAAAAATAAAAATCATGAACCTTAAACTTAGAAAACTAAACTCCAAACTCAAACCCTAAACCCAAAACCCAAAACCCTTATCCCTAAACTTTTAACCCTAAACCTTAATCCTAATACCCTACACACTAAACCCTAAAATATGAAACTAAAACCCTAAAATAAAAACCCGTAACCATAAACTCAAAACCATAAACCCTAAATCTTAAACCACTAAACTCTAAACCTTAAAACCTAAATGTTGGAACCCAAATAACCAACCCTAAACATTGAAATATAAACCTTGAAATCTAAAAACTTCATGCCAAACCCTAAAAAATAAACCCTAAACCATGATAACTATACCCTAAACCCTTAATCCTAAACCTTAAAACATAAATCCCAAATCCTAAACTCTAAGCCTCAATCAATCAAACCCTAAACACTAAAACATGACACCAAACCCAAAAGCTTAAATCATAATATGTAAACCCTAAACCCTAAATAATAAACCCTAAATTTAAAACCTATGCTCTAAACCCCAAACCCTAATATCTAGACCCTAAACCCCTAATCTTAAACCCAAAACCCTAGAAAATAATCCCTAAACCTTTAACCCCTAAACCTAAATGCCAAAACACAAGCCCTAAACTCTAAATATTAAATCCTAAACTCTAAACCTAAACCCTAAAACATTACACTTAATCCCTAAGCTCTTAAAACCAAGCCTAAAACCATAAAACATAAGGGATAAACCCTAAACACTAACTCCTAAACCCAAAATTATAAACCCAATACCCAATACCTTAAATAGTAAACCCAAACCCCTAAACTCTAAAATTGAAACCAAAAACTCCAAACTATAAAATATAAACCATAAAAACTAAACCCCAAATCATAAACCCTAATACCTAATCCCCAAACATTGAGTTATAAACCCTAAACCCTTAACCATAACCCCCAAGACTAGAATTCCAAACCTTAGACCCTAAACCCAAAACCTTAAGTGTGAAACTAGAAACCTAAATCTCTAACCCCAAACACCAAACCATAAAAGATAAACACTTGAAATTGAGTAAAAAACCATAAATCCCAAACCTATAACCATATAAAGTATAAATTATAACACCTAAATTCTAATCCCTAAGCCATAACACTAAAAATTGAATCATAAATGTTAATCCCTATACCCTAAACCCTAAATTATGAATCTTGAACTATCAATCATCAACTTTAAAACATAAATTTATAAATCTTAAACCTCTTACCATAAACCATGATCTTGAATTATCACCTATATAGAAAAAGGAGAGGGGGCATTCTCACCTATATATAGAAAGTAGTGACTAGGGACATTTGTGTAAAATGATTGAAGGTGAATTCATATTGAATTCCTAAATAATTTGTGTATTTTTTAATTAATGGGTATGTCAATATGAATAAATGAATTTTATATAGAATTAAACTTGTAACATACATATAATAATGATACAGTCATTCATACATTACATCTACTCCATACCTAGTACTACATGTAGGTATGTTGTCACTCATATATGGCATATTCCTATAGTCCTAATATAATCATTCATAATAGAAAAAAATACATATAATCACCCTAGTACACTCTATTTACACCTAAAACATTAACCCCAAACCCTAAACACTATACCTTAAACCCTAAACCCTAATTCCCAAACCTTAAGCCATAAACCTTAAACCATGAACACTAAATAATATACCTAAACCCTAAATGCCCTAAACCTTGAATGTTTAAAACTAATACATTAACACTAAAACCAAAAAAATAATATGTAAACATTGAACCATATATTGTAAACATAAAACCTTAAAACCTTAAACCCTAAAATTTATACCCTAGACCCTAAACCCTAAAACCTAAACTTTAAGACTTTAACCCTAAATCCCAAACCATAAGCCTAAAATCCTAAATCATAACACTAAATGATAAAACCTTAACCCTATACCCTCAATCTTAAACACTAAACCCTAAACACAAAATTAAAATTCATGAACCTTAAACCCTAAAATCTAGACCCTAAACCCCAAATCCCAAACCCAAAACCTTGACCCCTAAACTCTTAAACCTAGAATTTAATCCTAAAACCCTAAGTAACATTAAACTTGAAAGTTTAAACCTAAAGAATAAACCCAAAACCATAAAATCTCAAACCCAAAACAATAGACCCTAAATCCTTAAACCTTATACCCTAAAATTTAAAACCTAAATGCCAAAACCCAAACAATCAACCACAAACACTAAAATATAAAATTTTAAACCTAAACCCTTGACCCTATACCCTAAAAATGAAACCTAAATGATGAAAAATAAACCCTAAACCCTAAATAATGAATTTTAAAACCTAAATCCCAAACCCTAAACTCTAAGCCCCAATCTGTAAATATTAAACCTTAAAACCTAAACCCAAAACCTTAAACACTAAAACTTGACACCAAACCGAAAATTATAAATCACAAGATGTAAACCCCAAAGCTTGAATAATAAACCCCAAATTATAAAACCTAGGACGTACACCCCAAACCCTAATATCTAAACCATAAACCCCTAACCCTAAACCTAAAACCCTAAAAACTAAACCCTAAACATGAACATAGGGTACAAAGGTTTAAACCTCCACATGAACCTTTTATCCATCCATTTCAAGTATACCTTCACTTCAAAGGACATCCACTCTACTAGAAGTATAATTTACATAACCCACTACCATTTAGTCCTCCACTATGACCATTTAAAGAAATTTAGGATAAATAACACATATTGTGGAGACCACACCATAGAGTAATGATGCAAGAATTGGTAGTTATAATAAAAACCTTCTCCATTTTCCTATAATAACTCCAAAGAAAGTAAAAATATTTCAATTCAAGTAAAAATCATGCCATAAAAAAGTTAGTGTCATAAATGCTAATAATTTATTTTTGTGACCCACATCATTATTTGATAATTACTCACAAACATGGAAAGATCCAAAATGATTTGACCCTTTCATTCAACATTTATAACCCAAATAAAAAACAAATAATTATGCCCATACGAAGGATTTTAAATACTCCTCATCAAAATATGAATACCAATGAGGAACTGATACAAGCACTACACTCATCAACATCTGTAGAATAGATGTGATAAGGGGTTGATATCTAATAGTTTTGAAGGTCAAATATGGAAACCATTAGGAAATTCAAAAAAACATGTCATCAAGTCTATTAATAGGTGGGTGAGTTGGGAATGGGGTATCAATAGCCCTTAGAGTGTCTCAAGGCCAAAGTTTATACCGACTGAAAAGATGCAAACATCAGCCTACCACTCTTCACAAAGTAATAAGAGATCCAAGATTCAATCTTGCATTAAATATGAGTCATAATTTCCTTCATATATTTACTATTTATTTTTTAACCTGAGTATATGAAATATTCCAACATGATTTTAGATCAAGGGGGATTTACAAAGTTTCCTTTGTTCTAAATCATTTTCTTGCATAGGAATTCAAAGATCATCCTCCCCATAGTATTTATAAATTAAAATCCATGTCATGATTCTCATAAATATCCCATGATAAATATGTTCATTATTAAAGTTACATCATTAATAATGAAACTTGTGCCCTTAATGCATCTCAGGTTTAGAATATAACTTGGGCTACCATGTTACTCGATCTCATAATATAACTTGGGCACACAATGCAAATCAAGATCATAATGTAAATCAAGCTCACAATGTAACTTGAGATGGAAATACAGCTTGGGATCCCAATTCAAAAAATGATATAAATGAAACTTAAACTCAAAATACAACTCAGACTCACAATACAATGCAGGCTTGTAATACAACTTGAGGATGGAATGCAACTCAAGCTCATAATGTAGGCTATTTTCACTTACCAACATCGTATAAATTTAACATTAATGAGTAATATAGTTTAAATCATATTAACTAATTTTTGAAGCCACATGTACATCACCACATCCAAAAAGCACACCAACACCATGTTTTACATTGAGGAAGAAATATAATTTCTTTTTTTATAACTGATTTTCCAAATCAGTGTGAACTGTGAAAACATAAATAGGTAATTTTTGATCTTTCATCATTTGTCATCATCCCTCATCTAATAAAATTAATTTCCACCATGAAAGTGCAAATAGGATATTATCTTATTTCCAATAGGGAAATCATTCAACAATCTCCTTAAAGTAATCCACAATGGCACTACCTAATCTACCAGACATGAATGAGAATAATGACCCTAGTACACACCTATTAGAATAAAAGGAATCAAAATATCATTCAATGTTAATCCAAAAAAGGTATTGTTTAGTCTAAAATAAATTTTTATTAACTACTAGATTCGAACACACTCTACCAGATGAGGGATTGACTAGAGATGATGGAGTGATTAGGTATGAGGAGGTCTAATAAAGGAATAGTTAAGGATAATTTGAGATGAATATGAATAAGGAGCATGTGATTAGGGATGATGAAGGATGATGAGGGTGATGATGGAATGATTAGGAATGATGAGGGATATTGAAGGATGGTGAAGACTTGACTAGGGATGATGAGAAGTAATGATGGTTGATGAAAGAGTTATTAGGGATGATGACGGATAATGAGAGTGTGAATAAGGATGATGATGGATGATAAATAGTGATTATATATGATTATGGATGATGATTTTTAATAAGGGAGTGTTTAGGGATGATGACAAAGTGACTAGGGTTAATGAGGGTTGATGAGGGAGTGATTAATGATAATGAGGGATGACGATATCTAATGAGGAAATTATTTGGGATAATTAAGGATAATGATAACCAATGAGGGAGTGACTAGGGATAATAATGGAATACAAGGGTTGATGATGGAGTTATTAGGGATGATGAGGGTTAATGAGGTAATGTCCTATGTAAATATCAAATACTAGAATATGACTTTGGAGTAATGCATGATATTGGAATTGAAGTATCCATGGATTGAGCCATATGCCTAACATTTATTTTAGAATGAATGGTGTATTTTTAGGATGGATTTTAAATGGTGTTTCAAATCATTATAATCTTAATGGAGTGTATTAGGGTGACTAGCTACATTCATGATTGGTATAAGTTATCATATCATGACTATAGGTAGATGTCATGTATGAGTGACTAAATATTTGAGTGACCATATCAAAAATTTAGGTATGTTAAAATTTACATGCTACAAGGAAGTAATTTATGCATATTTATAGACCCATTTATTGAAAAACCCATAAATTATTTAAAAAATTTCCTTCAAGCTTAGGTATTTGATTGGGTAGGGCATACTCAAATAGGTAAAATAGGGGCATAATCAATGGTATATATTTATTACATACATAATATGATTTGAAACCTTTTTTCTCATTTTATCTTCCAATCCTAAAATTTTGAAAATTGAGTATTGAACATATTATATTTTTTAAAAAATAACTTCTAAATGGTAAATCTTATAGCTCTGAAATTGATTTCATAAGATGCCCAGTGGCCCTAATTTGTAATATTTATTAAAATAAATTTAAAGTATAAGACTATAAAATGTAATATAAATTAAATGTACACTTATAATTACTAAATATAACTCTCACCAACAGAATCTCTTTTAACTCAAACATAAATTTCACTAATAGAATGATGTACACTCACTAAAATCTAAATATATATGACCTTATAAAAACTTAATATCACTAACCTTACCATATAAAAACTTAAGCTCACTAACCTTACCTTATAAAAATAATATTTCAAAGGGTCTACACCATTATAAAGACATGCTTTCCATATAAACATGCCTTTAAAAGGGCGTACACCCTTTAAAATTTTGAGTCTTTGAATTTTATGCTTTCCCTCAAAATTCTCTTTGGGTATAGACTTGGGGAGCTCTGAACCTAGCCTAAAATCAGAAATGGAGTATCCCACATTTTTTAAAGTAAATTTAGGAATATTTTTCATCTTTATTGACACAATCGATTGGGCAAATTTTATTATTTAAAAAAATACTATGGATTTGTAGAGGGGAAAGTGTAGTTTTTGAATATATATTTGTGTGTGTGTGTGTGTGTGTATTTGTAATGACATTTATATAGTCCATAATGAGGTATGTATATATATATGTATTAATGTTAAATTATTTTTTATAATTATTACTTAATTTATACACAACATACATCATTATGGACTATATAAATATCATTACAAATACTTTTATAACTTTGTGGCCATAAATTAAAATTTTATAAAACTCATACCTGACCAATTTGTGCATCTTTAGCTATGATTTTTTTTAAAAAATTGATTTTATTGAAGTTAATGTTAAAACATTATGTTTGTACAATTTTAGTTCCAATTTTCTAGATGTCTTGACTTGTAAAATTATTTAAAAAAATTATATTTCTTAAAAAATTAAAAAAATATATTGGAACTAATCTTTTATATTTATTATATGCATATATGAAATTTCATAGATCAATTAATTTGTCTACTAAAAAAAGTGTATCCATACACATGTAGTCTCCTTATCTTTTCGTAAAAAAGGGTCAATCCATTGTCATAAATGCATCTATTTCACACACTTTTATCATCTAGGTATTCAAAAAATTATATATTTAGGAACTACATTCTAAATGACATAATTCAATACTTACTTCATTGTCAAATTATTTTTATAAGTGTCTCTAACATTATCTCCAAGTTCAACTACTGTAAATTTTTGTAAAAAAGTGTCGCTTTATGCCCTCACTTTTATCCCCCATCGTCATACATCTTCCCATATGTCATATGATTGATTACTAAATCTCTTTGAATCTATAAAAACCTGTATTCTAATTAAAAAATATGTTTTTGAATATTTGAAAATGTTTACTTTGTATTTTCTGAACCTGTATTCTATCCCAAATATGTTCATGGATGTTTTGGATCTATAAGACAAGCCACTATGATGACCCACTTTTGAGGTGAGGGATGTAACCCACAATTCACTCATCTCAGAATAAGAGCTAATTTTAACATGTGATAAACATATGATCATGTAGAATAATGTCATTAATTTGGAGAGTTTGTCATCATATAACTGCAATTCACATTGAAAATGTATGTAACATATTGAATTATAGGCACATAATTGCTATGTATAGATAGAATTAACAATGAAAATACAATAATAAAAATATTTTTGAATTAAAAACAGCCCTATAAGTGCATGATAGGAATCATGACACCACTAATGAAACTCAATAATCACATAAACACAACACACAATGATGTCAAATAATAGAAAATATTAAGGGCAAGGGGCCACATACAAGGGACACATTCAAATTTCACATAAGGATATATTGCACAAACTAATGCCATGTGACACAATAAATGGACATGTTCAAATATTCCACATAACAAATAATGATCTTGTAGAGATGCTTAAACAATATGTTCACACAAGGTCCAAGAGACACACACAATAAGCAATTAATGTTAAACCTATCATTCAAGAAAGTAAACAAAAACAAAAGAGTATTTAATAGGTTAAACTAGTCTATTCCATCCATATGTATCAAGGTCTTTTTGTGAGTAAAACAAGGTATATAATATCACAACACAAAGTATGAATAATTTATCAATACACTTGTAATACATGTAGCTCAACATTGCATTTGAGGTCATAGTTAGATAAAATCTATTATAGTGTAGCTTATATATATTTTAGATGCCCCCAACATAAGTATGGCCATTGGGTAAAAGGGAAGTGTAGCATCTAATAATGCATTTGTAATGTATTTCCTACATCACACTAAAACTCCTTGTGAAATACATGTAAATATAGAAAATGATATTTTATCTACTAATATATATGATAAATATCATATGAAAATAAATAACTAGCATCTCATGTCATGTTCAAGTCTTGAGTTTATTTTTTTATTTTTTCGAACATTTTTATAATTTTTCAATAGATAATTTTTTATATTTTTGATATTTTAATATTTATTGAAAAGGTTTTTCCTAACCAATAACTTGGTATACATTATGTTCTCATGGTGTTCATTCATAACATATATAATCAACATCTGAATTATGTATTAATCCACTAGCTTGAATGGAATGCCTCTACATATATCTTAGGTTGTAAGGCTTATCTTTCCAATCTTATGCATAATCGAAATCAAATCCATAATTATCTTTGTGATATTGTAAATTGATAGTGTTTCTACAATAATTCTTTTATTTATATATGTAAATACAATTGCACTATAGTGTTTTAGTGAATTGTATGATGTCTTTTGTGCTACAAAATTTGTCATATTATGTTATTCTACTATGATGATGTTATATATCTTTACTTTAAGAACATTTGGAGAGGTATTTTATTTTATTTTTATTTTTTACAATGGAATCACCTATGCATGAAATTTTGACCTTTGTAGTTTCACGATTGAATGTGATGGAGTTTATATTTTTATGTAATTTTTCAAACATTACTCTCATCCATGATTTTCCAAGTTTTGTGTTGCATTGATCAATGGTATGGAAAATTTGAAATGTAAAATAAGAAATGTCTTGGCCCAATTTAATAATAATCTCAATGGATCCACTACAACTTTTAAGATCACTAATATTCCCCATGTGTTTTTTATTTTACCCTAAATATTGAATAAGTGTCATACTACATATATTAGCCTAATTAAGGGAAGTAACCTTGACCTCGATACATTTCTTACCATAAATGTGAATACTAAAGATCAAAGACTCTATATATGATAAACGCTAATTAGTTTCCTTATTTGAAACTACATTAATTATATTTGATTTATCATACATTTTATTTCCTTTATAATAAATGCTTTTTTGAGAATTCCATCTTGTTGAATTGGAAGTTATTTTTATTTGTTTTATTTTAGTTGTCCCTTTTGGATTTTTTTATTTTAGAAGCTTAATATTTTTACATTGTTTTAATTATGACTATTATTGTTCATCTTGCTTCAATTGTTCACCTTGTATTCTATTTTTAAAGGATTTGTTATTTGGAAGCTTGAGATTATTTATAATCTTGTGTTCAAGGAATGCGACCCTTAGACATAAAGCTTGATTTTTTTTTTATTTTTTTGTGGTTTAATACTAAAAAAAATATAAATTATTTCATGATGTTTTTTCCTTTTGAGAAACATATTTTCCCTTGTCCTTTGAAGATTGTTCTTTTATATGATTTTTTTAATAATATTTATTTATTTTATCCTTGTGAAAGGTTATGACTCCATTTGGTGTGAATATAATGTCTGATAATTATTATTTGGGATCAAAAAGGTTGAAATTGAGTTGACATAACTTTTCATCTATTGGATTTTGAATATCATCATCATTACGATCACAGTAATACATAATTATCTAACTAGGATGTTCATAATTTTCTAAAACAAGGAAATCTAATATTTTATTCTCTTATTGTAGAGTAACTTGTAATAATTTAAGCATGTCTTATTGAAATATTATTATTTTTGCTTTATAATGTGATATAATTAACTCACCTACCTCATATGTATGCATTTGATCAAGTCTGATAGGTTGTGAAGTTGTTATAATAGGATGATTGACAACTTCTGATTGAGTCATTTTGTAATATTGAAAATATGAGTCATCTCCTAAAATAGTATATTAATAACACTTATCTAAAAATTTGATACATATCTGAAATGTATAAGGTACAACCTACATGGCATAAACATAGGGTCTACACAAAAGTAAGTTGTAGTGTAGTTGGTTTGGCATAACTTGAAAAATAATGGGTAGTATCTTAGGGCCTAATAGTAAAACCAATGTAATAGCTCTAAGTGTTTGAAAAGGGGTGTTATCAAAGCCCCTAATATTTATTTATAATTTTTTAATGATATTCATATTGATGTCCAATTATTGTAAGACCGTAGAGCTAGACATATTCACTCATTTGCCATTATCTACCAAAACATGCATAGGAAATCTAATATTTTATTCTCTTGTTGTATAGTAACTTGTAATAATTTAAGCATGTTTTATTGAAATATTATTATTTTTGATTTGTAATGTGCTATAATTAACTCAACTACCTTATATGTATGTATTTGATCAAGTGTCATAGGTTGTGAAGTTGTTATAATAAAATTATTGTCAACTTCTAATTGAGTCATTTTGTAATATTGAAAATATGAGTCATCTATTAAAATAGTGTATTCATATCAGTTATCTAAAAATTTTATATATATCTACAATGTATAAGGTACAACATACATGGCACAAATATAGGATCTACCCAAAAGTAAGTTATAGTGTAGTTGGTTTGGCATAACTTGAAAAATAACAAGTAGTATCTTAAGGCCTAATAGTAAAACCAATGTAATAGATATAAGTGTTTGGAAAGGGGTGTTATAAAATCCCCTAATATTTATTTATAAATTTTTAATGTTATTCATATTGATTTCTAATTATTGTAAGATTGTAGAGCTTGACATATTCACTCATGAGCCATTATCTACCAAAACATGCATGATGCCCTTTCTATGTACTAGAGATTAAATAAATAGTGTAAAATATTATTCTATGATGTGTATAGAAAGAAATTATTCATTATTGATTTTAATCACCTGATTGACACCATAGAGTGTATTCACGATATAATCAAAAGATGTTGGTTATATATCAACAATAAGAGTTATATCATGTAAAACATCATAAAAGACATGTTTGTAAAATGTTTATCTTTGTAATATCTCCAAAATGTAAATTTTAGTAGGATATTTTTTGAGTTGGTAGAAAATGTCATAAAAGTTATATCAATTCACTTGCCTTTTGGGAGGTGGTGCAGGTTTTGAAAGAACATGTTGATCACCTTCATTTTATTTTGGAGGATGAGATATCTACCATCATTGAGTGTTGAAAATATGGACATTGGAGTCTAATATGAGCCTTGGGAAGATAATATAAATATGGAAAGGAATGAGATAACCTTGATGTCTAGGAGTGAGTAAAATAAAATAGATCATTCATATGCCATTTGGTGTATAGTAGTGTCAGGTAATAGCTTGGATTGGATACTACAACAATATGAATTTTAGGTGGATTGAGATTATAAATTAATGCCTTTAAACTTGTTATGATGGTTGGATTTAATTAATGTCATAAAGAAAAATGTTAACCAATTTACCTAGAATGAGAACTCTTATAGTTTTAAAACTACTAGGACACAATTTCTAATAAGACAAAACAAAGGAAATTTAACATAAAAAAGTGTAGACAATATTTTTTGATTGTGTAACACCTCAGTATTGTACACTTGGAAAAATTAGACCTTGGTTGTTCCTCTTAATTCTACACTCTCATTGCTTTTTTAAGCTTCAAATCTAATCTATCTTATGACCTTTGGCCTATCTCTTAATATGATTAGTCTTATATTGATGACATAGACATTATGTCTTGTCCAAAATGTTTAAAATGTACTTATCTTACACCTCTATAAGTTTTGATCCTTTATCTATTTTTATACTCTCTAGACACTAACATCTAGGTTAAATAATAGTATCAACATTCAAGTCCTACCCTGATGAAAGTGTCTAGTGCCTTAAAGTCATCCAATTTTCAAATTAAATGTATCCTAATGGTTGGCCTAAGTGATTTAATATGAGTTACTACTCCAAATGGATTTGTATAAATACAATATCAACCCTCGTTCATTACTCACCCACAAAACCTAGAAAAAGACCAAAGAGACCAAGGAGCTTATAAAAATCACTCGATCAAGCATTCAATTGATTAAAGATTCTCTATTTCCTTACTAACAAGAGGCATATCACATCTATAGGTCTAAAGTAGTAAAGGATTAGCCCAAGATCTAGGTTTACCCAGTTACAAGCTAGGTCACTATTATACTTGATTTATAGACATTACAAGATTCACAAAAAAGCCAACACAAAAGGGAGAACAACATTAGTCTAAGCCCCTCTTCAAAGTATTGTCTATGTAAGTATCATGCTTTGAAAGTTAGGTCATCCATGTTGGCTCAACATAGTGTGCCCACTAATCCATTTTCCCCAATGTCACATTAAAGATGGAAAGATAGGGCTTTGCCATTATATAGGGAGTGATAGTCCATGACCCAAATTTGAATGCACCAAAGCAAAGGGGAAGCCAAACCTAGAAGCATCTAGGTAGTTATTAGATTAAACAAAACACAGAGAGAAAATGAGATTGAGAATAAAAGAGCACTTGTTCAATGTATTCAACCAAGCATGAAGTCCTATTAAATAGGCAAACAAATGAAATACTTGTGAAGCATGAGACGAGTATAAGAAAACTAACCTACATCGGCTTGCATGAAATAGCAATGACTGAACAAACAACTAACCTCTTAACCAAAGTGGTTAAGGCAAATAACCAATATAAATTACCTTAGTAAATAACCTAAGGTAAATAAAATAATATGCTAACACCCTCCCTTAATGACTAAACCAGAAACAAGACCAAGTTTATCTCAAAATTTTATGAACTTGTCTGTACCAAGTGGTTTGGTCATTATATTAGCTGGTTGCTCTGGAGTGGGGTAGTAGAAGAGATTGATGTCTTCATTTATAACCAAATATCAGATGTAATGATGGTGAACCTTAATGTGTTTGGTCCTAGCATGAAATACTAGATTATTCACAATATTCAAAACACTTTGGTTGTCAAAGAAAATTAGAGTAGGCTTTGATGACTCAAAATGAAGATCTTCCAAAATTTTCTTTATCCACATGGTTTCACAACTTGCAATGACCACGACTTTATACTCTGATTTTGTTGAAGATAATGCCATTGTAGTTTGTAGTTTGCTCTGCCATGAGAAAACTCCTAAACTAAAAGTGAAAACATACCTTGTTGTAGATTTTCTTGAATCAACTGAACTTGCCCAATCAAAATCAAAATATCTTGAAAGTTCAAAATCTACAGACTTATTATATAGTATGCCAAAGTCAAGAGTACCTTTGACATATCTTAATACTCATTTTGTAGCTAAAAAATGGACTCCCAATGGTTTAGACATGAAGTGAGATAGAAAACTCATTGCAAAACAAATATCCGATCTGGTGGTAGTGAGGTAAATGAGACTACCCACTAGCTACCAATACACTATTTCATTGACTGGAGGTGAATCGGTGTCTGTTGAAATTTTAGCTCCTGCTTCCATCGGTGTGTGATTTGGATTAAAATCCATCATTCTGAACCTTTCTAAAAATGAATTGGCATACTTATTCTATGACACGAATACAATATTACCACTTTGCCAAAACTCAACACCTCAATAGTATTTTAGTAGTCCTAAGTCTGTCATGTTAAAAGTACAACAAACATCAGCTTTCATTTGATGAATGAGACTAGTACTACTCCAAGTGATGGCTATATCATCAACATATATAATGAGAATCAAGATATCATCACTCGACACCTTTACATAGAGAGTTGGTTCCAAGTTACACCTTTTAAAACCTGACTCCCTAAGATATGAGTCTATTTTTGTATACCAAGCTCGAGGAGCCAAGGACTTGATCAAATTGTAAACTAGATGTTCCTTACCAAGAACTTGAAAACCCTATGGCTAAACCATGTAGACTTCCTCCTTCAGATCTCCATTCAAGAAAGCACTCTTTACATCCATTTGGTGCACCTGCCATCTAAACTGAGCAGCAATAGCAATAATCAAATGAAAAGTTGCCATCTTGGTGGTTGGACCAAAAGCCTCCTCATAATCAACCCCTTCCTCTTGTGCATAACCTTTTACAACAATTCTAGCTTTGTGTTTGTCCAAGGAACCATCTGCTTTGTATTTTACCTTATAAATCCACTTACAACCATTGGATTTCTTTCCTGGTGGTAGTTCCATCAACTTCCAAGTCTTATTTTTCATCAAGGAATCATATTCCAATTACATAGCTGATTCCCACTAAGACTTCCCTTTGGCCTCTGAAAAATAAGTAGGCTCAAATACTTGTGAAACATCAGTTGTTAGAGCAAGATTGACATGCTCACCTCTATTACCAAGCTGCTTTCCCGATCTCAGTCTTCTACCTTCCACAGCTTGTGGCAAGTCTCCTTTTAGTGCTTCAATTGTGGCAGTATACCACTTTGGCTTCTTTGGTTATTCTACTGGAATCTCATAATGACCTATATCAATTCCCTCCCTAGAATGTGATTCCACTGATGAACAAGAATCCTACTCACTTTTCACATTATAACGAATAATTGAATCATTAGATAATAATGACTTAATATTTGAAACTTGACTAGTTGTTGTGAAGTATGGCATTTGTCCATTTACTATGACATCTCTATTTACCACAACTTTGTTAGTAAAAACATCAAGTAATCTATAGGCCTTTGACTAATCACTGTATCCAACAAACATGTATGCTTTTCTTTTTGCATCCAAATTTCTTCTCTTTTGACTAGGAGTAACTGCAAAAGCTACACAACCAAATTTTTTGAAATCACTTACATCTAGAGTTCGACCTGACCAAGCCTCCTCTAGAGTCATATTCTCCAAAGCTTTTGTAGGACTTCTATTGAGGATGTATACTACTATATTCACTGCTTCTGCCCAATACCTATATGGGACATTTTTGCTTTGGACCATATAGCTAACCATGTCCATCACCATCCTATTACGCCTTTCCAAAACTCCATTTTGATGCAGAGTGTAAGGTGTAGTGTATTATCTATGTATGCCTTCAGTGGCACAAAACTCCTTGAACTCTTTCGAGATGAACTCACCCCCATTATCCCTTCTAAGAGATTTCACTAGCTGTCTTACCTATTTTTCAACCATAGCTTTCCAAGTAATAAAGTTAGAAAAACAATCAGATTTATTCACTAGAAAGTATACCCACTTTTTCCTAGAGAAATCATCAACCAGTAACAAGAAATAATGAGCACCAGAAGGGGTAGGTGTCTGCACTGGACCATGCAAATCTACATGTACCAGATCCAATACTCCCTTTGCTCTCGAAGCTTTACCAACATCAAATGAATGTCTAACTTTCTTCCCCAACTAACATCCAATACATACATGATGACTATGCCGAATAAAAGGAATCCTCTTAACCATCTTATTCTTACTCAATGTAGTCAAATAATAAAAATTCAAATGCCCATACCTTTCATGCCATAGTGAACTTGTGCTATCAACCGATGCAAGTTCACTTTCCTTTGCTTTGATTGGATTTTCAAGCTTATACAAGCCTTTCTCACCGATCCCAATATCAATAATCTTGTTATCCTTAGTGGTGACTAAACATTGTTGTTCTTGGAATTTTACAACAAAATCAGATTTTGAGGTGATCTCACTTATTGAAAGAAGATTTTTGTTCATATCCAGTACATACCTAACATTATTGAATGTATAATTTACTGTAGCATCAAAAATTATATCAACATTACCAAATCCTTTCACAAAATATGTTGTACCATCTCCCAAAGATACAGATTCATTACTACTGTTATCTTCAACAAAATCCACATACCAGTCCTTATGGCATGTATAATGGTGAGATTCCCTTGAATCAAAGTACCGAGCTCGATCCACAACAGAATTACCACTGAAAGCCATGAAAGCAAAATTTAGTGATTCCTAGCCTTCACCTTCAGCTACATTTGCATGATGAGCTTTCACTTTTGGGTTAGCCATATCCTGTTGTCTTTTCTTGCAATCTTTCTTAAGGTGACTAGGTTTATTATAGTAAAAACATTTCCATTTAGATCTCTTATTACCACTTACTTGTGAAGAATCTGATGGATAGCTATTTTTAATAGACTACTTACCCTTTTCCTTGATAAAGAATGCACTCTCTATGGAAGTGGACGTAGACAACACTGCCTGCTCCTGTCATCTCTCCTTTTGTAATAACAACATAGACAATGTTTCAAAATCCAAAGTCTTCATCTCAACAATCATGTGCAAGGACTCCACAAATGACTCAAATGATGGTGAAATATTTTTCATAACAAGAGAAATCAAATCTTGTTCATCAACAGGTTTTTGCACTACTTCCAACTAGTCATTGATGTCCTTGATCTACAATAAAAACTCAAAAATGGAGCCACCTTCTTGCATCTTAGTGGAAAACAACAAATGCTTCAAATACAACACTCTATCAACTTTAGAAGCCTAATATTTTGAAGATAAAGTTTTCCATAAATCTGATGCTAGAGTCACATTTCTAACCTCTGAGATTAGATTATTTGCTACTGACAATTTTAACATGAGAGCCTCATGATGACGTTTATCATAGTCATTGATAGCAGTGGCAGGCCTTTGCTCTTTACCAAGCACTATTTGATCAATATTCATATATTCACATATTGTCAAAACCTTGTGACTCCACAAACTAAAGTTCTTGCTAGTCAATTTATGAGAATCTGGTAGTAATAGGTGTTGAATACTAGCCATTTTACCTAGTTTTTCATGAAAATGATAAAATCAGAAAAACTATAATGACTTTTTTTTTTAAATTCCTTCTTCACACTGATTCTATATTGACACTGAACAACCCTATCCATTTTCAACAATAAAATCAATACCATTTGTACGATCACAAAAATTCTACCACTGAAACAATTAAATCGAGAAAACTACAATTCTGATTTAAAAAATTATTTCTCTGTTGACATCCAGATAAAAAACCTAGAAAATGGTGAAATTTTTAGCTTCTCAGATGCTTCCATGATTATTACTCAGTGGTAGGTCCCCAATAACTCTTATTGGCTAAAGTTTTGATTTATTTCAATTAAAAAAATAAAAGATAATTGAAATATTAAAAATTTAGGCTAAAAATTTTATAAAAAATTTAGCCAATCAAAAAATTGGCCTACCTTTGAAACTTCAAGCGAAAATTCTGAGCCTGTTTCTCAACCAAATTGCAAACTATTTTCACTAGTGTCTTAGTTTTGATTCAACTCATGATTTAGGCTTTTGTTTTGATGAAAAAAATGAAGAAATCAATTTTTCTAATTTTCCTAGATCCGTACGATGGCCTTGTATAGAGAAGTTCGATATAGGCTTTTGAGCCTCTAAAATAGCCTATTTTCACTTCCTTTTGGTCTTATTTAGCCTTCTGATGCTTCCTGGAAATTTTTAGACCTTTTGGTTGAGTATTCTGAATCTCGTTATGCTTTCTCTCTCCTTAGCTCTCCACTAGGCACTTGAAGCTCCTCCCTGGCAAGACACTGTCGTCTCTCTGGCTTCCACAGACCTCCACTCAGGTTCTACAAACCATGGGCTCTTACACCATATTAGATTAAACAAAACATAGAGAGAAAAAGACATTGAGTATGGCAGAGCACTTGTTCAACATATTCAACCAAGCATTAAGGCCTATTAAATAGGTAAACAAATGAAACACTTGTGAAGCATGAGATGGGTATAAGAAAACTAACCTACGTCAACTTGCATGAAATAGCAAAGATCGAACAAACAACTAACCTTTTAACCAAAGTGGTTAAGGCAACTAACCAATATAAATTACCTTTGTAAATAACCTAAGGTAAATAAAATAATATGCTAACAGTAGTTGTATCTTGTTTCACTAGATATTATATAAAGGACACTATCATCAAAATCAAATAGTAGCATCGATGTAACCATCTAGGGATAACATAACTATCTAGATCTAGCTAGATGCACTAGATCCATAATTTGACAATTATTCTAAAACTATCTTCTTATTTGCTTTCATACTATTCTAAATCCAAAACTACATTAGCATTATAACAATCTAAGTACTTCTATTCTTTATCATTTTTACATCTAGCCTAGTTATACTTTCCATATTTAGACTATCTCAACATAATAAACTATGCTTATGCTTATATTTGAATTTAGCATTTAATTAACTTGCTATAGATCTGATTATCACCCTTGTGTCATTTCATCAATTTCCTAAACCCTATGCTTAAACTGAAACACATACCCACACATTTCATTTTAGTGTTAAACTTAAAGTAGAGGTTAAAAAACAAAGACTTTGGTAAACAAATATGTTTTAACCTATTTTTTATAAAACACTAATTGTGAAATAGTTTTGATGATATGTATATAGGTTTTAAAATGGAAACATCAAAATGCTAAATATATACAATAATTAACTATTTTTATTTTGACAAATCACTAAATATAGAAACTATCTATTTTAGAAAAGTACTATGAATAAATATACCAAGATTGCTTAATGCTCTATGCTAACTGTTATGACTATTTTACTATGAAAATAAGAAGAAGAGATGACTATGTAGGGCCAATATAATAATAAAGAATAGTAATAAAATTTGGACTGATCTGTTTGAAGTGGATAGTGATGAAGTGCATTATAGTATGTTTATTGTGGACTTATTTGTGTTGAGTGTGATAAGTATAAAATATAAAAATAATCAAAAATAATGAATATATAAAGGAGATAACATAAGTACTAGTAGGATATGTTTATGGATAGGAATGTAGTATGGAAGATAATGGTGAAATGTGCCTGAGTTTGTTAACTATAAACTTTCCTTAATTTAATGTGTTCCTAAGCTAATCACTACACTTTTTGCACATATATATGATGAAAGGATGATATATTGTCCCATTTTCACATATAAAGTAATATTTTTATTATTTTTCCTTTGAAAAGGAAATTTGATAGATTGAAAACATGCAAGAAAAAAATGGGAGTCTAACGGTCTAAGATGACCTCAATCACTCCTTTGAAAATTTATCATTTCCTACATAGCCAATACTTAAAGGATGGAAATCAAGCCCTTATACTTATCCAACTTAGAGTGAATGTGAAATTGGCATATTTTGTCTATATATATATATATATATATATATATATATATATATATATATATATATATATATATATATATATATATATATATATATATATATATATATATATATATATATATATATATATATATATATATATATATATATATATATATAGAAGATGGATTTGGTACTTGATAATGATATAACTTGATTTGATTTAGAGGGATATTGACTTGGATTATGGTTGTTTCATATGAGTAATGTTGAATTTTCACATAAAAAGGAAAATTTTATCAATGTGTAGGAGTATATGTCCTTGTGACAAGTGAATAGGAAGTGGGGAAAATGAATCACTCTTGACATGTATCTATAGGAGAATATTTTAACAATATCCTTTAACTATCCTTATGAAATGTGAAAGAAGACTCAAAAATTTGATTTAAAATTTGGAAAGTATACATTATTTTGTGGAGGACACGACCAACCTAATTGGATAAGGGTGTAGTGAGCCACTATCTACTTGGATAGTAATTTTATATAGAGTCAAGGATACGAATTGAGTTATGGAGACAACCTAATGATGGTTCTAGATAATTTGAGAATTTATAATTGAAAAGTTCTATATAATGGTAAGTGAAAACAAATGGTTGAGCCTACATATATAAAAATGGATTAAGGGAATGGGAAATAAGAGTAATGTACTTGAACATAAGTCATGTGTCTTATAATATGTCAAGAATTAGCATTGTTGAGTATATGTGACAAAATTTATATGTCTACACTATGTCACTAGATGAGGAATATATGTCTATGATAATATAAAATGGTCATGGTAGGCTACCACTACTCTTGATTTATTCATGGTTTAATATAGAGAATCATGGTCTTCATTATGGAGGAAGTGACTAGCTTCCAAATAAAGGATATTTTCATTACTCACTACATGTGCTATGTTAATTATCATTCTACACCTTGTAGAGGTTTTTATATCCACCATTAGGTCCTTGAAAAACATGTTGATCTCATTCACAACCCCCTATTCCATTTCATTTTCCATAATTTGCATCACTGCTAACTAAATACTCATATGAGTGTTTATGATTTATAAATTCAAAGAATGCATAAAGGTTTTGTGCAATACATCTATGTCCATAACCACCCACTTATTCTTCTTCTTCCTAGCCTTATTCATTTCCATCATACCCTCTTCATATCAAATAATTGTCATCATTTAGATAGATGGCACAAGGGAAAATATGGAGAGGATGCATTAGAAATATGAAATTAAAAATGAAAAGGTAGTCATATGACTTAAATTATTTATCATTCCATTCCATCACTTGGTTCAAAGACTTTCATGCTTCATGCCACCTTAGAAGTCACCTAGCTCCCTTGAATGATTTAATTCATTACACCACAAAGGAACATACTTGGCAGTATTACCCTTATTATATTATTTAATTATGTTACTATATTATATTTTAGCAATATTAGATTTAATAATTTACTGGGATAATGCAATATTCATACAAAAGTTAAATAATTTGCAAGATTGTTTCATCACATCTACCCCTAAAACTATGAACATAAATTAGAGAACCCAGAATCACCACCACTTTATTATGTTTTTAACATATAGAGAGGAGAGGATAAAATGAAAAGGCATAGGAGAAGTGTAAAGGAGAAAGGGACAATAGGTATAAAATTACAACAAAGAGGAGATAGGAGAAGGAATAAAAATCCATACAAACATAGTCATGGAAAAAAGTAAGACCTCCAATACAAGGAAGATCTCTTGTTCAAGTTGAGGTAAAGAAGATGAAGACTATGTGGAGACTCTAATAAATACCAAACTAAAGGTATGCCAATAAATGTTTTACATAAATTATGTGAAATCTAGAAAAAAAATTGAAGATATAATTTTAAAAAAACCCAAGATAAATTATATGAAATAAACACTAGTTTTTGTGGCAAACTAGCAACAATTAGGAAAATTGTAGGGGGTTTATTTGAAAAGCCTTAATTTCTTTATAAAAAAATTGTGCATACCTTAGAATCAATGGTAAGCTTAGAATAATTGGTTCCATTTTATATTTAATTAGTTGGATTTTATCAAATAGTTATCATCAAATATTTCACAACTTTGTATATTATGTCAAACACTAGCTTATCATGGAAACATAAACAATGTAGGATTCTGGTAATTCACCTTGTGATTTGGTGTATAATTTTTTTGGTTCATACTCTAAAAATTCAATACATAAAATATATTTTTTATCTTTAGGGATTTTATAAAATATGTATTGTGTAAATTCTCATGACTATATACTTTTTTCCAAACCCTATTGTAGCAAGGAAACAATAGAAAGTTTGAATTATGGTAATTGTTAATTTTTTTTGGGTGTAATCTTGTGTGTATCCACATTTTTTTATCATTATTCATGTAGTGTGAATTTTTAAAAATAACAACAAAATTAAAGTAAAATGTAATATATTAAACTTGAAAAAATAATTTTTTGGTGTAATATTATGTGTATTTAATTTTGTTTTAAAGGCTTCACCTTTTTTTTTTGGCTATTAAAAACTTTTTTTTTACTAGTAGATCATCTCAACCTACCAATATTAATGGGATGGAATTGGATAACATCAATTGTGGAAGCTCTAGATTTCATGATTTTACATAACATGATATGGTAGATGATTTGATGAGGCTAATGACAAGCCTTCATGCTCTTCTATGAGTGGATTACCTTGATCTATATATGCGCATCATGAAGCTTTAAAATTATAATTTATTTTTTAGAAAAAATACATTATTTATCACTTAAAAATCTAATTATACAACTTGATAATGATAAATATCAATCTGAATATCTTTAACATTTACCTTACAATGCTCTTGTTGCTTTACAAGTTTACCTTTTCCCATTTCCTCTAAAATCATATATCTTGATTTTTATCATTTTTATTCGATCTTATATCCCTAGGAGAACTACATTTGGCATGAAGTCCATATGAATATATAGGTAGCATCCACTTTCATAGGGAATTTGGAGTTATCCCAACCACCCCTTCCTTTTTCTTATATTCCCCCTTCTGTCCAGGTTACCATCTAAATCTAGTGGTTGTCCTCTATAAGCTTAGGTGGAAAATACCCAATAGTAACACCTTACTTCCACAAAAAAAATTACTACTTACTTATTTTATGATGTGTTTGTGTGATTTTTCTATTTATAATGATTTTTTATTGTTATTGATGTGTTTCTTTGAGCAAATAGATTATTTTTGTTGATGTTTTTGGTTTGTGTTTGATTATTTCTTTGTATATTTATTTATTTCCATTTTTATATTATCACCTCAAATTGGTCCATTGTGTTAGTGGGGCCATTATCATGATGCATCCTATCATGAATTTATACTTGAGTCCATCCGTTAGCATTTGACAATATTGTAATCATGGTTTTTATCATTAGTGCATTATTTTTATTTGTCTATTAGATCGGTGGTCAGTCCTTATGCACATTTCGGTCAGGTCATCATGGTGTTGTATATCATAGTGAATATCATTAAATTCTATATAAAAAAACAAGATTCGAAAGTCTAATCGATAATGTTACAACAAAATATGTTTTTGTTTACTATCCTCTAATGAATTCATCAAAGTGACTAATCATCATTTAAATCTTCTTTACTGGGGTAAACCATTTAGATTGATCACCAATTAAATTCTCCCTACTGGGGTAGTTTCTTGAATCAACAATCAAATCTTCCCTACTAAGGCAAACCTTTTAGATCAATCACTAATTAAATTCACCCTATTAGGGTAGCTCCTTCCATTTGTAGTCAAATATGATTTCCTGGGGCACATTGTTGTGATCAACCAAAACCACCCTTTTTGAAGCCATGTCGATCATCTAGTCTTTCTTCTAAAATTATTGATTCTTCCTCTCTTTTTTGAGGGCCCATCTGTTTCAACTTCTTACCCAACCATCCCCTTGAGGGGGTATCTAGGACCAATCAAATACCCTTTAGGGCATCAATAAGGGTTTAATAACTCATAAAATTTCAAAAAAGAGAAGACTGAGAACATATTTATTAAAGCATTATCAAAATTATTATTAATGACTTTTTTTCCTTGAAAAGACATTAATGTGCCTAGTTTCTCATAAATGCCTTCTCAAATAGGGAAAAAATGAATACACTTCATTTTAACCACTTTATTGTCTAAATTACATTCAAAATGACTTTCTATAATTGCATCTAAGTTTAACTAGAAATCTACAATTGGACCTAATTTACCCACACAACTTTCTTCTCAATCAAAATTGTAATGATGCATCCCTGATTGGGGCAATGGATTGCCTCGCATCATTTATCTTGTCTAGTGCATCTTTAATTAAATCAGCCCTTTGAAAAGTGTTTTCACAAGGCAATTAAGTGAATAATTTGATTGATAAATAGAAACATTGTAAAAGCCACCTTTGTTCTAATAGTTGATTAATCCCACTTAATCAAGCATAACTATTCCTCTAATAGGATAATCCATGGATTTGAGTTATCTTATTTTTTAAATATAAAATTGGATTATTTCCTCACCCAAGATGAATTAATCAAGAAAAATGTGTAATTAAGAGCTATTATAAGCTCTTACACATCCCTTACACACTCTTCCTCTTACACCCCTTTTATACACTCATGAGAACTAATGACTACAATTTCCTTCTAAAAATCCTTGCATACTATTTAACCCTAATTTAGATTGTGCAAAATTACGTAGGTAGATAGGGTTAAGTATATAGCAATGAGAGGGAAGAAGGGTGAATATTAGATCTATTTTAAGATAATTAATGTGATAAACTTAGATGTACCATATGTAAAATTTATTAAACTAAGATAAGATATAAATGGAAAGTACAACTATGATAGATATATAAATGACACAAAATAGAGTGCTTAGTTAGTTTTGATGCTAATGCAAATCTAGATCTAATACAGGAAGAAAGTAGGTCTGAAGATAGTTCTGGACCAACTATCAAATTCTAGATCTAGTGTTTTTAGCTCTCTATATAGTTGCATTATCTTGGGATGATTTTATCCACACTAGTGTTTGATTTTGATGCTAATGTCCTATATGGAATATATTCTCAAATAAGATGAGACCACATATATTATTTTGGGTTTGGTTTCACCTTTACTCTAGAGTATTCAGATATAGATCATGAACTGTGGCTCTTGGTGAAATGGAAAAACCCTATCTTTCCATCTTCAATGTGACCTTGGAAAAAAGGGGTTAGTGGGCACATGGTTTCAAATTGACCCATTATGACCCTGATATAAAAGGGCACTACTTACATATCCAACACTCTAGAAAAGGGCCTTAGACTCTTATAGTTCTCCCCTATGTATTGGCTTGTGTGTGAACAATGTAATGTGTATAAATCAAGTACAATAATTACCTAGCTTGTAACTTAGAAATTATGACCTTATGACTAATCCTTTAGTAATTCATACCTATAGTTAGGATATTATTTTGATTAATATCATAATAATGAAGAACATGAAACTTTTGGTAACTTGAGTGCTTCTTGATTGTTCTTTTGGTGTAATTGCTAGGTGGTGAATGAATGAGGGTGGATATTGCATTTATACCATTCTTATCAGGAGACAACTCACATTAAGACACTTAGGACAAACATTTTAATATGTTTCATTTATAAATTATATGACTTTAGGGTACTAGACACATATTTCAAGTTAGGATAATAATGTCAATGCCACTATCTATCGCATATATTAGTGTCCAAGGAGAAGGGGAGAAGGGACATGCTTAGAACTTGTAGAGGTATAAATAAGTACATTTTAATAATTTAAGGCAAGATGGGATGTTTATGTCATCAACATGAGGCTAGTCAAACTAAGTGGTAGGCCAAGGTGAACAAGATAGAGTAGAGGTGAGGCTTGTAAAATCAAAGCATGTGTATATCTAAGAGGAATAGTTAGAGTATAGATTGTCTAAGTGTAAAATACTAAGGTGCTACAAAATAAAAAATATCACCTACATTTGTCCCCTTCTTTTAATCTAATAATGAAATTGCTAATTTAAAGGAAAGGAACAAGTACCTGGGTGTGTATACACACCTTATTTGAGTGCCTTTCTAGTGCATGGTCTAAAAATAAGAGCATGGTATAGGGTATACTTAGTATATATAATATGGGACAAAAATACTTGAAATAAATTGAAATTAAAAGATAAAGGTTTAGGAGTACACCTATGTGTCAATGTAACTACCTTATCTATTGGAAAGTTATTTTTACAAAAGATGTATCATTATAAAGATCTAAAAATGATATTAAGATAAATATAATTAAATATTTAAAGTGCATATATCAAATTAGATAGAAAGAGAGAGAGACTGAAAGGCATGTACCCCAAATTTAGAGTCAAAGTGAGTTGCCACATGTTAGTTGAAATTAGATCAATTGTGCAACCCAATTATACATATAACCTGGTAAGTGTGGATGATCAAGTCCAAATTAAAAATGTGGAAATATCTAGTGATTTAATCACATTATCCATACCAAAAGGTGAACCCACTATTGCAATATATTGGCTTGCTAAAGTTCATAAAAATATATGGGGTATCAATACATGCAATAATTTTAGAATCTGAGATTGATTTGGATTTTATAATATTAGGCACATGTTTAATAACATATGTACATTAGATATGTCTCATGCTAAAATAGTTTAATAATGATACTGTGTATAGAATTCTTCCACAACTATGAATCTGAATCATATAACTATGTGTTATGGCCAAGTTGGATAATTATTTAAGTGTGGATGACATGCTTACCAAACATGCCCCCACTATATATGGATAAATATGAAACTGATATAAGTACCAATGTGAAAGACATGTTTTTAAAACATGCCCCCACTATAAATTGAAAATGTTGAATATTGAGTAGGTGTGGAGAACATGTTTCTAAAGTATGTCCCCACTGAATCTGTGAATTGATATAAGTACTATACCGAATGAGTGTGAATAACATACTTCTAAAGCATTCCCCCACCATAATATAAAAACTTTTAATGTATGGAATACATGTCCATATGACATGGCCCCACTAAATATTCAAACTAATATGAGTATTTAATACTAAAGAAATGTGGAGAACATGCTTCTAAAGCATGCCCCACTATAATCCAAAAATGATACAAAGTGTACAAAACATATTTTCAAAGCATGTCCCCATTTAATCTATGAATTGATATAAATAATATAATTAATGAGTGTGAATAACATCCTTCCAAATCATTCCCCCACTGTAATATAGAAACTATGAATGTCTGGAAGCAATGTCCATATGGCATTCCCCCAGTAAATCTACAAATTGGTATAAGTATCGAATACTAAATAAATGTAGAGAACATGCTCCCAAATCATTCCCCCACTATAATCTAAAAATAATGCAAAGTGTGGAGAGCATGCTTCCCAAACATGCCCCCACTAATATTCACCCCTTTTGAGGTGAGGGAAAAATAGCACCTGGAAGTTAACTCACCTCAAAATGGTAAGATAAATGTAAAATATGTGAATGTAAATATGTAACAAATTTAAGTAAATATATGTAGGTAAATGTATCATTAAAGTGCATAGAACCAATGTGATCACATGTACACATAATATGCATGATAAAGATCATGGTAACATCTAGATAGTAATAACACAAGCTTAATAAGAAAATAAGTTCACAAACAAGAGCACTCAAAATCAGGTCAAAAGGCAATGGTCCAAGGAGATCACAAAGAAGGGGAATGCTTAAATGCCTCAAAATCAAATGGATTTGACTTAGTAAAATGTCCACAAATTAAGGAATGACATATTCAAATGTCCATACAATAAGAACTGACATATTCAAATGTCCATACAATAGGAAATGACATATTCAAATGTCTAAGAAAGCAATCATAGGCATAGGGTCCACATACAATGGAACATATTCAAATGATATAAAAAATAAAGGAAATAACAAGGAAAAACACTCCAAGAAGTTTATAAAGAAAAAGCATAAGTAACTAACATAAACATGTCATAACATCCCATGAATCAAATGTTTTAGTAAAAAACATCAAGTACATAGCATATCAAGTATCCTATGTAATGTATAATCATGGATAATAGGCATGTGCAAGTACATATATAGAATCAAACATGATAATTTATAGTGATCATCAAATCATTCAACCTATGCGTATCAAGATCATAGAGGATGGATTCCTCCAATGTACTGATGATGTGAGTATAGTGAAAGCACAAAACCCATAAGTGCATCATGTAATTGTGTATGCTTGTATTTGTATATGTAGGAGTAAATGATATGATGGGTCCTTAACGTGGAGCCAACACATATATTCCAAGGAGCTAATAGAAAATTTAGGGTCTAGAAATGTTCTATATGTTTTTTGATTTTTTTGGTATTTTTGGTACCTTTAAGAGGTTTAATCAAGGAAGTTTTCATCATCAAAATAAGGAAAGGTAACACACATATTTTTAGTACCCATCTTGGCTTATCATTCGACTAGCTAATATTTTCCAAGATTTAATTTAAAATGGGGGTCTTGGTCTACTATCCATATGGTTGTGGTCACCACACATGTACCAAAACCAATTGATAACCAAATGTATCTACAGGATTCTAGCATCAATGTAGAGTATATGTTTTCATCTGTAATATGTCCTGATTATTTGAGAAATTTAATTCCACAAGCTATATCATACTTTTTCATATCAAAATGGAGATGGCATAAATATACCCCATCAATATTAGTAAAAATAGTCAACTCTTCATGTTTTGTTCTCTGTAAAAGATAGTTCTCATTTGAAAGATAGGAAGGATTTTTCTTTTGGTAGGTTGTGGAGCTTCTTGCAAAAAAGCCACCTTATTCATATGGTATAGTTGCATTTGAAATTTATAAGGTTAGCTTTATGTTTTTAGCCTAGAGGGGTGAATTGAGTAATAATCATTTACATGCTCATCTACTATGGTTGTGTTCCTCTTATCTGGATTTAATGTTGTTTCTTTTGTAAGTGGATTGATCTTATATGTGCCTAGACCCATGTGTTCAAAAAATTTACTTGAGAGGTTACAAGTGGATCAAATTTTTATGCATGTGTTTTTTCATATGTCATGTCATGAGTGATATGATTGTCACTATCATAGCAATCAGAAACATGGCCATCATTTTTCTCACTATTAACCAATAAAGGAAGTTCAAATGAAGTAGGTTCTTGTGGTTGTAATGGTTTTTTTGGTAATGGTTGTTGATATTGATGTTGTAATTTTCTTGTATCTAGAAATGGAGGATCCATTGTACATGACTCACCTATTTCAAAAGTGTGTATGTGATCAATAAGAATGCATTGTTTAGGTGGTACCACTATAAGAATGGCTTAGATTTAAGATTACATAATTTTATTTTTTTTAAGGTTCATCATTAATGGCCATTGTTAATAAAGTCCCATCATGTATGAATTTTACACATCTATGAAGTATATATGGGACAACTTCCATTGAATGTATCCAAGGTCTACCAAAAATTAGATTATAATTAAATGATTGAGACATTACTTGAAAAGTACAGGAAAGGATTTTAGGTCCCAATGTCACATTTAATGTAATTTGACCAATTAGAGGACTATGTGAATTATCAAAACCTTAGATATGCATAATTGATTTTTGAATCAAATTAGTGCTACTTCCCATGGTGATTAAAAAATGGATACTAAAAATGTTTGGGATTGATCCATAATAAATGAGAACCCTTTTGAAGCATTATTTTGTATCACCACTTATATGGATAAAATTAACTCTTGGTCAATAATATCTTTGGATGGTAAGTTAATTGGATAAAATGTAGTAAGTTTGGCATTATTTTTGAGATCTTTCATGATATATGCAAAACAAGTAGGCTCAATATCATTTGTAACCCAAGTTTAAAACAATTTCTCATAAAGGATGTCATTGTAAACATTAGATTACTCTAAAGGCTTAAGTATTAAACTTTTAGCATGTGTATTGCTTAATAAGTCAAAAAAGTCATATCAATTAGATTTTATCATATGTTTGGGCTTTGGTGGCACCTACTATATATTAAAAAGTGGTTATATAGGTCGGGAAACATTACATCTTCAAGTAACAACAACATGTGCTGAAAGATCCAATATAAGTCATGGAAAAATAATGGATGCAAGATTCTAAGTATTAGTCCAATAAGGCTTGGGTAGAAAAAATGATTGAGAACAGGCATGTTGGCATATATATAATAGATGTATGTCATTTCAAGAGGACTTATGGAGATATATCAAATGTTGTTTCTATTTTAACACTCTCTCATTATGTACACAGATTTGATTAATAGTTTTGACAAGACAAGTAACATAGAAAACTATAACAAGTAAAAGGTATTGGACCATGAAATAATTTACATATGTGTCAATGGAAAACATGATTGTAAGATTTATTGATTAGAGATCATCAATAAGAAAAAAAATAAAAAAGCCCTAGCTGGCCTAGGGTTTGATGTTCAAAGATTAAGTTCACTAAATATTTAAACCTAATTTGGATTATGAAATCTTAATTAGGTAGATAGGGTTAAGGATATAGAAATGTTAGGGTGCAAGGGTGAATATAAGATCTACATTAGGCCAATTAATGTGATAAACTTAGATGTATCATATACTAAATTTATTAAAATGAGATAACATATAAATGGAAAGAACAACTATGCTAGATATATAAATGACATACAAGAGAGTACTTAATTGGTTCTTATGTTAATGTAGATCTGGATCTAGTGTAGGAAGGAAATAAGTGGGAAGACGGTTCTAGATTAGCTGTCAGATTTTAGATCTAGTGTGTTTGGATCTCTATATATTCGCATCAGCTTAGGATGTTTACATAAATGCTAGTGTCTAAGTTCAACACTAGTGTCCTGTATAGAATATATACTCAAATAGGATATGACAACCTAGATGTTTGTGGGTTTGATTTTTCCTTCACTTTGGAGTATTTAGATCTGGGTCATGGACTAGTGCTCCTATTGAAAAGGTAAAACCCTAGATTTCCATATTTAATGTGACATTGGGGAATAATGGGTTAGTGGAAACAAGTTTTTGAGTGGACGCCTACATGGGTCATTGCACAAAGTTGGGGGATAAAAATAGCCCTATCTGTGGACATGATTTTTATGAAATTTTGGAAATCTGAATTTCTTTAGATAATTTGAGATATCTACACTCCAAATTTAAATATGGTGTAAGAACATGGAATGTATAATTTCAAGTCTAGTTTCTAAAACACTATTTTTTTAAATGGTTAAGTATAATTAGGTCAAACATCTAAAATTTTAATAAGAACTCTTGTTTTTTTTAGAAAACATATTAGATAGACGACCTTGTTGCACACCATTTTTTATGCAACACTTAATATTATTTGAAACCATTTGGGGAAAATTTAGATAAGATATTATAGTAGGCCACATATATTTTTATATTTTTTTGATCAATACTTTTTTATGAATTTTTCAAGTAAATAGATCCTAAAAACTGATAAAAAAGGTTATCCATCCATGCAACATGCCTAACTACCTCAAAAAAACAAAAATGAATTTTCTTTGAATGCATATAGAATTAGGCCTAGTTGGTACCATATATATTTTTTTTAACTTGGATGAACGAAAGATAAATTACATGAACATGTCTAGTCACGTATGTTTGTAGCATGTAGTGGCCTAAAAAAGGCATAGTTGAAAATCAACATAGTTTGAAACCTTAAATTAGTACCAAAATTATAAAAATCATATTTTTTGAAAGAGGATAGTATGCTCTTCATGATGGTATCAAGTTTTTGAATTTTCATCTTGAAATTTTTATTGTATTTGGAAATCAACATTGAAATTTGTTGTTTATTTTCATACTCTTCAAAACTTGATTTTACATTGACAGTCTAAGCCTTTGGCTCAAGAATCCAATCCATTCCCAAGATAAAAGGCACAATAATTGAATTAAAAATCAAATACCATGATCACATTATTAACTACATTATTAATGTGATCATGTTATACATTCTCAACACCCTAAACCCCAAATAGGAGCCATTAGGTTTAGTAATCTTAAGATCAAATATTGGTTGATTAATATTATTTTTTGGGACCAATGTTATTGTCAAGAATATATAGCATTTAATGATAATTGGATATGTATTAACATATGAATAAACTAATTTTTCCTTTGGCCCCAATATGGTGTGCAATCAGGCTAATAGATCCTAGATTGACACTGGATGGAATATTTCCTTGGGCAGAGCTTGGTTGGCCCAAACTACATATAAAACTAAACTAAATACTTTGTTTTTTATAATATGGAGTGATTTTAGAGACCCAATTGACATAATATGGACACAAATCCTTTTTAAGTGCTCAATTAACCTTGATTGTCTATTAGATTGAGCTAAATATTCAATTAGTTTAATATGGTGTGCTATCAAAGCCCTAATTGACATTATATTGAATGAATTACTTACACAAGGACCAATAACTCTAAATTACAAATTATATTAAATAAAATACTCAATTGTTTAAATATGATGTGCAATTTGTGAAAATATTCACAATGGACATTAGATGGACATAATTCCTTGCATGGGGTGAAAAATGCCTTGATTAATATTCTAGGTGGAAGAAGTTAATTACATAGTACTTGGTTGTCCCCAATTGTGTATAGTATTGAACAAATATCAATTTATTTAACATGGTGTAGCTAGAGCCCCAAATGACATTAGATGGATGTAACTCCTTGCTTGGGGATTGGGTGATCCCAATTACAAATCATGCTGAACCTAAATACTCAATTGGTTTAATGTGCTATGCAATTAGGGATAATAGAACTCAACTAACATTATATGGAAAAAATTACTTTTATGGGGCTCAGTTGGCCCCAATTATGTATAAGATAAAACCAAACACATGATTAGCTAGATATAGTTTACAATTAGGGCCAATGAATTTGTAATTAACATTAGATGTATTTAATTAATTACATGATCCTTGGTTGGCCATAACTTCATATTCAATAGAACTAAATAATTGGTTGATTTAATATTTTATGTATTTGGGACCAAAAAAACCCCCTTTTGATAGTATAAGGATTAAATTTATTACGCAAGGTTTGTTTATACTAAATTTCATATCATATTGAACCAAATATTATTTCAATTGAATTTGGTGCACAATCAAAATCCCAATTGTTATTAGATGCATGAAATTATTTACAGAGGGTTCAATTGGTCCTCATTTCATATTAGATTGAATTAAATACTCAATTATTTAAATATGTGTGCAATCAAGACCCTAATTAAAATTATGTTGACACAATTCCTTGAGCAAGACTCTATTTGTGCCATTTATGTATCATCTGGAACCATATAGTCAATTGGTTCAATATGGTATTCAATAAGGGCCAAGTAAACCCAAATTTTCATTATATATGAATGTAATTCCTTGCACATATATGCTTTGGACCAAACTGCATATTAAATTGAAAAAATACTTATTTTTTTAATATGGTGAGCACTTGGATCCCCAATTGATATCTTATGAATGAAATTCATTACATTGAGGCTCAGTAGGCCCTTGAGATCAATTTATCCCTAATTGACATCCTTTATATATAGTAAGAATTAAGTTCACAGGGATGAACATGGTTAAAATCATATAACTCATTACCATAATTGACTTCATAGGCTCAAGCTATGATGATGTGGGGGATAATTGATCACAAATTCACATTATTTACTCACATATCTAGGTTCAAGGGTCTCAAATTTTCCCCAATCACCATAATGATTGTAATTTATATACCCTAGAATATATACCCTAATCCCTAATCCCTAATCCCTAAATATCCTAATCCCTAGACTCTAAACCTTAAATATAAACTCGTTCAACCTTTAGACAATCATTTTACCCCAAATTGACATCATTTATACTAAAAACTAAGTTCACAGGGCTCAGTTTGGCCTAAATCACCCTTTAACATCATTTAAACTAAGAACTAACCTCACATTTAACAATTTCAATTTAGTCCCAATTAACATCCTTTATAGTAAGAATTAGGTTTGAACATGGCATAAAGAAACTAGACATTAATATACATGTCCTTAAACCTAAACCCTATACACTAATCCCTAATCCCTAAAACATAAATTGTAAGCCCTATGCCCTAATGACCAGTACATGCCAAAAATATACATGACTTATGATTTAATTGAATTTATCATGAGATGCCATAAAAGGCATTTTTTAAATCTATGGCCAAAACTTTTCCTTTGTAGTACCAATATAACTATGCATTTGAAGTAGATTGGGGCTATCTTGAGCTGCTTCAACCTAATTAACCAAAGAGGAGGATATAATTGATTATTTTAATTGAGGAGCCATTTTAGGCCAATTTAAACCCATTCAATATCAAGTTATGATTTGGGAAAAAATCAAAAGATTGATCTTCTATCATGAATTGATCTAATTAGTCTATTTATGCAATTCCCTATGTGATCTAGGCAAACCCCTAAACCAAATTTATGGCTCAATCAATTTTATAACATGTACACAACATATACATGGTATAATTGACCCTACTTTTATCATAAATACAAACATTAAGGTAATCAAGTCATAAATAGGTGAACAAGTAGATCAAATTTTCTTGAATTACCTTAGCATGATTGGACCCTATATCTGATTTCTTAAAACCTATACCATTTAAATTTAACCCTAAACATTGTACCATTTACATTAAACCCTAGTACATAATCCTTAAACCCCAAACCCTTTAAAATATAGACCCTAAACCCTAAAACAAAAAATTTAACCCTAATTAACATCCTTTATATATATAGTAATAATTAGGTTCACATGGATGAAATTAGTTAAAATTGCATCACTCAATACCATAATAGAATTTGTATGCTCAATTTGTGATGATCTGGGGGTAATTAATCCCAAATTTTCATTCTTTACTCATATATATAGGCTCAAGGCTCCCAAATTTCCCCCAACTACCTACATGATTTACCTTATATACCCTAAAACTTATACCCTGAGCCCTAATCCTTAACGTTCCTAATTCCTAAACTCTAAACCATAAATATAAACTCTTTAAACCTTGAGCCAATCATTTTAGCCCAAATTAATTTAATTTAGACTCATTATTAAGTTCACAAGGCTTAGTTTTGCCTAAATCACATGACTGAATGCCCCATTTGACTAATTCATTTAATCTACATGATGACTTTAAGGGTATAATTAAAAACCAAAAACATAATATATAGTCATAAATGGGTCTAAATGATTCAATTTATCCTCAACTATCTTTGTGATTGACCCTATGTACCCTAAACCATATATACATTAGAACCTAAGCCCTAAACCATAAACCCTAAACACTATACCCTAAATTGTAAACCATAAGCTTTCCCTAGTTACCAATCGATTTAGTCCCAATTAACATGCTTTGTAGTAAGCATTAGGTTTACACAACATAGAGTGATTAGAAAAATTATATATAGGTCCTTAGCCCTGAACTCCATGCCCTAATCCATGGTCACTAAAACATAAATTTTAATCCCTATGCCCTAATTCCCACTACATGACACAAGGATACATGTCTTACAATGTAAATGATTTTATCAAAAAATGTCATAAAATGCATTTTTCAAACCTATAGCCAAAATTTAGCCCTTAGAGTACCAATCTAGCTATGCATCTAATGTAAATTAGGGTTATTTCAATCCCCTTCAACTTAATAACATGACTATAAAATGTGATTTGGGGGTTGATCAACTCCAATTTACCCTAATCATCATCACAATTGTACCGTATATACCATAAAACCTATAGTCCAAGCCCTAATTACTAAAGTTCATAATCCCTAAACTATAAACCATAAATATAAACTCTTTAAATAATTACCAATAATTTAACCCAAATTAACATCATTTGGACTAACAATTATCTTTATGATTGACCCTGTGTACCCTAAACCTAAGCCCTAGACACTATACCCTAAATTTTAAACTAAAAACTTTTCCTATTTACTAATTAATTTAGTCCTAATTAACATCATTTGTAGTAAAAAATAGGTTCACACATGGCATAGAGTGATTAGACCTTATATACACCCTTAAACCCAAACCCTACATGCCCTAATCCCTAATCCCTAAACCCTAAAATATAAATTGTAATCGCTAAAACATAAATTGTAATCCCTAATCCTTAAACCCTATGAACTAATGCCTTAAGCATTAATCCATAATCCCTTATTTATATTAAGCATAACATGATTGCATTATTTAATAATGCGATCATGTTATTCTTATCATAGGTAACAAATGGTTCTTATTACCAATTACTAACCCCACAGCTTATATTGACAATAACATTATTACGTTATTGTCAATATAAGCTTCTCAATGCGTTAGACATGGTAAAACCTTATACAACACATAATACAACCAAATTATTATTATTTTAGAATAAAATCACTTATCAATGACTATTTTTAACCGAAATCAAGAATTTTTTCCCCACAAACATTCTTTATGTACTTTTGTAAGATCTACGATATTTGTGTACTTCACCCCACTTTTGGAAATTTGTCAATTGTCCCTTTTTATGGGTGCCAGATCATGTTCAAAGAGGAAGAGGAAGATGTTGAAGAAAAAACACTAGAGCAATTAGAATATTGGAGAGAGAAACACAAGCTACAAATGCAAAAACTTCATGGTAGACAGGGTATAAACCCTAATCTTGATGAACAATTGCAATAGATAATGAGCTAATTGATGATAGTGAATTAAAAAATGATGAAATTGACTATAATCAATTGGATAATGTTGAAATTGACCATTATTAAATGAATAATAATGAAATTGAAAATAATGAATTGTTTAATGTTGGGAGTTCACATTCAAATTTCAAAGTTTTTGATTTGTGTTGATGATGAGTCTATGTATGATGCTTCACCCCCCCATATATGAAGAAAATTTGATGGAAAAAAAATAATGATAAAATTAACCATCAATAAAATTTCATGGAAACATATAATGAATTAATTAACAATGAATAAAATGTCATCCCCACCTCTAAAAATGAAAGTAATAACGATTTTGAAACACCCTCTCAACAAATTCCACCATTACCAACACCTCCAAGAATTGTACATAGAAAATACAAGTACTTAATTAAAGTCGATGAAAATATTTTAGAACCAATGCATAACAAAATTTTTGATCACCAGTCAAGAAGACTAGCTTAACAAATTTGGTATACTTTCTTTCATAATTTGAAGTGTGATAGTCAAAGATGTCAACTATTTATTTCATTGATAAAATTGACTAAGATGAGACCTATAATGTATACATTAGGACTAAGAACATATAATATGGATGATGAAAACAATTAAATTATTGAAAATCTATGTGATACATATCATATTATAGGCCCAAAATCATGCACCAAATATTGTAGTGCTGCCCAACGTATACTTATAACTTGTGTAATTAGTGATAAAAT
>JARHVA010002494.1:0-102500 GCA_037957365.1 Torreya grandis
TTATTTTAAAGTGTCCATATCATTTTATAAAGGTCATATCCATGATTTCAATCTTTCATAAGTCCTAAAACTATTAATGATACTTCCTTTTCTTCATCACTCCATTATCATGATTGTAAAGGCTATTTTCATATGGAGAGAGAGAGAGAGAGAGAGAGAGGAGAGAGAGAGAGAGAGAGAGAGAGAGAGAGAGAGAGAGAGAGAGAGAGAGAGAGAGAGAGAGAGAGAGAGAGAGAGAGAGAGAGAGAGAGAGAGAGAGAGAGAGAGAGAGAGAGAGAGAGAGTTGGAAGCTAATATTTTTTCCATAGGATGGGGTCCTATTAAGAATAAATTTTTTTAATTTTTTATTACATCCATACCCTCTCCTTTATGAACAATTTTTAAGAAAGATAGGGTGGTATGAAAGAGTTAGTCAACCTTACAAGCTCATTTTTCTCCTTTGAAAATGAAAGTTTAAAGTAAGATGAATTTATAAGACAATTTTAAGAGGATATATAAGGTCTATAAATATATATTTTACATTTATCCAAATTACATTTCACACATGTGGGCTTAATTTGACAAGAAATCTCTTCTTTTGCTCAATTTACAAAGGTGGTTGTCATGGTTTCCTATTTATTTTAGGGTTTTCAAAATTTTAAGGGATAGAATAATGTTTTATAAAAAACCTAAATTTATAAAATTATCCATAAATTATTTTCCATTCACATTATAACACCATTCTCTTCAAGCAAATATATAGTATTTCCTCATTTTGAAGACTATGTGTGAAGACTACTTGCATAAAGTGATTTGAAGGGTCTTATTATACATTTTCAAGGTTGCGTGAGGCTATTGAAATTTAAATACAAGTTTTAATAATATATATAGGTGTTATTAGAGCTTAAAATAATATGTTTTCATCATTTTTTGGCCTAAAACATAAGGAATGCAAACCTACAAGTCTATAGACCTATAGGTCTATATTTTAAGACAAATTGTGTTTTACTGTGTACCAAAGGTGACTTTGAATACCTAAAAATTAAAGAAATGAAATTTTACAATAATATTTTAGAGTTAAATACCATATAAAATTTATAGTCTTAGGGCCTAATGTTTAGGACAATCCAAATATATCTGTAGGTCTATGTAGGTGTATGAAGAAAGATATAATGTTTTACATGATAATTGGGTTCTATCCTTATATTTCAAGTACTTGGAAAACCTAAGGAATGATAAGATATTAAATAAAATAAAAATAATTATATGAAATATCTTATTTCAATGTCATAATGATTTAACCCTATAGTATAGACAAATGATAACACTCAGGCCTATTTGGGGTTTCATGTGGGTTTTCAAGTTTAAGGTAAGAAGTTTCTCACTATTTAGTGTTTGTCATTTATATCAAATAAACCTAAAATGTTTATTATAAAAACTTTATATGCTATGGTATAGAACTCAAAATATCCCTCTAGTATCTAAAACATCTGGAAATATTATCATGAAAGTTATGGATGGGTGTTAGGTCTTAAGTTTTAACATGATTGTCATATATTTGAGTATCTATAGTTTCAAGTTGCAGTATTCAAAGGAGAACTATATTCTGAATTTCAGAGGTAGACCAAGTTATGATAAACCATGATATATATGTCCATAGTGAAAATACTTATTTGGAGTATCAAGAGAAAGGTCATTCTCATGTTTATATGAAATGTTAGACCTAGATGAGTAGCTACAAACATACTAAGGTAAACATGAGTAAAATATAATTTTTGTGGTTTATTAAGAGTGACAATTAATTTTTGGAGAGTCAACATGATATTTTTTTGACACCTACCAAATACTATCATAATGTGAATAATCTTATTTAATAAGATTAAGACCCTAAGATATAGTCATAGACCTAATAAAGACCTACATGTATACTATAAGCCTAACTAGTTAAAATATTAATTATATGGATTATATGGGGACCTAATTTATTTAAAAATTCAATGAGTTCATGATAATAACCCTCTAAATCTGGATTAAATCACCAAGGTTCTAGAAGGTTAAGTAAATGATGGTCATTACCAAGTTGTAGCCATGTATCATGTATATGAGAGAGAAAATGTATCTTATGAAGATGTAGGGTGTTTTTAAAGTTATAAATGGTCTAATAAGGGAATAAAACTTTAAATACTATGGAAAAATTCATGATTTTCTCAAATTTTTCAATTAATATCCTAAACCTCCTTAGAATACAGTCATACCTCAATAATCATCTACATGTTTATCTAATTAACACCAGCTAGTCTTAAATTTGAATAATGATACAATGCACATAGTTGGGTTTTAAGATTATATGAAGAGATATAATTAATAATAATCATTTTAGATCATATAAAAAATAAAAAAATAACAAAAAATGTATGACTAAGAAAGACTCATTCCATTTCTAGATCATAGTCAAGACAATTTAGCTTACTAGTTATCTCTCTTGAGAATGAGGACCATATGGAATATTCACGTCAAGATTGGATTCCTAATGGACTATAGTTATGAGGAAAACATAATAATAATATCTAATGGATTATATCCTTAGGAGAGGGAAAGAGGGACAACATATATCCATAAGGGCTAAATAGGCTTAATGGCATTCAAAACCTCATGATAGATAGTCTAGGTTGTAGATCCTTTTTGAAGATCACTAGTCATTGAGGATAATTTATGGTAATTTTATATGTTTTATCAGACCTATTTAAGGTCACTCTATATTATGTTGAACATTTGAAAAATTTATAGAGCCTAAGTACATTCTCTCAACCTCTTACACATTCCACCATGCCTGAGATGTCTTTTTGTGGATCTTAAAAATACACCAAGTAGTGCATGTGTAAATTGGATATTGGATATGTCAATATGGTTATTATAATTCCAAACCTTAACACTTTTTCATTCCTCCAACTTCACACTACAATGAACTATTTTTAAGAAGGCCGAGTACTCAAGAAACCTTTTTTCACCTTGTCAAGAGCTTGAGAACGTCAAAATTTTGCTTAGATATCTCATGAGAATTTTTAGGGTAATGAGTGATGTTTTTAGGTGTTGAAGGGGTCACCTCACTACAATATTGTGGCATTAGGAGGTATAAATAATATCTATTCTTTATGAATAATATTTAAGAACAAAATATGCTTAAAACCCTCTTAACCCCTCCTAGTGACCCAATATGATAAATTTACATTAAAATGGATTCTAATGAATGTTTTTAGACTCCAAATGGATTTGGTGACCTTATAAATTCTCATTATCACCTGGGCATGGTAGTGGTTGGCATGTGAAGGTACATGGGTGTATAGAGAAGGTTTGAATAAATAACTATAAGCTTGTTTATGAAGGTGTAGAGTAGCGAGTGGATTATAAATCAAGTTTAAAGTAATATTAGGACTTAAAAAGGGTTATAAAACCTTCTAAAAATATATATATTTATATCAAAATGATACATAAGATCTATAAGTTGTCAAGCTGGTCAAAAGTGGAAAATACACTAGTTTACAAGCCAAGAAGCCTAGATGCAGGCCTATGAAGTGAAATAAGAGGCCTCAATATCAAGGAATGAAGTTTATAATGATGATAAAGGTATCAAAAATTCATTTACAATACTCAGACCTTGAGAAATTATTTCTAAACACTCAATCTATCTCTCAAGCCTATACAAGCACTTAGACTAGGGTTTTTGGCCATTTCATGGTTCACCCATCCATGCAAGGCCTTAGGAGATGAAAATTGGAATGGATCATGGTATTATTATTGGGAAATTAGATAAAAAACTTCCTATAAATTTTACCTATGTGGGATTCCATCTGAACAAAAACCCAATTTCTAGGCAAGGAGGCATAATTAGGCCTAATTAGAGAGAGAAAATGATAGAAAAAGTATACTTCCACTTGGTTCTAAGTCCTAAAACTTGGCATGGAATTGTAAGGTGATACTATGTCCTTAAATATTTTATAATTTTTCTAATATACTTAATATATTATTCCACACAAGGAGGCTTACCTATTTTGAGGACTACAAAGAATGAGGCCAATGAGACCTTTTAAAGCAAAATCACATCTTTTGAAATATTTTTTGACTTCAAATGACTTGTTTCAATAAATATATGATTTTTAGAGACCATAAATTTAGGGATAAATCCAATTTTTCTCACTTTCTATGCCATATTTATAAAAGAGGAGTTTAAGTTGACAAACCACCAAAATAATGAATAAGAGATTTTTAATAAGATTTATCAATGTTAATCCTTATCTCCCACACCAAGTAAAACATAAAATTTTAGGAGTTATTTGAAATAAGGATTCAATTGGTTGAATTATTCTCAATAAACTTGAATATACCTTTTCTTCTCTTATGTTAAGTCAAGTAGACAAAGTCAAACAAGCTTGAAGAGTCTTCAAACAACCCTATCAAAGTGGAAATACATAATACAAGGATTTAATGAGTCAATTAATGAATATAATATGACTTAAAGGCCTATTATTAAGGATGTGTAATTATTCATAAGAGATATAGGTTTATATAATCAATAATATAGGCACTTCAAGGGGTCAAACTCCACTAATCAATCCTAAGACTTATTCAAACATTCAACAAGCTTACCCTTCCTTCTAAATCATTTTCTAAGAGGAAATAAATAAAATATATCAAGTACTAAGTATAAGTTGAATAATGACTAAGTGGATGAATCATCCCTAGCTTTTAGGTTTTTGTCTCTATCTCTCCCTTCTCACTTTCTCTTTAAGTATGCTTAGTTTTGGCATTTTTAAGGATCCTTAACCTGAGTTGTGGTAGAGCCCTACTAAAAAAACAATTATACTTGACTCTATAAACTGAATAAGGCTAATTTTTGGCCTCCTCAATACTTGTAACTAGTGTATAATTATGGTTTGTATATGAATGTTAGTGATAGTGAATACTTCCTCAAATTTGTCCTCTCTTATGTACCCATTTGCATGTGGTTAATAGTCCTTACATGTTACATAGTGTGATTGAATAACTATGTACGTTTGTCAAGTGTAATATTTCTTTGGTGTCTTTGAGAGATATATTGATCAAATACCATAGATCATGCATCAATATAAGCCTCTATATGAAACATTGATGTTTTGAGACCCTTTATTTGAGAAGTGCAATCATATTCATGCAATTATTTCATCTTCTTAGTTCATATTATAAATGTGGAGGACACATTTTGGTGTATCACCCCTTTAAGTATATTTTATTTTAGGTTATATTACTTGATTTTAATTTGTAATCTAGTAGTGTATTGTAGAGATCCTAAATGATATATCAACGGGAACTATCCCTTATAATATAGAGATTAAATACACCTATTAGGCCACCCATGTCCTAGGAGTGTCACCATGTTAATCCACACTATGAAGGCTTGAACAACCTTCACAATGGTAAAATTTTGGGTATATAATAGGTGTCTAAACCATATGAGGTATATATTACATGTAAGTAACAATAACCCCATGTAATGGGTGCCTATAATGTGATGGAGGAGGATGTACACTATATTCCTTTTAGACTTATAGTTCCTTCTTAGAATGGTTTTGAAAAGGATTGTTAAATATTTTCTATTTATGGTGATCACTAGGTTATGAATTTTATTCCTTTAGAAGATCTTAAAATATAAGTTTTTTGTCATAGATAAGATCTTGGATCTTATGCTTCAAGGTGAAGCATCTACTTATATAATGTGTTGGTCCTTGATGATAATCACAATAACCATTCACATCATATCCTTTGGGTAGAGGTCAACTCATATCAACCTCAATAGGATGAGGGAGGGATATAAGATGGAACTCTAGTAACCATGGGATTAATGAAACCAAGGACTTTGATAAATGTGTAAATTATTTATTATGTTTTGGCTTGTGTGTAAACCATAAAATATGTCAAAATTAAGTACAATAGTGTCCTATCTTGTAACTTGAACAATTTATCTCTTGGACTACTCTTTTAGTAGTTTAGACCTATAGATGTGTAGTTCCTATGATTGGTATTTAAATAGGGAATCTTTGTTCAATTAAATTATTGATAAAGTGATTTTGATAAGTTTTTTGGTCTTATTGGTCCTTTTATAGGTGTTACTAAGTGAGTAATAATTGAGGGTTAATCTTGTATTTATATCAGTCCTTTTGGATTAATAAATCACATTAAATAAATTAGGTTGACCATTAAGATATGCTTCATTTTAAAATTAGACATCTTTAGGTAACTATATACTTGCATCAAGATAAGTAGTAATTGCTACTGTTTGTCCTGGATGTTAGTGTTTAGGGAGGAGAGTATGTATAGGTTCAAAACTTGTAGATATGGAAGATAAGTTAATTTTAAGCATTATGGGAAAGATATAAGACATAAGTCATCAACATAATAATATTAAAACTAAGATATATAGGACATGGGACTCAAAGATAGAATATATGCGAGACTTACATATGTGGAAAATGTAAAAAACTGAGAGGAGTAACCAAAGTCTAATTTTTCCAAGTGTACAATACTAAGGTGGTATATAATCATAAAATATTATCTAAAATTTTGATGCATGGATTTTTCATTAGGATAAGTAATGATATTATGGACCACAATACTAGTATCAATACTGGCCATGTCTTCATATGACCATGCAAAAGATTAGTAGTATTTGTTTAAAAATAGACTTTTTTTTTGGTAGTAATAGGTTATTTAGAGATAAGAATAGGTTGAGGAATAGTAGTGGTTCCATAATTAATTTTAATAGTTTATTAAATGAACATAATGTTTCCATCTTAAAAATGATATGGATTAGGAAGAAGAATGGAAACATGATGTGCTTTAGGATCAACACTAGAGATGAAATTACTAAAACAACGAGCCTTATTATATAATTGACCAATCTTATGATGTGGAAGTTGAGGTTCTCAAGCATGGAATAAATTCATCAGTAGGGACTGTGGGTAAAGGTCCATAATATTCAACATCAACTTCAAGATCCAAATTTTAATTTTTGTGATTATAGAACTCTAAATGTAGTTATCAAATAATTGTACCTTGTGAATATATGATCATTTTAGGAGTATTGGTATAAGGATGTTCAAAATAATATGATATTAAATTCATGATATAATTATTATTAATCAATATAGGGTATTTTGGTCGATATGATCTATTGGAGGAAATAAATACTAATGGGATAGATTGATCTTATCAATGTAGTTAGGAATGGTAGGGAAAATTATATCATATTAGTCAAGTTATTAGATGACCCATGGACTATATAGAAAAGGTGAAGTGATAGGTGATACATAGACTTCATGTTTTGATTCATTATTAGATGATATCTAAACGACATAAACATCATGATTGAAGGCATGCATTTTTTCTAATGTATTTTTATAATATAATACATATAAATATCATGACTCAGCTTGAGACATAACATAGGTATCATCATAAGATGGAAATATGGAAAATGTATCCATTTTAGTAGGAAAATATGTAGTGGATATGACCATATTACTAAATGATCTTGAAATAGTTTGGCCACCCCATATTCAATGCAATAAATATCATTCTTTATAAAAGAGGCTTCATGTGCATTACATGGGGGAGGACTATCAGTAGTATTATATATTAATGGAATGGTTCAATATCATATAAGGAGAGGAGGGATCCATTCCATAATGTATGGAGGTAATATAGTGGCATTTCAATGTTTTTAAATTATTTACATTTGTTATTGTCTAAATCTATAAGAGTTACATGTAAATATGAATGCATATTGATAAATTTAGGAAGAGGACTATTGATCTGAGTAATAGTAGGGATACAACAATCTGAGTAATAATAGGGATACAATATTGAGATTTTGGATTTTTATGTTAGATTATCCAAGGGTTAGTATCAGCCACATGTTTGTAATGTTTCCCATAATGTATGAATTTAATACATTTTCTATTACAAGGTGTAATAAGTCACACATAATGAGTTTATGGATGACCTAAGAGCATGATCTAAAATAAAGGAAGATCAAGAATAATGAGATTGGTGTAGATTGTCTTGGATCCAATAGTAAGAGGGAATTCAAATTCAACCAAGTGGTTTTTATTGGTTGTATCAAATCCACAACACATGAATTAGGTTTGTTTGATATTTTTTTTTGGAATATCCATTTTGTTGAATTAACCAAAGAGAAATAGGATTGATTATAAACCCTTTATCAAATAAGAATTTATGAATTAAAGTATTATAAATTCTTATTTTTATAATAGTGGTGGATCATCAAATCAAAATAGAATTTCATCATTAATCATATCATCTTCAATACATTCTATGGAGGATTTATTAGAATAAATTATTTTGATAATATGAACCTCTAAAAGTTAAGGAGCATTAGGAGGGGACTTAGGCTCATTAGATAAATATTATTTGATGTCTTATAGTTATTTTATTAGAAACTTATGATGATAAGGATAAGTCCTTACTAACTCCATAAGAGAAATTTTACAAGGCATATAATTAAGTTCATCTAATAAATTCTAGTGAGGCTTAGAGTAAGAGTGAGTGTGAATCCTTGGTTATTTAGGTGGGTACTTTTTGGACAATTTTGAGGTTCCATTCATGGAGGTACACCATTACTAGTGGTTGGTTTTGAATATGAGGGCTTAGAATTTGTACTATATTTAAGAAGTTGGTCTTTGGTATATGAATTCTTTAGTTTGGTAACATGATATTTGTGAGAAAGTTTATGATAATAATTGACTTTAGTAATGTTCACATATGGATGATTAGTATATGATTATTCATAATTAACATTAATAGTACAAAAAATTTCATTAGAGTGTTATTTGTTTGGATAAGAAGAATGTTTTTGATATTTTTTGGTAGTAGATTTGGAAAAGTTTCTATTTTGAGAAGCTTTGAGATAATCAAGATGGCATGTTTTGATCATAGCATCCTGATAAAACATATCTCCTAACATGAAATATTTTGTTTTTATAAGTGCATGACATGTCTCATTACAATTACTAATTTTAGCATGGAACCAATAAAATTTATTAGGATTGTACCATGATAGGGGGTAGTATTGTTATAGATGAAAAGTTTAGATAGAGAGAGTATTTTTTTTCATTTCCAAAACCATCAAGGGTGGGTAGGAGGGTGTCTGAATATCTAATTTGAGTGATACCATTTTTATTGGAGGAGATTTAGATTTATAATTTTTGTGGGTCATTACATTAGTTTAATTTTGAAAAGATTCCTTAACTAAATTATGAGATGGTTCATATTATTTCATAAAGAAATATTGTATTTTATCTTGATCAAAATCCTCTTCTACAGTTTGAGAAAAAAATATTTGAACCTTATATTGAAAAGGGGCCTCAAGGGAAGTAATGAAAAGTTTTAAAATATTATCATCACTAATGTTATGGTCAATATTGTGAGCTAATGATTTCTATATTTTGATAAAAGTATGAGTACTTTCATTAGGTAATTGATTATCATTGATGAAATGACTAATAAAATTTTTAGGAAGATTATTTTATTGAAACTCCTTAACTAAAGCATTGAAAATATCCTCTATTTTCCATATGGAATGTTGGGGGGAGTTTATTTTAACATTCTAAATCATCTCCCATAAACGTTTTGAAAATAATTTTAGTGGTAGTGAAAATGTTGGTTCAGACCCATCCCTTATAGAGATTACCAAATTATTTAAGTAAAATAGAAGGGTGTTTAGTTTGATGATACTTAATAGCTAGAGAGATGTTTCTAATATCTATGGATATGATGAATAGAGATAAATGTTAATTTTTAATATGTTGGATATTTGTTTTATGCATTAGAGGTTGAGGGATGATATCCCCATTGGCATATCTAAGAGGAGGGGGATAAAATTTTGTTTATTTTTAGGCATGATAGTAAGGATTTGAATTACTATTTATAAGATATGATTTTTCATTTGGATCATTTTGGAACTACTAATTATATGCATAGCATTTATTTTTTAAATCATTTGTACAAGAATTTAAGTTGTATCTATGGGTGGACTTTGATTACTAGTGGTAAGAGGTGGAATGTTAATTTTAGTAGGAGGATAAATCCCAAGATGATGAATATGAGGATTATATATAGGACGGTATGGGAGGGTTACCTATGTTAATTTCAATTGATCTAATGTTAAAATAAGGAGTTTTAGATAAGGTACCATTCATGTCAAGGGTATCAAGGTTTTTTAATATGTTATAATCATATAGATCATAATTTTGAGAAATGTGTACCATGTTGCATTCCATTAATCTAGATGTGGTTAGGAGCATTTGCACCATGAGGGATTATAATCTTGGTTGGATAAAGTGGGCAAGAAAAAATAATCCACATAAAATATGAATGGGTTAAAACTATCAAAAAAGATTATTATATGTGATTTAATGATGTTAATTAGTATGGGAAATGGAACAATAAATTAACACTATCAACCACCTAATGAACTATGTTGACTAGGGTTGATGTAGTTTAGAACATAGGGAACTTAAAATGCACTAGGATTACTAGGGTTAACATAGTTACACATGAAGGGAGAAATAATAGTATGGAATTATACTAGGTTAATTAGGGTTAATCCAATTTAATATAGGATATAAATATAGTAATATAGGAGTCTAACTGGTCAACCTAGGTTGATATATTTAGATAGGTAGGTAAACACAATAATCTATGAGTCTATTGGGTTGAATTGGTTGATCTAGTTAGACATGTAGGTAAATATAATATAAGACTAGGTCTAGCATGGTCAACTTAGTTATATCTATATTTTTTTTTATAGTAAATTGGGAGTCTACTATTTGACCTTGGTCGATATAGTTAGACATGTAGGTAAAGATAATAAAAGACTACGTTAAGCATGGTTACTTAGTTAGATCTAGAAATGTTTTAACATTAAACATAATTATGTAGTTTATAAATTAGAGGTAAAAATGATGTAATACATAATACTAAGTTGAACTTGGTTGATGTAATATATTCACACACACTCAACTAGGTCAACATTAACTGATCTAGTTAAAACACACATCATAAAATTGCATCAATGTTGGATGATACAGTCTGTAATACATTATAAAATAGAAACCAATAAGTAAATATGAGAGTTTATAACTAATATTTATAGATAATTATATGAAAATAAGATTTTGAAGATTTAATAAAAGGATTTGACTGATTTTTAGGATTTCAAATATATTTGATTCTTTATTGGATAGTTTCATCTTGATATTTCAAATTACTAACGATGAGGAATTATCATTCCCATAACCCCCTAAACCCAATTTATATAGTAATCTAAGAGTAACTTCTCAACACTAACTATAATATATGAACTACATAATCACATATATAGTTAGCTTCCTAAGGTGGAATAAAAGGATGAATCCTAAGAGTTTCCTAAATATTGTGATGTAAGTGGAAACTAAAGTTTATATTTAGCTATGTACTATGTATATGAGTATTGGGGAAAAAAATTCATGCCATGACATATGTAAATTATAGAATATGAATGTAAATAGAGTATCATATATCTCTTTGAGATACTAGCTAAGTAGTTTTACAAATACTAGCACATAATTTTTATGGAAATCAAGAAAAAGTGCGAAATAAAGGAAGAAGTCAAGTATCAAAAACCAATTTTGTAATTTATGAATGTAAATAAACAAGAATCCAAATAATTTAAAATTGAATGTGAGATTAATTAATGTAAAATATAATGTGAATTACCTTGCGTATGCATAAATTAGAAACACATAGAACTAGGTCATACGAGGTTGATCTAGTTGAACAAAAAAATAGATTGAAATTGATGTTGGCCGACATAGTTTATTATGAAAAATAAACTAGGTTATCCAAAATAAAATTATTTTAATGTAAATAAAATTAGACACAAAACTAAATCATCTAGGGTCAACTTAGTTTATTATGTAGTATAATTTTGATAGAATTCAAAAACTAGAAAATAAGAGTGAAAACTAAAATACTAGGTTGTTTAACTAGAAAATGGAAATTTAAAACTTATTTAAAAATTATTTTATTCATCTAATATAATAATTAGAAAATTTAAATGAATTTTGGATAGGTTCATATTTTTATTTATTTAAATAAACATGATTAGGTTGACCATGGTCAACTTAGCTGACTGATTATGAGTGTTGCAGATCCAAATGTTGAAACTAGGTCATCCTATGTAATGAAGTTTGTTAAAAAAGCTTAGTTAAAACTAGATCATCTAGGATAAATTTAGTTTTTAATAGGTAAAACCTAAATAACACATATATTAAACAAGATATACCATGGTCAAATTAGTCTACAAAAATTTAAAAACTAAAAATATTTAAGACTAGGTTAACTTGCGTGACCTAGTTGGGTTAAGCTAAAAATCAAAAAATTATAAAAAATGAATTAGATCAACTTATGTCAACCTAGTTTATTATAGACGAAAATAATATAACTTGGCTGATCTACTTTGACCTAGTTTTTTATATATAAAAATCAATAAGAATTAAATAAAATTGGGTTGATCTACGTTAACCTAGTTGACTGTTAGAAGAAAAAATACAATGCAAAGGTTATAATCACATTTGGGTTCACCAAGATATATGTATCAAATTATGATAGATAAAAAAAATATATTATTTATTAAATATAATCTTAGATAAGGAAATAAACTAACATATATTATGATACTTTGTATATATAAATCATGATCAAATTCAACCCACTAAACCTAAGGGAGCACTTATCACATAACACTAAAGGAGAGGGTTCCAAAGATGATATAAAAATAATATTATTAAATAATCCTATGTATGTATTATAATTCATGAAATGAAATATAATCTAGTGTTATCAAATCTTATAACACAAAAGGGGATGGTTTAAACAAGATAAAATAAATAGAGGATCATGGTATGCAAATGGGGGGCTAAATCACATAAGATAGAAGATGACAAGCCAAGAAAACCTTATAACTACACTAATTTTAAGTGTAGATGTAATATGAACAAGGAGTTATACATTTAATCCTATATTTTTTGTAATATCTATCTATAAAATTCAATAATAAAAGTTAGATATACATACCTTTGGGTGAACCCATTGAGTCCCAATCTCTCCCTTGGTCAATGGTACTTTATAAGAAATTACTTTGGATTTTTAAGGATCACACTATAGTAAAACTAATCTCTAGGTTAAAACATTATTTCTTTAATCCAATATTTCTTACAATAAAAACTATATTTTCTCCAATTAAAATCCTAAGTAATGACTCATTCAAATGCAGATGTAGGATAATTATGAGTTATAATAATAGGAAAATGAATGTTCCTCTCTACTAGATTGAAGTGAAGGTTTTAATTATACAAATGGATAGGTCCTAATCCTTCCATAATTTTAGTTGACAAGGTCATCCTTCCATGACCCAATTTTATAAATTTACCATTATGCCTCAAACTAAGTCAACCTAGGCAAACTTAGTTGTGTGATGTGTGTTGTACCTTTTATAATTGGGTTTACCAAGGCTGACCTAGTAGGAAAAATGGGGTTTTTCTTAGTTAAGGGATATTGAGAGGAGAATTTATTAGGGAGTTAGATAAGTAGGATTTTTAGGGGGTTTAGGAATGATAAAAAACCAAAACTATTATGAAGTACCAATAGTCTACCCACCCATTTCCTAGTTTACCTTTTAAAGTATGCATTTAGTTAGATTGAAAATCGACAAGTTCTTGTAAGAGAGGAAGTGTTAGTAAATGATAAAGTTTAAAAATATTTTGTGTATAAAATTTTCACATGGTCTATATAGTATGAAGGAACAACTTACCATATTATTAGAACCCCTTTTAGACTAGAGTATGTGCATCCCATTCCTTCCTGAATGAAACCCTCTCTTCCTTCTTTATGTCATTCTCATAAGGAGACCCCATTTTCTCCTCTTTCTAAAATGCCTAAATTTTATTTTTATCTCATCTATAAGGTAGTCCTTTCATGACTCTAAAAAAAGTATAAAAAACTATGATTTCAGTTAGATATCATAATTTATAGTTAGTTATTGTCATATTTTATAATATGTGGTATCATTTTAGCTTTCCCCTCATTTGGGATGATTTAAAATCAGCCTTACTTTCTCTTCTAGATATTTGTAGCATCTTCAATTTTTGATTTTTAATATTTTATTTTATCTTTATTTTGGGATGATTTATAGTTATCCTTAGTTTCCCTTGTGGAATTTAGGTAGCACATTCATGTTTTAGATTAAGGTAAAAACAGAGTTTGAAGGGACCCAAAAACCCTGAACAAAAGGAGAAAGATAAAACATCAACATCCATCGGTAAGCCTTAAGCTTACTTCACTAAAGTAACAAAACCAAGAAACAAAAACCTGAAGCTAACAAATGAACAACCAAAGATAAACCCCAGGTTTTACAAAGACCTGAAAACTCCATAGTAAAAGTTCAAAAAACTAGGTACGAAGACCATAAAACACAACCAACTAGCAGAACCAACTAAAAAAGCCATGAACTATTCTTCTAGTTCCAATATCATCTTCACTACTTCCTTACCTTTCGCAATAGTGTCCTGGATGGCAGCAGTCGCCTGCGTAGATCCCTCTTGCATAGATTTCTTTCTTGAGCTTTGTCTAGTTCTCTTACTAGGCCCCTCCAAAGTTTTGATTTCCTCATTTGCTCTTTTTCCAATGTTGACAACAGCAGCACAAATGCTAGAGGTTACCTCCTCCATCTTTAATCTGCTTTACTTTATGAGTTCCACTAGGTTGTTCTCATAATCTTTGAGTTTTATGGGAATATCCCTCAACTACTTTTCCCTATTATTGATTTTGTTCCAAACTGCCTCATATTTACCCTCCATTGTTTCCATTTTCCTATTGATTTCCATTATCTCCTTATACGTCCATAAATCGAATTGTAGATTAGCATTAGCTTTGAAATTGGCCACTTTAGTAGGTTCATCATTCTACCTTTTGTCCCTCCAACCTTCTGTGTTCTTTATAGGACTGCTTCCAACTTTTTCAATATAGTCCTCCGTTTCCATTATTTTTTGTTCCTTTGTTTCAGTAGGGCTTTCTTTTTTGTTACTTACTTTCTTTACTTGAGCTCCCATTTCCAATATTTGGTTAGCAACCTGAACTAGATTTTCCTTTTCATTAATCAGATCAGGGTCCTGAGCAGGATCATCTAGATCCTTTTGAATTTCCTCAAACACTTGCTGGTTTTCCTCAGACTCATGGTTACTATTTTTAGACTTTTCCTCTATAGTGACTCCTTCTTTCTCATTCTTCTCTTGCGCTTCTTATTCCTCACTGGAATTTGAATGCCCACTTTCTGTTCCTCCTTCTTCCTCCAAACTCTCCTCCCTAATGTTTTCAGAACTTTCCCACTCTGTTTCCTCATCAGTCTGGTTATTGAAGCTCGAGAGTTTGAGTTTAGATTTTTCATTCCCTTTTACTATTTCTTTCTTATTACTCCGTAAATCCTTATATTTTCCCTAATAAGGATTCTTTACAATGGCCTTATTCTTGAAATGACCTTCAATTATAGTAATTAACCCCTCATGCAAGATGGGATGAGATTCCTTTTTCTTATGTACAAACAGACTTTGGAGCAAGGAAAAACGTAGATAAAAAGGAAAGGAGATTCTTACTTTGTGTCTGAAGTGATTTAGAAATACAAAGTAAAATTTGTGGACTCGTTTGCTTCTTCCATCAAGTATGAAGTATTCACGAATACAACATAGGATGTCCCTCTAGATGCCCTTAATCTGCTCTAATTCAAAAAAATCTCTGCTTTTTTCCAGCTGCTACTCCTCAGCATCCGTTTTAGGGAATTTGCAGAAAGCCTCATTGGAAATGCTTGTCTTCTTTGAAAATTTTATTCCCTCCATTGGAAGCCCCATCACCTCCACTATGAATTCCTCTATGAGATTCACCGTAATGACATGCAAGGTAACCCTATCGTCAATTCAATTTTTGAAAAAAGCCGTTGTGATATGAGGTTTTGAGCCATGAAGCCGTTCCATGTAACTCACAACCTTTCCTCTCTGCAGTATCTTCCAGACATCTTCTTTTTCTCTCCACTCTTCGCAATATTTGGGTTCCTACTTCCTTGGTTCTCCTTTCCTATTATGAGCCATACGAATCTCCTTTAATAGTTTATTCATGTTTATTTTTGGTAGCACATTCATGTTTATTTCTCAAATTTAATAGTATATTTATAGTCAGCCTTAGTTTCATTGTGATTCTTGGTATCTTTTTACTTCTCCCTAATTTGGGATGTTGTATCTTATCAGTGCTTATGATAAACCCTTTGTAGGTTAGTATGACTTCTCTAGTGACAAGACTTCCATATTTCATTATGTTTCTTTTCTATGGTTTAAAGTACATTGTTATGTACTTCCAAATCCTTCTTTATGTATAGTCATTTTTGAAGAAAAAATCTCCCTTATTGTGGTAAGATACTAACATATATTCATTATATCACCATTTTACCTATTAGATGTTAATATTTATTATCCTTTCAAGCCTAATTAGAGTGTCTAGTTTCTGCTAAGGATGTCTACATCACCCTTGTGGTTCCTCAATTTTTTATTTATCCATTACTTTTTTATTATATTCCATTGATGGATATTTCTTTTAATTTATCACAACCCTCTTCTCTACACTCCCCTTTCCTATCTATTTGTTTTAAATTTGACTTATAGCTTTCATTTATATCACATCTCATGTTTTTAGTTTGTGAGTTGTATTGTAAGATGTTTGGGAATGCAACCAAGCCTTATTCACAAATTCCTATCACTATTCATTTTCACACCATCTCCATCATTATGTTTATGTCTTTAGATGGTCATGTTTTTATACACATGACTATAGAACAAGCCTTGATTTCAAGTTTCCACTCAATGAGGTATATGTTTATTTTATTACATTCTTTTTTTATTTTAGTATTTACATATCTTAGATTGGATGTAATATATGATCAACTTATTATTTTTTCTATGTTTGATTCAAGTTTGTTTTACTTGTCTTACATTTGATGAAATTTATATAATTTTTCACATGTTCTTATTTGATTATCTTTTTAATTTTATTGAATTTAATATCTCTTATATAGTGATTTTTCACATCTTATGATTATATTTTTCTTACATTTTGATGTGATTTATGACTTTTTCTCACAATGTTTTACATATCTTATGTTTTGTCATTAGATTCATTTTTTTGTTAATGGTAAAAGTGTGGGTTTTGATAGAATCCCAAAATATTACATAGTTAAAGGATAAAAAATTAAATCAATATATGAAATAAAACAAGGAACTAGCCTTCATCCAAAAGGAAAACAAAAAACCTAAAAAGATAGAACTTCAACAACATTTCAGGTAAAGTTCAATGGGAAAAACAAGAGAAACACAATAAAATAATAGTGATATGAGTCTTCCAACTATTTTGAGGGACTCATTAGTATCATTATGGTCTTAAATATTTAAAGTGATGGCATAAAATTTGTTCACCTTATCCTTATCTTCATTATTCTTCTTGTTGACTCTAGTCCTTTAGCTCAGAGCATGACTACAATCTTCCTTGGTTATTTTTTTGGTCTTATCATAATATTTATTATTGCTAAGTTATAAGTTATTTCTTACCTTATGATTAACCTATTTGGTTTGATATTAACCCATATTAATATTATCAAAAATGTATCAATCCTTATTGAGGGTATCCTCCAATAAGGGATTCAACAACCTAGGTGGTTTCTTCCTAATCTCAATGCTTTTACCTTTCCTAGTGGATTGATAACCCAATATTTCCTATCTAATTCTCTTAGATTCAACACAAAAGTCCTTCATCAATTAAATATATTTGTTTATCATATCCTCAAGCTTATCTAACCTTGCATTCAACAAATCATAGATGTGATTAAGACCAATAGGGGAGTACTCCTTCATATTTTTCCTAGTGGTGTCCATATACAAAAAACACATAATATTTGGGGGGATAAGGGACACCTTATTTTGATTCAAATGATTCTCAACCTCCATCTCATTAATCTCATTTTATCCACCAAATTCTTCCATAATCAGTTGGTTCCTATCCTCCCTAGATTTAACCTTCCCCTTTCCCTCTCTAAACTTTCTAATGGCTTGGGCCAAAGTTTCCTCTATTTCATTTAAAAATTTCAAAACATTTTACCCTCTCTCCCATTGGGGTAATAAGTTAAATATCCACTCCTATTGAGCCCTAATCTCCCAAAATTTTTTATCAAAGTCAGGTTGACCCAGTGGAAAATTTAGATAAATAAGGGTTTAATGTATAATAACATTTGATTTATTCAATTGATAAGCCATAACATAGTTTTTAAGATACCTTTATAGATAATATGAAAGATTAATAAATATTGTATGTCTAAAGTGATTCAATAGTAGAAAATAGTATATAATAATTAGTTTATGCTTACCTTTGAGTGTTAAATAATAAATTATCTAGAGGTACACCTATAACAATGGGTGAGGAAATGCCACTTGAAGGAAGGCATCCTTTTCCTCATGGATCCTTTACCCTACCTTAAAGTAGTGGATAATCTCATTCCTCCCTTTTTTATACTTATAAAATTTAACCCCATCACAATACATTCATATAAATTCAAAATTACTTTCTTGTATAATGTTCATAGTGATTCCTCTCATTTTGACCACTCTATCATCCTAGGCCATGGCAAAGTCCCTAGATAAGCTTGGGTCAAAATTGTAATTATTTATATGTAGTGATTATACCTCTAATTTTTAATATTATCCAAATTGATTTGTTCTCATTTATTACTTATTAATAAATTGGCTCATCCTAGTCACTATCACCTCCCAATTTATTTTCATGAGCTTTCTCTCCCTGTCGAAGTCTACTTTACTAAATACTTGGTTAGATTATAATACATGACAATTAAGAAAAATTTTGTCACACATTTAAAAGAATTATGAAACCTTGGATCAGAATAATGTAACCATTATATTCTTCCCCAAAGATGATATCAATCTTCAAACAATGATTTATAAAGCTATCATTACCATTTTTGGTAAAATAAATGTTGTTAAGCTTTTTACTACCCTGCATAAGGAAGTTATTTTTAGGTATCCTATTCTCAAACTGTAAGGAGAGTATTATATTAATTATACACCTTTCTACCAAAAGGAAAATGGAAATCATATAACCTAGTCCACTTCATGAAATATCAACTCAAGGCCCACTTATTGTCCATCTCATCTATGTAAATTTACCTTCTCATAGGTATTATTGATACTCAACTCTTTGAAATCAGATATGAGGGTTGTATCATCCCTAATAAAGTTTATAATCAATGATTAGACTCTCAATTGAGGTAATTGATAATGTTCATAGAGTCACCTCCAATAATAAGAGTTTAATCTTTATCTCTATAACAACTTATATTCCTCGTAATGTTGATTTATCTTTAGTAACATGGATAGTTTGGATCCCTATTGGATCATAGCCATAAATACTCCCTTGTTGTCTTTAATGACCTTTCCACCTCCCACTTACCCTAGATTCCCTTTGGTATCACCATAAAAGTTTAACATATGTCAGTTGTTATGAGATTTGATCCACTTAACTTTAATCCTATCAATTCATAATAGTTTGCCTTCCTTTGAGACCTTGATGTTCCAATTTTTAAGAGTGTTCAAAACATAATCCAATATGGGGTTATTACCCTTTTTATTAAAAACATTCCAATTATCCTTTATGACCTCAGTAATCCTCATCCCCATAGTGCTCTGGTTCTTATTTTTGTTTTTAAAGATTATTACATTCCTCTCATTCCATATTCCCCATAAAATATAAGGGTTATCTTGAAAAGATACTCTATCAATGGAAATTTATAAGGGATTTACATTGGGTAATTAGATCAAACAAAGATTCAAGTATCACCCATGCTAGATTAAATAATGTAATAAATATTTACAAAACTTTAGCAACTTAAGAATAGTATAGGAAGAGATTTTTGATAGATTCTACTTCCTTTTCACATAACACATCCATCAGGAATATCAATACCTCATTTCATGAGGTTTTCCATTTTCATAATCATATTTTCAACTACTAAACAAAATAAAATTTTGACCTTAAGGGTTAGGTATTTCACCCAAAGATTTTTCCTTAGGAAGACCTCCTCACCAAGGTCAAAGACCAATAAACACCCTAATTTGGATGAATATTCTACCTCCTCCATGTTCTAAATTAATTTATCCTATTTTAGGAATTAGTTGATGTGGGTTCCATACATATTTTGATTCAAAATTCTCATACTTTAAATAATATCCTCATTATCTATCTCCAAATGCATAATTTTCCAAGATTTCCTCCCATCATTGGAGTCTCAATATATTTGACATTTTCCCTAAATTTATTTTGAATACTCATCCCACTTTGTCCCATGGTGATTTATATCTTAGGATAAAATTGAATAGCTGAGGATTATACCAAAAGGAAAATTTACAACCATCCGTAATGCTCTAATTACTACCCTTACACAACAATTTTATGATTTTAACTAAGTACTTCTAAAAGAAAGAGCTTTAGATGGGAACATTCTCCATCATCAAGCTATCTTCAATCCTACCATCTAGATACTTGGATCAAAAATTTTAGGTCAAAATGGTCTCCTCCATCATCACTCTCTACCCATATTTACAACCACATCTATGTTCATTATTTTAATACTTCTTATACCAAGTCCACCTTGGCCCTTTGGGAGATAAAATTTATCCCAAGCCACAATGGGAAACCTATTGCTTTCTTCACTACCTAACCACAAGAATATCCTCTATTTTTTTTTAATTCTATAATAAAATATAGAAGGAATACTAAAAAGGGACATCAATTAAATTGAGACACTCTTAAGGGAGTTCTTCATGAGATGAAGCTTTCATACCTAAGATAGAAGACTTTCTTTCCACCCCACTAGTTTCATCTATATTCTATTTAAAGTGGGTTACATTAATCTAAGGGCATGATTACCATAAATATGGGCATTCCTAAATAGGAAGATGATAAATTATGAATTTGACACTCTAGGATGTTATAAATACCTATCTAAATAGAATCCAATGTGTGCACAAAGAAAACTAAAATTTATAGAAATTGACAGATTGTCCCATGAACTCATAATAGTCTTTAAGAATAGTTTTGATATATTTAGCATCCATCACATAAGAATATAATAAAATAAATTTGTCATCCTTGAACTTATAGTGTATGATAGGATCAATTTGGGGATCTATTTAAAGGCCTTCCAACTCCCCCTACACCCTATATTTTTCAAGACTTATTTTCTATGGGTTACACCATAATAATGAACAAATAAGGAGAAACTAGGTCTCCTTATCTAATACCTAGGGAAGAAGCCTTCTAAAGCTCTATTAATTAAAATAAATAATTAGGGGATGAAATAAAAGTAAAGGTCATTCGCTTAAACTTAGGACTAAACCCAAATATGTCAAGAATTTTATCTAGGAAGCTCTATGAGACTTTGTCATAGGCCTTGTTTAGATCAATATTTAGGAACATTTGTACTAGGGTAAATTTTAACATCCCCTATCAAAAAACCCTTGGAATTCATTATAAAATGTATTAAAAACCATTTTTTAGGCATGATGAATTTGATGTGTAGTTGAAAATCCACCAAGAGGATAATTAGGATAGGCAAGCCTCAAGGGTTTGATTTTTTTGTACTAATGTTTGGCAACACTATGAAAACACTACCAAATGGTGATAATGAATGTCACTACCAAATGATGATGTTGAACGGTGATATCAAATGACATTATCAAATAATAATGCCAAATAGTAATGTTGAATGACACTATCAAACATTGATACCAAATGGTGCACCTTAATGGTTCTATTGAGTAGTGTTGATAAGATGGAACTATCAGCTAGTGTGGTAATTGATGTATAAGTTACTTGGTTTCATGTTACTTATTTAGTATACCTAGGTAAACCATGATACAAGTAGGCTTGGTTTCCATGCTAAACTTATAAATACACCCTTGTGACCTCATTTTAACCAATTTATATAATCATTTTCTCATCCCACCTCATGTTTTATACAATGATTAACCTAAAAAAAACACACCAACCACACACAATGATTCATTTACTCTAACACCTAAACACATTCACATTCTCCAATGCCATGGATTATATAATAAAATACATTTTAAAGAATTTATTATTCCATAATATTTTAAAGATACTACAATATATAGATGCATTCAATTATTGGATTTCTAAATGTAGCTTTAGTGTCCTGTTCTACATGTCATAATACAAAATCAACATTTCCTTGCTAAAATCATTAATGTCTTACTATGACACTAGGAAGATGAGGTTCATAGTCAAAACCAACTCTAGATTAATCTCCTTTGGTACCTAATCTAAAGACATCCATAATTTTGATAGGGCTTCCATTGCATAATGCCATCCTAGTAACCCTAAAAGCAATGTTGACTAATGAAGACAAGAAATATTTGGAGTCTGCTTTCAACTTGTAGATTGGTTGAACTAGTACACACACACACACACACACACACACACACACACACACACACACACACACACACACACACACACACACACACACACACACACACACACACACACACACACACACACACACACACACACACACACACACACACACACACACACACACACACACACACACACACACACACCCACACATAGACACACACACACACACACACACCGTTGAACTAGTACACACACACACACACACACACACACACACACACACACACACACACACACACACACACACACACACACACACACACACACACACACACACACACACACACACACACACACACACACACACACACACACACACACACACACACCCCCACACATAGACACACACACACACACACACACACACACACGTGTGTGTGTGTGTGTGTGTGTGTGTGTGTGTGTGTGTGTGTGTGTGTGTGTGTATCCATTTTTCATATTTAAAATTCAATTTTTTTAATTTTTCATTAGTTTCACTAATTAATTTGAATTCTAAATATATTTAATTTGTCATAATTTTCACTCATTATTTTTTTTCACTTTTGTAGCAGATAGTCAAAAAAGGGGCCTCCACATTGATAACATATTTAACCCATTTCTAAAAGCAATAGTTTAATTTTACTTGCAAGAATAGTGTTACAGGAAAGACCAGTAGACATTCCATTTTGAGATTTTTTTTCCATTATTCATACTCTTTTGGGTTTGAGATATGATTAGAGTAAGTTTATTTATTCTAATATTAGGTTAAAATTGAATTATGCTTGTACCAATCTAAGTTCTACAATTTCTTGTTCCAATTTTATTCTAGCCTTATACTATTAGGCCTTATATGACCTTTATAAAAAAATGATTCGAATTGTGCATCATATAAAAATAAGAACAAATTCATTGTCTATTGATGAGTAGGAGGCTAGTTTACCATACAAATGAATCCCTTGAATGGTTTAGTTTATAAATTATTACATATTTGAAGCTTAATATTTATTTTATTATTACAAGTAAGATTTTTTACATTTATGACATGAAAATAAGCTACTTAAAATTTTCATCATGCCCCTATAGGTTCTAGAGATTATGAGTCTACAAAATCATCATTCCATTCCTTTCATATTTCTAAATGTCCAAGTGTTTCTTCTAGATCATCTCAACATGCAAGTTTTCATATTTGGAAATTTCAATAATAAAAGCATCATGAAATTTTAACTTCCAAGTTTCAATTATATTATTTAATTGTTTTATTTGTGTAGTTAACTTAGAATCAGTTGAGGGTGACCTTGAACAACCTCAAAAAACCCTAACATTTCATTCGTTGGTATCTTCTCAACCATCTATTCAAGGTTTTTTACGTTCCATGTTTTGGTTTTTTAGTTTAAGTTTATAATAATATAGATTTTATTCATTGGATGATTTCCTATTGTAGTTCAAACCTCCCCTGTCACTCCAAATATGACACACATATTGGATTACATACTCTCTCCAACTAGAAGTACTAAATGTTTAATTTCAAATTAGAAATGAGTTTTATTTTTTAATTTTACCATTTTTTCATATAATATATTTTTATAGGGTACCCTCAATCTCTAAAGAAAACTATACTTATACCATCACCAATGAATCCAATTCACACAAGGGGGGAAAATATTTCATTTCCAATGCCTAGCAAAGGAACACTATAATTGTTAGGTTCTAATTTCCCTAATTTCTCTATCAGAGGTCTCCCCAATGCACATGGATTAACATGTTTGTAGAAATTGATCTTGGTAAGGAATATATAAGGATTGAAAGTGGAGAAATTAATGTTAATGATTTTAATACCCATGATTTTATTTAGGGTCTAGATGTAACTACTCCAAAGGAACCTTGTACTTCTTCACCCCGCACCCCACTAGCTAGTGTTGACTTATCTAAAAATGGCATGACTACCTTTCCATTAAATAATTTATTAACAGAAAGTATTACTTAAAATATTAAGGAGGGAATTATAGATGAGTTTAAAAATGTATTAGTTTGAGAGTTTTGAGTGAAATCATTAATAAAAGAAATAAATTCTCATTATCAAAACTACTCATAGAGAGAGAATTTGTTTTCAATTAGTTCAACATGAACCCACAAATATTGATGCTTTATTTGGTCAAGATAAATTTGAGTTTGTATTTGTTTCTAATAATTATAATGGCAATGTTTTGAGTATTATGTTAAATATGTTAGAGAATTTAAATGCCAAAGCCTAAACATATTTTAATAAATGGGAAAAACACATAAACCTTGTCATTATTATAAATGTTGAGAAGGAAAAATATTTGGTAATTTATCACCATTTTTATCAAATATGTCATAGTTATTTTATTTTGTGTCTAATTAGATTTTATTTTTAATTATAGACTAAATATGAGAATCTGAAAAAGGAAGCCAAAGTCCTCAATGTGTATTTAAAAAATGCATGAAAAAGTTTATATTCTACCATTCGATTAGAAGAGAGGATTTTTATATTAAATAAATTAAACAACACACTTAGGAAAATAGTTAAGGAGTAAGGATGGGACATCATGCTTTATTGAATAAGAAAATAAATGTCAATCTAAGTCTACTTCCAGTAGCAAATGCTGTAAAAGAAGAAAAACAAAATATTGGTTGTATTAATTTTAATATAGAGGATAATCAAAGGGTAGGCATATTGAAGTATGACATAGAGGAAGGGTAGGTAATGATTTTTAAGGATGGTGATAATAATGTGGATGATGGGAGTGCAAAAGTGGCTGAGGTGTCTTTATAAAAAAATATTTTATGATGTCACAAACTCATTATTATAATTGAAAATATAATTTTATGTTTACAAAAATAGTTTTAAAAGATCATGTTAAGTTTTAATTTTAAAATAATAATTTATTAAGTTTTACTTACTCTTTTTTTATTGAGTTATGGTTCATTTATCATCTTACATGCATATTCTGAGTTGATGTAGTTCAAACAACATGGTGATGTAGAGTGTAATTGTTTTTTCTATGGATTTGGATTGAGCATGAATTTGAATTTGATGTGCTTTCATCTTGTTCAATTATTATAATTATTTTAGATAATGGAAAAGTTGTAGTTATTATAGATGTAGAGTCCAAAAAATAATTATGGTATGTTTTTGGTCAATGAAAACTTCATTGGTCTATTTGATAACAACTAAGTAAAATATTTATCTTTTTTTCATAAAAATTTAATCTAATTCAATGATGAAGGCTTTTTCTCTGTGGTTTTTTTTCACTTGAATATTCATTAGTTTAAATTATTCTTCTTTTCAATTTGTTCATGTTGTTCAATAGGCTTGTCATCTTCTATTGCATTGGTATTTGACTTCAATATTAATATTTTAAGCTAAAAGTTAAGGTTAAAACTATTAATATGGTGTTACAATATAAAATTAATGTTTTTTCAAAAGTAATATAAATATGTATTTAATAATACAATCTTTAAGAAAATGCAAAAATATTATAACCCATTTGAAATTTTGAAGAACCAATTAAATAAAAGAAAAAGTTGCATGATGAATGGAATAAATATTTCCAATGATAATGATATCAACAATTTTAATGAATTAAATATTTGAAATGTTTTAAAATATCAAAAATTATATGAAATTAGATTTTATAATATGACTATTGTAATAAATATACAACTAAAATTTAGGTAGTTAAAATAATCCTACACAAATCTACTCATCGCAAGTAACATTTGCATCTGCCATGTTAGTGACATATTTAGTGTCATATTTAAGTCATCTCTATTGGTCACTATATTATTTATGCCTCTTCTTTTATTTATATAAATCCATGTTTCCATATCTCTTTTATAATGAAACACGTCCACAACATAACATGAAACCTATAATCTCAAATAGGTTTCTAAATTTTTATCCAATCTATTTCAAAGTTTTGACTTAAGAAACTATAATGCAATGACTACTCTTTCATTTTCCATTGATCACAAAATAATTTTTTGACAAATTTCATATAATTATAAATATTCACTAATACTCTCTTGTAGGATGCTACTAGGATAAAGTTTTTTCCATAGCTATGTAATTACATCATTTTCTATTGGTTCATTTAGAAGGTGATATTATTCAAACATTATAAATATAAAATGTGTTGATTGAGATTTTAGTAAATCATTTCCAAAAATACATTTAATTTCAACTCCATTTACCTTTAAAAATTTACTAAAATTCTTAACAAGAGAACCCATGTATTTGTGAAAAAAATTACTAATCAACTTTTGACTATTATAACTATTCCAAAATATGGGATTCCCAACTACCATAGCCTCCAACAAATCATCCATTTGAAAATTATCTCTTATATTTATAGATAAGTTTTTATAAGTTATACTAAATTTCATCCACAATTTAGATAGAATAGTATCTTATAGAAAATGTATTATAGGCAGTTCTTTTGTATTTCAGTTCCCACAAGATCAACTCTTCTATAGAAAGTGCGTATTGGTATATTATTTTCATTAATGATGACACAAATATGATCATTGATAATAAATTTCAAATACATTTCAAGATTATTAAAATTTGTCTAAAATTCCCAATTGCTAAAAATAGGTCCCTAAAACTTTTCATTCAAAGTGTACAATATATCTAGAGATTGACATACTGATTTTAACAACTGTATGAAGTCAAAAATATAAATAGATCTCTCCTAATCATGTTTCAATAAAAAATTCATTTCCTTCAACATTGGAATAATTATAAATAATGTTATAAATGTTTCCAAATCTATTAAATAGTACAACAAATCTTTTGCCTTTTCAACTTCACTATGGTATTTATACATAAAACCTACTAATGATGTATATTATTAAAAAATTATGCATGTAGGTTCATACATAGAAATACATCTTATATCAACAACTTTCAATAATTTTTTACCATCAGTCACTCTTATTAAAAATTTTTGTAACTCCAAAAATCTTTTCAAACTACTTGACATATAAGCATGTAAGTCACGAATTAGTTCTTCCACTTTTTTGACATTAGAAAATTTTATAATTATTTTGTATGCAAGATTCATCTTATGATACATGCAATGAATAAGAATCATATATGTGACAACTATTATTTATAGTTGAAAACACAAACCATTTTATGCCCCTACATAAGTGATGCACCATCAGCCCTAACACACACCAAATTTGTAGCTATTGTATAATCATACATCCTAACTTTATCTTTCAAATTAGATATAGCCAATTTAGGAAGGTTTTTAGCATTAAAATTTAATACCATTTTATTAACTTCTAATAGATGAGGTTGCCTTGAATAGTTATCAAAAGTATAAACATGCATGTAAACCCATAATGTGTTGTCAATTATTGTGACCTCATAAATGGATAGTGAATTTCAAACTTATTCTTTTAAATCCTCCTTTTAAAAATAGTTCTACTCCTTTTTAAAATGTGGTATACAATAGAGAAATATATATATTTGGCCTTTAGATAGGAATACATAACTTTTTCAAATCGATTTTTGATTGTTCCCCCTTTCTCAATAAGATGTTTTTGACATTTCTTATAATTTTTATACTCGCGTCCATATTGTAAATGCATGTATTCATCTACATTTTTATAATTGTGTATTTTTGTTGTCTATCCAACTATGTGCTTCACTGTCACATATATTTTAACACAATGTTTCTCAATCATATCCAACTTAAGTTATGTTCTATGTTCCTTTCCTATTTTCTATCTACATATTATACATTTGCATTTTGTTGGAGTATCATTACCATTTTTAGGTTTTACAGGTTCAATGAAGGGATATTTTGTTACCTATTCCACCTTAAAATACCTTCTAATTTTCCATCTATTTCTCTTCCTTTATAAATATTTCTAAGTGTAGTTTTCAGTTGAACTTGGTATTTGATGAGAACTAGGCTCCAATAATCTCTTATGGAAGTTGAGTTTAATGATCATTGTCATAAAAAACTAGAGGAGAATATTTTAATGGTGGTATATCAACATCAAGATAAAATCTAGGGGGCAACATGTTATTCTTGTGAAAATAATTATTTCTTATGACATTAATTATTTATTGTGAGATACAATCATGATTAGTGGGGATTTATGCACACAAAAGTGTTTTGATATTATTCAATAGTTAAAATCAAATTCAATATAAACTAAAAATGTAATAAGTACTTATATTTTGAGTGCATTATGGTTGTGTGGTATTTTTTATTAGCTCCTTAAAATAAGATAATATGCACAGTTTTCTTAATAATTTTCATATCATTTTACCATTCCCACTATATGTCATGATGAGCAAGGATGCTACATTTTTTTATCTATAGCTTAGAATGCCACCATCACATTTCATAGTATTTGATTACAAATAAGATGTTGTTATCCAGTTACAACCGATTGGTTTTTAGCATAGATGATATCATTTAGTTTAGCTAGCTAGTTGTAGTGAAAATGCTACCATTCAATTACAACATGGATGTTATCAATAAGTTTATATACATTTGGTTGTAGCTTAAATACTACAATTTGACAGTAGCTATTTTATTATGATGCAAATTTTTTCATTTAGTTTTGGCTTATTTCCAATTTGGTGCTTATTTAATATCATGGGGTAGTTTCTGAAAGTATATTTTGATGGTTACCCATGGCATCTTATGTACTCTGTGTGTGTGTGTGTGTGTGTGTGTGTGTGTGGTGAATTGAATGGTTAGATAAGAAATTATTATAAATGGTTGGTAATATGAGCCATAAAATAATTTACAATCTAAATTTTTAGGTGATTTGAACCTATGTAGTGACCCTAAAAATTTTCCAAAAACAAATCTCAAACATTGGAATAGTCATGAATTAATGAATATGCACCACTAGAATTTACACTGGTGTTAATTCATGAAAAAACACTAACACACTTTTGTAAGTCATAAAAATTGGTCACTTCACTTTCTCAAGTTGTTTAAATTTCACAAGGAATTTTTAAAAGTTTTAAGTTGCTTATTTTTGAAAATGTGCTTTTTCAAGCCCCTAAAAATGTAGAAAAGGTGGTTACATGGTGTAACCACCAATTGTAACCTATAAATATGAGTTTGAGGCTAATTTGTAAAGTTAGCTTCAACCAAGATTAGATTAGATTTTTGATAATAGAAGAAATTTTTACAGGATGAAAGGAAAGAATCTATATGTACAACCCCATGAAGAATCAATAGAGAACTAATTTATAGGACTTTAAGCCATAGATATTTTTGGTGAATGATATGCATGACTATGTCAATTAATTTTAATTATTATTATATCAATTTATTAAAATTATATTTTTAGATATTCTATGAATGAAAAAAATTTAGTGTAGAAGTTATATTGAATATGCATTAGAAATTTTATTTTTGGGAACCCTTGATGAGATCAATAATAGGATTTTATGTTATTTTTTATTGTGAAATACATGGTTATTAAATATAATTATTTATAAATATATATAATATCCTTAGTGTATGTACCATTTTAATATGTTTAGTGTATGTATTTCTCATATCATTTTCATTAAAAAGGATTCCCATGTTACAATCTTAAATCTTGGCATTTTAAGTGAGTCTATGTGTTTAGCTACCTAGGGTTATCCTTCATATTCTTTGGTCTTATCATAGTAGTTTCTATGTTTAACTAGATATAATAATACCATTATTCCTTTCTCTTTTTATTTCTAATTTTATCATTTTTTCCATCATTCCCTTCATTTTATTTCTCTCCTTTCTTTACTTTTTGGTTAAAAGTATCAAACCCCAATAGAAAATATATATTTTTTAAATAGCTTTGATTAGCTCTTTTCTTGCTTTCAATTTTTGGTTTTTACTAAAAATATCTCCACTTGATAATAGGATAGGTACTTTGTCCCCACATTTTTTATTGACATGAGGAATATATACCCACACTATTAACTAAAAGTCTGCATTTGTCCCTTTGATAATTTTTTTAGCCAATAGCTTTTGTCGACTTTATTGGGGATCAGTTTCTTGCACACATAATTTTTTAGACATTTCAAGGAACCTCTCCTAGAATGGATGTTAGTGGATCTATTGAGATATAATACCTAGTGCCCATATTTTTGTAAATGAATAAATGAAGTTGGTCCACCCCAACCCCAATATTCCCTATGTCCTAAGTATAAAATGTTTTTGGCTATTGGATTTGGCCCAAAATAAAGAGTTGCCATTAGGCTTAAGGAATATATTTATGAAGTTTTCTAGATAAAATGGTTGAGATGTATATAACCATATCCTAGCCTTCACAGTGTCTTATAGCATCTTGGAAATTATGCATGAAGATGTCATTGTTAGTATTTTTGTTGAAACTCTCATTGGACCTATTGTTGGGTGGTTTTGACACCTAGAATATGGGTGAATTATGAATTGGGAATCCTTGAAGAACAAGTTATTAAATATATTAATATTCAATATGTATGTGTTTGTATTTTTTGTATATTTATTTTAAATTAAAAATCAAGATGATGACCAAAAGAGAGTTTTTAGCCTACTTCAAAAAATTATTGAGATTGATTCTTTGGGTGGATAATCTAAATCCCAATAATAAACTCTTTGTCTTCATTGGTTCTCTACACTTAGAGATTAAATTCATCTTGATAAATAACAAGATAAATGACTTAGAATATTCACAACAAGAATCTATCAAAATTGAAGATGACTTGATTACATCCAAGATGTTGAAGAAAGAAGTTCCAAAATGTACTATAACTACCATAAATAGTTAATAAGAAGTGAACCCTGATATAATCAAGAGTCCTCAACATTCAAAAAAAAAATTCTAGAGGATTTTTTTTCACACATGTCAGAACTCTAATAGAGAAAAATAGAAAGTGATTCATATCACATATGATTGTCTTAGTTTAAAATTTTTGAAAGAAGGTGAACATTTTGAAGAACTAATGATAATGAATAATTTAGCTTCCCATTTGGTAAAGAAGATAAATATTTCCCCATTTCACAAGATTAATCAAACCTTGTGGTCTTAGAATAAATGAGTTATTTCAAGAATAACTAATTGAACCATAATCATAAAGGAGTAATAGTGTAAAACATGATGTTTTACCTTTAAAAGATGAAGATAGTATGGAACCATTTTTTGAAAAATAATAAGATCCCTCTTGTATTAGGATGGAAGACTCAGTAATCAAAATTGAATATTCTCTTGACATTTATTTTTCATGTTCCACTATAGAAGAGTTCTCTCAAGGATATAAATATAATGCAATAAATCCTACATAAATTGGATCTATAGTCATGCCAAGGTCAAAATCAAAGAATATGCGAAAGCAGACAAAACAAATGGTGTTTAATTTTAGTTTCAAGTATAAATGGAAAGTATCAAGGTAAAATAAGATGATTAACATGAAAATGATAATTAATTTAACAATGAGTTCATTTATACCATGGGAATTAATTTGAAAAATAATATAAACACTCCATCCATTTTGAAAGATAATCATATTATGGTTCTAGCTCAAAAATAGATATATGATAAAATGCTTTCTAATTCAAATCCAATATCTGGTAAAGATATTCAAAACTACTCAAGAAGACATTCCTATTCAATAATTCTCATATAATACTATAAATTTCACAATATTTTCATTCTAAAACTTGAAGACACCGTTGATCTATCTATTCATGATCATCTCCTTGTGAATGTTAATTGTAGTTTCCTCTTCTCACCTGCTTGGTCACTACTGTTGAATGTGTTTGAGCCTTGTAAGTAAAATACATTATTCCAAAAAGGTAGGTATATATATCCTAGCTAGTGAATAGTTTTGTATAGTATTATCATTAACTTTTATGTCCCATAAATAATTTTTCTCTCCCTCTTTTGGCTTGTTTCTTTTTGTCATTTCTATTTTGGTGTGCATGTGTTATTTTTCAATAAATTTAGCAGTCTATATGTTGTCCCTTCCTCTCCATGTATTGGTTATTTTTCTTGAATATTATTTTAGCTATGTCTCTATCCAATAAATCTAAATGGATGAACTCATAATTCCTAAAAATGTCAAAACAATTATTACTTCAGAATGGATGTAAGGATTGAATTTTCAAGGGATATATAATTATTGTTTGTTGGCTTAATGTATATAAACATATTTTTTCAAACACATATTTTGAATGAATATGAGTTTAACCCAATCCTATTATAGTTATATAGTGTAAATATTCTTCAATTTCTATATTGACATGTATAATATAACCTTTGAAACATTTTAGTTAGGTGAATCTCTAAGAGATTTAGAAAATACTTTATCCATTATTAAAAATGGTGACATGAATGTTTGTTCATTAAGCAACAATTTTTTTTTTCATGGATATATTCAAGTGAAAAGGTGTTAAGCATGCATAATTTTAATAAGGGGATCTATCCTAACAACACGTGTTAATTTCTCATACAATTGAGATAGGTGAATTGGCTATTAGTTGGTCAGATTTGAACATGCAAATTTTTGGAATAGGGGATCTGGCCCATAAATACATATTCATTCTCATAATATTGAGATAGGTGAATTGGATATCAATTGGTTAGATCAAGATGTGAAAATTTGTATTAGATAATTTTTTTAGGAATCTATGGTAATAAGGCACTAATCATTTGAGATTCTAGATTTCTCCTACATTTCATTAAGAAATGTGGTCCCACAGTCATACTTAGTTGTTATCATGGAATTTTACATTCAATGAAAAAACCCCCAAATATGATATCATAGGAAATTATAAGTGTTTTAATGATAGGTATGGTAATTTTTTTTAGAATAAGACATCGACTTTGTATCCCATTAGACGAGGCTTGAGTTACATACTAAAATCTGTTTATTCTTTGAATTTTCAAATTGTGAGCCATTAAGTGTTGTTTAGAGTAGAAATGTGAATTGATAGGAATTTGAGGAGAATAACTTGGTTATCACTAATCTCAGAGTGTTGAGTCACAAATTTTGGGGTGTGAGGATATCTAAACAATTTATATTTTAACAAAATAAAGATAGATTTAGGGTACAACTTATAATATAAGTAATTAAAGATCTTTTTTGCATATGGACTTTAGGTAATATTTTGGAATTAAAATAGAATAGAGGATTTATTATCACTATTAAATTATTCATCTTCTAAATTTGAATAGAAAATATTTTCATGATGTAACATATAAGATAAATATGTATGGAAAACATATGGGGAGGTTTATGATCAAGTGCTAAAGGTATGAACTACTATGTGTTCATGTGGTGTCAAATCAAAATCTTGTTTTAGAATTTATAGAACCAATTGATTCAAATGGGTTATGTCAATGGAGGATTGAAATAATCATATCATTATCTTTGTTCCAATCTATGATACACATTGGGTGAGATTCATTTCTATAGCATTTATTCTAACTTGATTAATATGTATAAATACAATTTATCTCTATAATATTATCATTCATAATCCCCATGTTTATTAAGATTTATTTTCATATTATATGTACATTTTATTTGAATGGTTGGTTGAAAACGTATTTGAAATGACTAGGGTGTGATGTATATTATTCTTAAGGGTGTTGATAAATAATACCATTCTAATATTCAACAATTCTATTTAAGGAATTTGATTCAATTTTCAAGAAAGTTAGAGAATTCAATGGAATTTACATGAAAATAGTGGCTTATACAATTTTAGTCACTTTAGAGTTTATGTAGATACTATTTAAGTAATGGGGGGGGGGCTCTCATTCCTCCCCCATTTTGGGTAGGTCATTTATGCCTACATCTTGGTAGTCAAATTATGATTCCAATCAAAGTTCTTCATTGGTATTCCATTAAAATATGGAACTCAAAACTGGTGTCTATAATAAGGACTCATTATTTAAGCAAGTTCATTCATTTATTCAATGATTTCATGGTTCATGATTTATTTTATGAACTAACCAATAAAATTTAAATCTATTTTGTACTATAGTGGATTTTTTGATATGATCTTCATATAGATGAAATTTGATCATTTTTTAGACATACTTGATAGAAACCATTATTGGTTTGGACATGGATTGAATCCCATATATCCCTTGAAACCCAATGTCCCTGAATGTACACTACTTAGATCTTGAGCACAATGTAATCCATACTCCCATATCTTCATATAAGGCTAAACATCATCTCAAACTATGCCTTTAGTATAAAATTAAATAGATCCTACCATTATACATCACATACCCCTAGAGCCCAAATCATGTTTGTGGATGTTTTTTACTCTAATCTACATCCACACCAACTACAAAACTTGAGACATCTATCCTCACTCCCATTGGACCTTGAGCCTTCCATATACACACTTTTAATATCTTTATTACTTATCCAACATGCATGAAAAATTTAACACAGGGAAGAGTAGTAATCAAAACATTGATTTATTATCTTATACATTATTGCAAAGCAATGGTCAAGAAGATATAGTAGTCCCTACATTCAATGGAATGATAGAGGAAAAACACAAATTATTATCTACAATATTTGGTAAAATTGAACCTAATTTTGAAATAAATACATGTGACATTCAAGTTAGGGTTGAAAATTGGGATGAGAAATTGATATAAATGGCTCAATATTTAATTATAAACATTTTCTCACCTATAAGCACTCCTTTCTAAGCCATAATTTCATGTTACATTTGTGATCCCTATTGGATTCAAGATTATTTCACATGGGAAAGATACACATCATCATTATTTGATGAATGATTTAATGAATACTCAAGAAGTCATAATAAAATCCTCATGGGGCATTTGAAATCAATAATAAGGAGAACAATATGCTTGTTATAATAATAAGGTTTGTCAAAGATGAAAAGAGTCATATTGATGACCAAAGATTCAACGTTTATCACAAGAATGAATTAATAAATCCTTTATAGAGGCTTTGTAATATTACATGAAGTGATACGTGAGGTGTCATTGGTGTTTTAGAGGCTAATTTTATTGATTCCACCCATGATAAGTATGTTTTTCAATGCACAATTTCCATGGTAAGACTTAAGTCTTTTTTGATTGATATGCAAGGAAAATATAAAACTACAAGAGACCCATTCCATTCCTTTGGAGCATATAGAACATTGTGCTGCATCTTTACTATTTATTGTAATTTATTCACTTATCACTAAAGTAGATTCAAAATCAAATCTCATGAAGAAAAATAAGGTTATTCTTATGCAAATTGATATGGAAACTAAAATACAAATGATTATGGTAAAGAGATTGAAATACCATCCTAAATTGAATACACCAAATCTTAAATTCATAGGGTAGGCCAAGATAGCTACTAAACCCATAATAAAAATACATACATATTTAGGTGGATTTAAATATTTTACAACTATTGTTATAGACATATGGATGCTATGAGGAGATAGATTTTCAAAAATTGTTCCTAGAAATGATCATAATGTTATGATATGTTAGCCCATTTATAATGGTAGGTAAATGATATAACTATAAATTTGTAACTGTATTCAAGGATCTAATCAATAAATTTCTTATTTGATGAAAATTGTGATTTTAAAATGGTCATTTAGTTTATTTAGTTTGGTATAAGGGAATAGTGTAGACTTATTATTTGTAACAATTGTAAAGATTATTCAAAAATCACTCGAGAAGATTCTGCATGGGGGAATTAAAGAATTCATGATATAGGATAGGGTGAAAATATGTAATTATTGAAATATTTAAGTAGTTTAAAAATAAAAAAGCCACTATAGAAGGAGAAGATATAGATTATCCTTGATGATGAAGAAGAAGAATCAAAATATCTCTCCATAAAATTCTAGCTAGACATGTACTAGTATTTTTGAAATTCCCCTACAATTCAAAATTATGCATGTTTGTAATGGCACATTTTCATATTTTTATGTCATAATTTTTTTCTAAATTTATTTTTCAAGTGTCAAGTTATGTAAAAATATTGGCACACTTTAACAAGTCGTGCAAATTGGTCATTGCACTTTTTTAAGTTGTGTAAGTTTCTTAGCACATTTTTAAAAGTTTTATGTTGTGTTTTTTTTTTGTAACATTATTTTCCAAGCACCTAAAAATGTATAAAATGTGGCTATGTAGTGTAACCACAAATTGTAACATATAAATAGGAGATTGGGACTCATTTGTAAAATTATCTTCATCTGAGCTCAGATTGGATTTTAGTTTAATTTTTGAGCATAGAAAAACTTTTTACAAGATGGAAGGAAGTAATTTATATGTATATCCCCATAAATAATCAATATATAATCAATTTATAGGACTTTTACCCATGAATATTTATAGTGAATGATATGCATGAGTATGTCAATTTATTTAAATTTTTATTCTTTCAATTTGTTAATATGCTAATGTTAAATAATCAATGAATGCATAATTTTTTGTGTAGAATTTTTATTGAATTTTAATTAGAATATTTTCTATTTTGGAAACTTTGGTGAGATTAAGAATAAGATTTTATGCCTATTTTTATTGGGAAAAATAGGATTGTTGAATATCCTTCTTTGTAAAACTATCTAATCTCCTTGGTGTATTACCATGTTCATATGTTTAGTGAATGTATTTATCATCTAATTTTCATGAAAAAGGCTTCAGATGTTACAATATTAAATCTTGGGTTATTCTAGTGAGTCTGTGTTTTTAGATACCTAGGGTTGTCTTTCACCTTTTTGGGGTTAACACAACAACTTATGTGTTTAACTAAATAGAATAATCCCATTCTTCCTTTCTCCTTTATTTTTTAATTTCCCCCTTATCCTACCATTCCCTTCCTTTCCTTTCCATAATTTCTTGTTAAAATTATGAAAACCCCACAAATATCCTTTTTTATATAAATAGTTGTGAATAAATCTTTATCTGCTTTCCATTTTTGGTTTTCAATAATGGAAACTCCACTTGCTAATATGAAAGGGACTTTACCCCCATAATTTTGACTAAAGTGAGGACTCTATATGAATGTTGTTGACTGAAAGTCTACATTTCTTCCATTGATAAATTATTTAGCTAACAAATACTCATACATATTGTGAAATTTGCTTGAAGTTATTTTAGGTGGTCATCGTGTATGGGAGGAAATAACATGTAGTATACTATTCATAATCATTTGTGGAGAACATTATATAAAGACACCAAAAAAATATGTTAAAAACTATGACATATGTCAAGGGGTTATAAAATACAATAAATAATATGTAATACCATCAATGCAAAGAATTATGATAGAATTTTTAAACAAGTTTGAATTGGATTTTTTGAGTCCAATTAATCCACCCAAGTAATATAATGGTTAATTTTATGTCATAATAATGATAAATTATTATCATAAAATATGGTTTGATTCTATGAAAACTAAATATTTTATAGCAGCCATGATATTTTGAAAAAATGTACAAAAATATATGGATTTTGTTTAAGCTTAAAAATTGAAAATGGGTTTTGTATATAATTACATATTTTAGTTAGTGACATTTTATTTTGTAGGACTCGTCAGTGCTTTCTCTTTGAGTGTATGTATTGAGACGTGCACTTTAGTCATGGTTAGGAAAAATCATGTTAATTTATGAGATATTTTATTATAACCACATATTATACATGTTTACACTTGTGAACTTACTATTTTGTCTAATTATTCTCCTAATGTGCCTTTTCACTACTTTCTACCTCTTTTGCCTAGTTTTACACATCCTTTCGATTAACTCACCGATGTTGAGTTAGTTATGTTTAGTACCTATATTTTAAAATGTATCAACCGTGGCCAATATAGTTATTTTTTTACATGTGTTACCATTTAAAGTATAAAATCCCCACTTCATGTAGTTTTATTCCTTTTGTATAACTTGGCATGACTGATGTAGTACTTATTTTACTATATTTCATTATATTATATTGATCTAGATCAATTCCATTGACATATTTTATAGTCCACCTTTAGTATTTATATGTGTGTGTGTTTCTAGGGCTTCCAAATATAATTTTTATAATAAACACTCAATATTATACTTTTATTGCATACTAAAAACCATATTTTGGTAGAAGAGGAAGAATTATAGAATAAGAGATTATACTTGTGGTCTATGTTTTCACATGGTATTTGTAGTTATTAATAAGGAAAGTGAAATAAAGAGGTACACCTAGTATTTTAAGTCCTTAACTAAGAACACTTAGGTCTTCATACTTACCTCTCTATTATACCCCTAACACATGACTCATTAAGTGCTACTTGAGACAAGGGGGAGATTAATGCATTAAAAATTCAACCCAAGGTAAGTATCCATATCTATAAATCATTTATTTTATTTGGTTTTCATGCATGTAATAGAGTGTTATGTAATTATCTTATTTTCCATGCTTATATTAGATTTTTTTAGCTTTGCATGTTATAATATCCCTAATTATATACCTCTTGGTTACAAAATTTAATTTATATACCTTTTAATTACTGATTTAAGACATTTCTATTGAAAAATTTATAAAAAAAAATGATAAAAAAATGAAGTTAACCCAACTAGTGGTGGGATAGGATTCATGTCAAATTAACTAGATTGTATGAGCATCTTAGGATAACTAATGTCAAAATACTCTTTCTATCAATATACATGGATAAAAATAATAGATCATATCATAGATCTCATGTATATTAATATGGTAACATGATAATGTTCAGATTGGTTGTATAAATAGTAGAGGGCAATACACACTCAACATCAAGGGTATAGGGTTCCAAATCCTATGCCTAAGTTATGGGGTATGGATATAACTATATACAAAGATAAATTAATGATATATAACTTTTAACTAAGGGTTTTATATTAAGGTAAAAATAGGTTTTGAAGGGATCTTAAAACCCTACACAAGGAGAAAGATAAACCTTAAAGCACACCCAGGTTAACAGAATAACCTGATTACAAATAAGAACCAAAACCAAGTTTTACATGGACCTATTACCACCATAAAAGAACTTAAAAAATAGCAGTCAAAACAATAAGCTGAAGGTTAACCAACTAGATTAGCAAGCTGAACAACCTTCCAGACCAGTAAGCAGTAAACTCGACCAGTTTACTGCCCCCAAAAAACTAGTCAACAAGGAGGAACATTAGATACATATTTTAAGTTAAGATTTTTTTCCCTAATCGGAGATTCATGTCAAGAGGAGGGACAATAGGATTGGAATTCTTTCTCCTAACTGCTGTCCAACCATTCTCTACCTTAGCTGCCTTAGCAACCCATGCCTCAGAAGACATTGATCTTTGGATTTTGGAGGGCAAAAAATCCTTGTGAGAGTCAAGCCCAGTCTAGCACTTTGAGAGATCCTCCATAACAGGGGGAGAGACAACCACCTCCTCCTTTGGCTCAACAGTTTCACTTACCACAGCCTCTGCAGGGGCTTTGCTAGAATGATTCACCAATGACTCCTCTTCATCTTGTGATTCAGATTGTGAACTTTCCTCATTCTCGGTCTCAGAATCTGAAGTTGCTTCCTGAGTTTGTTTGTTAGTTTTAAGTTCAGAGGAAACCTTAGGCCACCAAGAAGGTGAACATCTGGGATAGGATTTCCCTGCAACACAACAAGCAACAATATGTCCCATCTGGTGGCACTTCCTGCACCAAAAAGGGATCCCCTCATAATCCAATATTTGAGTCCAGGTACCCCTAGGGGATTCAAGGCTAATCACCTCTAGAAGGCCCTTAGACACATCTAGCTCTACCATAAATCATGCACAAGTCGAATGAAGAAGAGTTAGACTTTCTTCTTCATATAAAAAATCCCCTATAGCGTTTCCAATGGTTTTAAAAACTGCCTCATGCCATAGGTGTAACGAAAGATAAGGGAGCCACACCCATATAGGGAGCTTATTGAAGGATTTTGTGAGAGGATTAAAATCCTTATGCCAAGGTTTGGCCATAAGAGGAAATCTGCCCTGCCAAGAAAAAATATTGTGACACAAAATAGACTTTCTATCTTCAGGGATTTTAAATATTACTATAAGAAAACCTCTGGCACAAAGATGGAATTTCCCATCTTTAATTTGTAACCAATTCTTGGAAATCCAATCCTGTAGATCTACAAGAGAGGGCCAAAAACCATGGAAATGAAAAATGGCAGCACAAGATGAAAGCCATTCTTCTGACTGGCAGATATTTTCCACTAATTCAAGGCCTAGAGTTACCCTTATAGGTTTTAAAGCACTTATAGGAATTACACGGGTTGACCTGGATGTTGCAAGAGGTGAAGCATCATGTAAATTTGCTTCAAAATCTGCCACATCTGCAAAGGTTATCCCCCCTGGTTCATACCTTGAACCAGTAGCGTAGACTGAGCACAGGGCCATTATATCTTCAGTCCCCATAGAAGAATTAGCTTTAAGGGTATTTTACTCCCTCCCCTTACTAGTGAAGAGAACCCCAATCCTAACAGTATCCACAGTTGTACTAGCCACCGGAAACCCTACAGCCGATTTCAAATTCTTTGGATGCGCATGCACAGGAGCCATATTATTATCAGAAATACCTATTGTTAACTAAGGGTTATCAAGGTTATAGTGAGGAAAATACATGAAAGGAACTAGAAAATAAAGGTTACTTAGATCCAATATAGAAATGATACTAAAATAACATAATATAAATGATGCAATGGTAAACCATAAGTGGTTTATATAACCTAAATTGGTAATGGCTAGACTAGGATCCCTATATTCTACTAGCTTATTTGGTATAAGGAGAAACTAAGATGTGAAAATGGCATACATGTTACTATAATAGTAAGAAAAATAACTCTATATGCTAAGTAAATAATGGAAATATAATAATGATAAATATACTTACCTTTGGGTTGAATCGTTGGTGCATCAATCTCCCCCTTTATCTCTAGTGTCACTTTGTAATAGATGTAAGATGAAGACCAAGATGTGTTTAGTTAGGATCCAATAATGTTGGAGCACCTCCTTCACTAATGGACTACACAATGAAAAACTTTATTTCAAATCTTAATTTCATTCCATGAACTTCCATACTCCATAGACTGTGAGATGCTATCATGTGTCCTTTCTTAAACAATAATATTCAATATTTATTTGTAATTATGTGACCTAATTTATGATGCCACATGTTTACTCTTTAATCATAAATTTTATTTTAATATTCATCATTATTTATTTGAAAAAATAGGATTATACACTTATCCACTATTTTAAGGTGTTGAGTGGACCTATGGAAAATGAAATAAACTTTCATAATTGGACGAGTTCAAATTTGTTGTGCCCCAACACACCCCATTTTAAAAATTCAAATAGGGAACCATTATTATTAAAAATATTTATCTTATGGTATAAACAAAACTCTTAATTCTAAATATTTAATGAATCTATGATACTTAAGGTTCTTCTGATTTCAATTTTAAATTTCAAAATAAAAATGTCAAATCTTCGGCATGACATGTGATTATCTTATTTATCATCTTTTATTTTATCTTGAATTATTACTCCAAGTTGAATTTTCAGGTTTATTAGAATTAAAAAACTAATGAAATAATGTTTTATTGAATTTAATTTTTTTTATATGTGTAGGTTTATTTTTAGGACTTAGGCTTATTTCACATTCGGTCCTTGGCAAAATTTTATGGCTACATATTTGTGTCTTGTTGATTCTATGTTTCCCTAAGTTGTAGTTTATTGGAAATATCTATATCCTTGAGAGTCATATACATGTTGTCATCACAAATACCCATAATGTGAAGCTCAATTTAAAATCCTATTTCTTTGCCTACTCTCTAGTTTTTTGAGATTACTACAAGTGGCATCATTGTATCAACTTGGAAACCCAAAAACAAGTTGGGTAAAATTAAATTATAAATGTTTCAAATAGCCCTGAATCCTTGAGATCATTCCATGTGCCATGATCCCTTTCAATCAAAATATAATGAACATAGTACATAGAATTATATTAGTATTTATCCAAATCAATATAGACTATCCACGTGTCATAATATCATAAATTTAGAACTTTTTAGTCAAAGGTACATCACCAATTTTTCATTTTCACTGGAACATTAAAATCCATCCACATGTCATCATTGGAAAAGCCCAAATCCTACTAGAAATAAATAAATGGTCATAGTTACAAATTTTTTGATTAATGAGAGCCATCCACCTATCATAATCCCATAAACTCACTATATGAAATCATAAATGCATCAGATCCACAAATCAATCCTAGCTCAGAGAAGATAGATCTTACTTACACTTTCGATTGGGGATACATTCGATAATCAAGAACATGACTAATAGCAAATCTGCTAGGCCTTAATAAGGGATCACTTACCACAATAAGACCACTAAGAAGGGTTCCAAAGCATCCACTCAAACAAAAATATTAAATAAACCTAATTAAGTCCTATGTTTTCATATTCACTATACTAATAATAAGTAAAGCAAATAAATCTAATCTAGCTCTCATCAAAGCTTATGGCTCAAAGTGAGGGTATTAAAAAACAAATGTAAACATGAATAGAATACATATACTAACATCAATGTATATGTAATCCTAATACATGGAAGAGAAGTGAAAATACATATTTATCTACTCTTACAAAGGAGGAACAAATTTAGGAATACTTACCTTTGAAGATGAGCCCACCAAGCCTCAATCTCTCCCTTGGCCAAGGTGATTTAAAAGATATTGTTGTGGTATGCAAGGAAGACAAGGATAATTAGATCTAGGATACACAACCTATAAATGCATCTAAGATACTTCTCTATAATAAAATATCCATATCTCCAAAGAAAGTATGAACCCCTAAGTTTGTTCCTCAAATAAAATGGTAAATAAGTAGATGCATGAAAGCTCTTACTTATTATTCTCTTCTCTAAATAATGATGAAATTATCTTGTATATATAGGTAGATTTAACCCTAATCCCTTACAAATATTTTGGTTGATAGTATTATTATTATTATTATTAAAAACTCACTAGGTCATGGGCTAGGTCAAACAAGAGCTGGCCTAGACCCTAAATGAGTTTCACCAATAAGGGTACAAGGTTGACCCAGTCAACCTAGTCATGTAAACTAATGAAAAGGGTTTTAATTTAGGAAAAGGGGTATTAAAAGTGGTAAAATATTAGAGTATTGTACAAGAGAGAAAAAAAATCTTAGGGAAATGGTTTTCATGAGACAAATGTGAATATAAGAAGTGGAAAAAGGGACAAAAATATTGTGAATCACCAATGGGTTTCCCACCCCTTTCTTGATGATGGTGTGCACTCAAAGAGATTGAGACTTGATGGGTGCCTACAAGATAGAGAGTGTCAATAATTGATAAAAGTTTTAAAATATTATGTGTATATATATATGTTCCATTTGAATCTCATCACGTGTCATGTAAGTGTAACATAGGATGGTGCTTCGGGAATAAAACATGATGGTACATAATATTGATGAAAAATAAAGTGTAGTAAGGAGTAAATAAGATAAATGAAAGGATATAATTGAAAAAAACATGCCTTTATTTACCTTAGTGTTTTAGATAAAAAAATAGATGTAATAGATGTGAAGGCATCCAATATGAAGAACTTTAGGCAAACCTATAGAGATTAGTGCAAAAAAAAGTGAAAATTTGGAATTTTACAATATAGACATATATTAGTGGAAAATATTATTTATAACATCATGATTCCATGAATTTTTATTGTTCAAAAATTGAGTTAGTAAAAATAAAGATATGATAAAAATAAGGAATTTGACATTAAATATTTGAAGGGTAAATAATTCTGAATAGTAAATTTAAATAGGGTGAAAAAGAAATCATTTTATATTGTTTAAATATTATAAGATAAAAATAGAGATTTGACATACCTAATGAAAGTCAAAATATCTAATATGATGAGGAGATGACATCTAGGATGAGAAGGATGTCTAGCAACTGTAATGAGTGCAACATGGGTAGGTTGCTAAGAATTTCAAATTTGTTTTGAGTATTTTATTTGAAATTGAGTTTTTTTTATAGAAAATTTTAATATAAACCTATTATAGAAAATGGACTGAACCCTAAGAAGTTGTTAAAAAATATAGAGGTCAAATAGGGAACTAGGTTGAAAGAACTAGAGTAATAAATATTGATGGCATTTATTAAAATTGGGTTAAAGAGTTGGCAATTTGACCAACTTAGTTTGTCAAGTCAAAGTGTCGACTTCATACCAAGAGGGGAAATTGAAAATGTCAAATTAGTTGGGTAAGTCCAAATCATTGATCCAGTACTATTAGGTCGACTTATTATGTTACTAAGTGGCTGATATAGTACCAAAATGAGGGAAATTGGCCAATATATTACTTTTAAGGCTTAGGGTGCCTGATTGAGTATTGAAATGACCAATTAGGCTAAAAATAGGTCAAATTGGTAGGAAATGAATTTATTTTAAAATTTAAAAGAATGTATTTTTATTATAAGTGACATGGAGGTCTAATACATCTTTTATTGTTTGATAGTTGTATGGGCATTAGAGATTTTGGTGATTAGTGGATGTGTCATGTCTACCATATCTATTAGATAACTTAATGGAGGTTGATTGAGATACATTAGTCTCACTAGGCTCAAGAGGAATTAAAAAGATGTGGTGAGTTTCACTAAGTGTTGATCTAGTGGTCATGTTCTTAAGATCCTAAGAATGTTTGACCAATACTTTTATATGGGTGATGGATGGGGATACCATAAAGGTTGGTGTAACATTAGGGGATATTAATGCCTTTCTTTGAATTTATATAGGGGGATGTTGATGATCATGAGGATATCAAATGATCAAAAGGAGAGGTGAGCATTAGCCCCATTGGTGACATGCTCATATAGGATATATTTATAACTGAGGGTGAGTCTATTTGATGAATATATCATATAGATTATAAATATACATAAGGTTGTGATAGGACTTGTGATATCATGAGTGTTATGTCATAAGTCAGATGGCAAGGTATTATTGTATGTGATAGCCTTATGCTAGTTAATATTAGAGAAGGGGTACTTTATGACTTAGGTTATATCATCTATGTTTAGCTCATGAATGATATGTATGAGATGTTATTAAAAAGGAATAATACCATTGGGCTACTGGTATTATTGAGTTCCTAGATATATGAGAGGTTCTTGATGTACTAACTAACTAGTTTTCCCCATGTGGTCAATGATCATTTAACTTGAGTGATGATATGGAAATAAGATCAGGTGGCATAGGTCTTGATCCACATGCTAATACTATAAATAGTCACATAAAGAGATATTGTGTGGTATCCATATGCACATATTGTGATATTTTGGTGGAGTTGGATAATGGTGGCATTAGAGTTAGCATGAGAATGCACTAAATTTGGTAGGTAGAGCCACATATAATGTTACACTTGTTAGGGTAGTTTAGACTTCCTCACTTCTCAGCTCCTATAGTGGTGCCCACATTTTAGGCTCATCCTATGAGAGAGTTGAGGGGGAGAGAAAGAGGAAGATCACTAGTCATGAGACTGGAGATCAGACCATGACATGAGAGACCATGGATAGGTTATCATGATGAGTGGTATCTAGAGAGGGAATGTACATGGTTGTAGGAGTGCCACATGTACCATAATTGACAACATAATAGGAGGAGTGATGAATACCTTCATTACACCACCTATAGAGATGCATGTGGTGAGAGAGAGCACAAAGGGTGGTCATCTAGAATGACTTGTTAGTTGGCCTAAGGTAGAACTAGTCTATAGAGGCACCACTGAGGTGGGGATTAAGATGGTCATGGGTGGTGACCTCAAGGTTTTATTTGATTGAGAATTAAACTATGGATGAGGTACTAAGGGGATGAGCCAATGGAGATACCATGCTCATTGGTCAAGTAGATGATGATAATGATAGGTGACACCTAAATAGGTAATAAATGGTTAAATTTTTGATTAAGCTTTGAAAATAGAATATTAGTTGTATAAGATTTGACTGATAGATTATAAATAGATAGCAATTTAGATATTTATGTGACCTAACATCTATCTGATTTGAATTTTTATTGATATTACAGATGAGGAGGAGGCCACATGTGGATCCCTAATGATGAGAACACTCTATGATATTCTAGATGGGGTGATGGTGCCATATGAACCTACCCTATTGGATGATCATATGGTACCATCTACCCCAACTCTGGTGAGTTGGTTATGATTAACAAGAGAGGTTGCAAGGTTGTTATATACATATAGACATGGGATATATCCACTTGTATGGGTGGGAGTGGGAGAGGCATAGGCATGGTAGGCCTTGTCTCAGGAGAGAGATGTATATTTGGATACCAATATTTAGATAGGATAGGTATAAACCCAGGTGCCCAACATATAGGGATAGGTAGTAGGCTTGAGATTTTAGACATCTTCTTTACAAATACTATTTATAGGGAACTATCTGAGGCATCTATGGGTAACATGTCTAAGCCATGAGATAGACATGATATAGCCTAGCTTTAGAGATGAAGTGATGTACTTTTGTACTTTATATCAAAAATACATGATATATAGATATATTCTATTTTAATAGTTGGATGTTGATATTATGTATTTGTATTATGGTTTTTTTTATGGATGCATGGATATATTTATTTATAACACATGTATTTCACTTTTTTTGTATATGTTATAGGAAATATATGTGTCGTGTTTTATTTCTTATGATTATGTAAGACACATGCATAGTTAAAAAGAAATAGAAAAAAAATTGACTAATTATAAGTAATTAAAAACAAATATACTACACACTAGTTCACATCAAAACATCAAAATATGTCTAAGTATAAAAAACCAAAGAGTGATAAACAATCAAGAATTTTTTTGTTTTTAAACCATGAAAGAGATTTGGCACCAAATTAAAACAAGTAAAAGCACACTAAATCACGTTAGGAAATATGAAAATAATGTAATAAAGTGGAAAGCATGTGAAATACCAATGGTATAAAAACAAATAAATTAAGGCAATCAATCATACTAAATCACATTGGGAAGTATAAAAGAGAAATAAAATTGGTAAAATGGTCTTAAATTAATCACACTAATTCAAGTTGGGAAGCAAAAAAAATTTAAGAAAAGTGGTTAGATTCTTACATGCAATTAGAAAATAAGAAGATAAAAGTGAAAGATTAATTAATCATAAAACATAATAAATCTATATAGGAATCATGTCAATGATGTGAAACTCATAATCAATCATATATTATCTCATATTTGACACATGTAATTTCATTGTGACTTGGATATTGGATTTTTTTTTTTAGGAATGCCAAGTCCTATCGATGGTCTTACACTAAAAATCATAAAGGAAACACTAATGAGGTGGAAAATAATGTGAAAATATGTAAATATGAGATGTTTAGAATGGTAAATGTGAAAATTTGGTAATTTTTGAGGAAGGCTAGGTCTTATCCATGGTCTTACAATGCAAATCACAAATGTAATCCCTAGGGGAGTGATTAGTGAACTAAACAATATCTCTCAAGGGGAAATATTAGGATTATATGGAGTGAAAAGGGAATGTAAGAATCATAACTAAGGCATCTTATGAGAAGACCTTATAAGACATGAGACAAACTAAGGACATGAGAAGATACTAAATGACTAATAACTATCAATCTATAGAGGATACTTATTCACTATATACACAAAGCTTTGTAGGAAGATAGGTGTGATATTGAGATCAACTAATGTTGGTAGATTTTAAACAAGAAAATTAAAAATGGGATTAAATTCAAACAACATGTTCCCTATTCCTCAGGGCCCCTTATAGATTCATTGGTGTACTACAAAGATTGGTTACTTGCGTGAGAAAGTAAGTAACACTAAAAGATTTTTTATTCTCTTTTTATAATCTAATAGCCTACCACACCCTAATGGAACTCATATTTATCATGAGGCTAACTATGGATTTTGAGATTAGACTAAAAATGAGAGAGATGCTTAGAATCATGTCTTTTAGTGTGATTTGACTTATGAGAGTTTTGAATGTTGCCTTTTAGATCATTGCCTTTTACTAAATGAATTGGCTTTTGAATTTTATATGGATTTTATGATTCCTCCTCCATATATACTTAGTATGACCAATCATGAGAGATAGAGTGACAAACATGAATGATATTTAGGATTTAGCTAGAAGTAAGCTAAGTATCCAAAGACAAGACTTACTAGAACACTTGGCTTAACAATGAACTAGCATGTTATCTCAAGTCTCAACCATGTGTATTCTTATTTTGTGAAAGGGAATAAATGGGAATAAAAGAGATCCAAATTATATTTATAAAAGGATATTATAATGAGATGAATTATTTGTTGATTGATCACATGGTAAAGAAGGAATGACTAAAAGGAACAAGGTTTGTATAACTAAGTCACAATGATAATTAGTTGTGTTTATAGAGATAAGATAACAAAAATTCATGAAAAAGAAAAGGGGAGTTATAATAAATGAGCACAATAAGAAAATAATGAAATTTTAACAAAGAAATCCATAAGAGAACATAATGATATCATAATAAATATAAAGTGAAAACAAAAAGTCACCATGTAAGATAGATAATAATTTGACACAATGTCAAATGATATAAAAATAGACAAATATAAAGTTAGAGCACACATCCAATCCACATAAAAATGTGAGAATACCATACATGTGTTCATAATTATTGATATATTTATCCACACACATTATGCATAACATATAATAAGTCTTAATGTAGTTAAATGTGAACTACATATAATGTTTCATTTATCTTCAGTGAAAGTTGAAAAAATACTTCACATCAAATCTCCACAACAAAAAATGTAGGAATGCTTTAAGGATCATATTGATTAGGGGTATCATGAAGGGGATGTTCAATAGAATGCATGGTAGTGGTTTTTATGGGAGATGAAAGGGTCATCAGTGAGGAAGGAGCCATAGGTAAGGTACCCATGGGTGGAAAAGGATCCACAGGTGAGGGAAGGTCCATGGGTAAGGGACTCAAGGGTGGAGAAATATTAGGTGGAGAAATGACCACAAGAGGATATGGAGCCATGTGAGAAGAAGGGGGAGCCTTCTTTTAAGATTTACCTATGGGAAGAATGGTATAAGGTGAAGTAATGGTTAGGAGGTAATCCTTAAGATACTGATAAAGGATGTGACAATGATTAGTATGATGTGTTCCACATTGGTGGCATAGAAAATATACCTCTCCATATTTAGTAATATACTTAGGTAATAATTTTTGTGGAGGTTAGCCTTATCTACAGGTTGAGGAGTAGTGGGATGCAAGGTGTCAATATATTGTTGAAAATTTCAATAATGCATGGATGAATGGTTATCTATGTCATGATAGAAACAAATATGCCTATGATTAGTCTTAGTAGGTGTACTCATAGGAGAATGGGAAATAGAAGCTGATGGATCTTGGTATAGGAAACAATCTCTAGTTTAGTAACTAATAAATTAATGAATATCACAATAAGACTCATTGGCCCATTTGGTGGGTGAAGGAGCCAACTATGGTAAAGGGATAAAAACATCACGAAGAGAAGTTGGGGTTGGTAGAGAGATTGGAAAAGGCTCGAATAAAAGATAAATAGGATTAAAAATAAGAATATTATCAGCTATATGAGTAAGAATGGGATCTAAACTAGGATTTGCTAATGAAGGGGAATGGTCCACAAAAGGATGAAGGATAGTTGCATGCATCTTAGGGATAAGTAATATAGATGGATCATGTTATCTAGAAAAGTGATAGGGAAAAATCATAAAATTATTCATAATCATACTCCTACTAGGTTCTTTAGAAAATGAAGGTGTGCACACCATCTCTACCCTAAGATCAAGAGGGAAAATGCTAAAATTAGGAATGACATAATATGGAATATGGGGAGATATACTAAAAGACTAAATAAATGAGGAATGCTAATGAATAATCTCAATATATTTGGCCTAAACATGACCTCCTAAGAATGGATCATCTAAGGTATAACCATCATCATAATTAGGTGTATGAAGATCAATGGTGTAGTTAGGGATGACCTTATACTCTAATCTAGTGTGATGAATAGAATGTCAAGTCTTAGTTAAGACAATGGGGATGTCATAACAAGGTGGTTGATGAAAAAGAGGTTGTAAGGAAGTGGGAAGTTTAGAGATGAGATGAGGTGAGAGATCTTAAGTTTTACTCTTGAGATTGATCTCATCAAGCTCATCATCATTATAATCTAAGAAGTTAGGGGGAATTTCCTAGATGAGTTTAGGATGACCATTTTATCCTTAGGTAGAACTGATAGGGAAGTTAAATCATTGAGATTAATGAAATGGAATGCTTGGTAAGGTTTGAAGGGTAGGAATATTGAATACACCATGATCTTGGAATTGTTCTAAATTCCAAGGATTGGTATCACCTTGAATCTTGTAGATGGATCCATTATGAGGAAATTTGATGCATTGACAAGTAGAAGAGGAAATTACTCTCATGTGATGAGTCCATGGCCTACAAAGAAAAATGTTGTAAGATAAATGAAAGTTGAATATCATCACCTTCACATGAATGGTGATAGGTGGGATGGTAATGGGGATTTAGTTATAACCTAAAGGAGGCATTTTACTTTACTCATATCCTTGACATGTGCTATGTGTGGATTTAATATTACATTATAAATATCTAATGGTTTTGATAAAATAAGAGAGGCAACACAAGTTTTGGAACCCTCATCAATCAAGGCATGCTTGACTTGTATATCACTAATTTTAACACTGATAAATAGAGGAAGATCATCTGGATGAAGAAAAATATCATTGAGGATCAGGGAAGAAATGAGGAATTAGAGGGAAAGAGAAGTGTCCATTATTTCATCATGTATGGACATCTCTTCACACTATTGTAAATTGTTATCTTCTGATCTAGATAAGTTGGCTTTGCATCTTGCTAGGGGAGGATGAGGGATGTTCATTTCAAATAAAAACTACATCAAATGGTTATGATGATGTGAGAGGCCTACATAATTTTGAGAAATGGTATCTAGTATGGGATATTAGTGACTTCCATGATAGGATCCCACTCGTCATAACCCATAAGAAGATTATTGGAAAGAGGTGCATAGTGTTGAATGAGGTCCTCAAAAGGAGGATCCAAAGTTTATGAGAATTTATGTTGAGAAGAGGTAGAAGGTTTAATTATAAGACAAGTTTGTTAGAATAAGTGTTGTATAAGTTTGAGTATCATTGGTGATAGGTAAAAAAGATGGAGAAACGGTATAAATAGTATGAGAAGTGTTATCTAAATGAGGAGTAGGAGTTGGTTCATCAAAATTTATAAGGTATTCTTGCCCCAACTTAGTTAAGTGAGTTGGAGAAGAATCTTGGATAACAAAAAATGTGAAAGACAATGCAGGTGTGTATATGGGTTGAGGATCAATGCAAACAAACCACCCTTCACATGTTAGTCATATTAACCACATTCTCTTTAGTAGTTTGGTCAATAAGAATATCAACATTATTGGTATAAGGGATAATATTATCTTGGGTATCTTGGTGATTTGGAAGAGGATCTTTATAGATGGCCAAATGATCATTAGCCTAGTTCAAAGCCTGAGATTTAGTTTTTATTTCATGGGATTTGAATACAATGTCATAGGATTGTTGGAATTTATAAATGATAGAATCATGGTTAAAATTGGGACCAAGAAGGAAATCCATAGACAAAATATGAATTTGCCTACATGTCGCATGAGAATGACCCCAACTACAATGAAAACAACAATTTTTTTTAGGATCGCACCAAGATTTCATGGGTTGTTGGATCAAGTTCTCATGTAAAGGCCTTGGTATACATTTTTGTAATTCTACTAAGGATAAATTTTTGTGAACATTGATGTTATTGGTTGAATATAAATTAGGGTTAGTGATGTGGTTCATATGGGAAGCTTGTTCTAAAGATTGGTTAGGAACAACAACTTTAATAGTGTGAATGGTATCATAAGATTTCATGACACCATCATTATCAACATGATAATTCTTATTCTTGATTAACATGTGAGTACCTATGGAAGGTTGGTATGGATCATATTGATGCATAAGGAAATCTTGACATTTTTCTTGGTTAATGGCCTCTTCTAAAGTATGTGGAGAGAGAGAGTTTGAACCCACTACTATAACTTGGGATAGAGAGCATTGGTAAATATATGGAATAGTTTATCATCTACCATATTATGTTTACATTTATTAGACAATGTCTTGTATGGTTTAATGAAATATTATGTAGTTTATATGTCAATTAACTTATAATTTATAAAATGGGCCAAGGTATTTTCAAGGAGATAACTAGTTTGGAACTCTTGGACTAGAGCATTTACTAAGTCTTCCAAAATAGTAATAGAGTGATATTTAAGTTGGTTATACCAATATAAAGCATCACCTATGAGATTTTTTTCTAATATCTTGGTAGTGGAGAAGGTATTTAATTCAACCAAATATTTATATAGGTTTCTAAATGTTTTTTTAATGAAGAGTAGGATTGGTTAGCCTATTGTAATAAATGGTAGGAGTGATACCTCCTTTATTGATATTAACAATTTGAGATTTAAGAGGCTCATTTTTCAAATGCTTTATTTTCTTATTAACAATAAGATGTTGAGGGATAAGATTACCATGGAAATCCTAAAGAGGATGTGGGGGAGATTTTTCATTATGAATTCCCCATGACATATATTGAGGGTGGGTTTGAAGATAGAAAAGATGATTTTATATTTGCATCATTTGATTTGAATTATAAGATTTAAAATCATTCATTTGATTAAGAGTTTGTAATAAGAGTTGATGGGTTTGAGTTGCATTATTAACATTGCTTGAAGTATTAGAGTTGGTAGTAATGGCTTGGGTACCACTATGGGTGTTATTGGGAGCTTAAGAAGAAATATAAGTAAGGCACTAGTGGCATAATTTGATTGTGTAGAAAAATATGGACTAGTAGAGGGATGAGAAAAATCAACACTATAGGAATGATTACCATGGGTAAAAAACGATGCACTAGTGGAAGAATTGAGAAGAGTGGGTCTTGGAAGAGGCCCACTAGATGTAGAACCTACCATGTTAATAGAGATTCTAGGCATAGAGGTAGAGGAAATCAAATAAGAATAAGTCATGGTATAAGAAGAGGTAAAAATAGAGGTAAGAGGATGGGAATAAAAAAACTAGTATCCCCAAATCCATGTGATAACTTGGGAGAAGGTGAATGAGGCTCCTTAACTTTACCACTTATCATGAGATGGTAAATAGTAGAAGGATCCTTTCCTTGATGTTAATAAAACTCAGTGAAGAAGAAGAGAATTTATGGTGTATACTCTAATTTGGGTTGATTTTAAATTGAGAAGAGAGGATTACAAAGTGAAGAGGAATGAGGAGGAGTCCCATAGTTTTTAGTGCAAGTGGTTATATGAACAATACTTTCATCTAGGATAGGATCCAAAAGTTGATTATGGGAGAACCTATTAGGGTTGGTAAGACTCATCATATCTATTGAATTAAACTAAAATTTTTCTTCCAAAAGGAAGTTCATGATGAAGAAGAGAGATTATGGAAGGCAAAGTTGATGCACAATAAAGAGATAAGACTAGAGATAAGAGCACATAGTCAACTAGGTTGACCTAATACTAAGAATAGGGTATGAAAATTGAGTTAATAAGGATAAATAGTCAAAAAGGTCAACTTAGTAATACAAATTGAGACAAATAATAGCCTAATAAGGATATAGAGTCAACAAGGTCAACTTAGTATTATAACCTGAGAGGCAGAAAGGAATATTGGGTTAATCATATCAACTCAAAACTATAGGTAGGGGAAATAGACAATATGTAAGAGACATTGTTGAAAAAAATAATAGTGTATTAAAAATATGGAATTTTTTTGTAATGTACTTTAAAGTAAGAAATGAAAGAAAACACACAATCAATTGGGTTAATGATAATGATCCAATTTAGGCACATAACATAAAACCTTTCACCAATGCTAGCCAATGCTTTTGAAATAAAACATACAATGAGAAAATAACAAGTAGTTAACTTAAAGTAAATTGTAACTAAGTGGTCATCCTAAATGTTAGATTATTATAAAGTTTTATCTTAAGTGTGATAGGGAAGTTGGCTAAAAGTAAGGAACTAAAAAGCAATCTATAGATTATTTTAATATGTTTAATATAAAAGGGATTTATGTTAGAAATGACATTGGATTGGTATTGGGGCCTACCCCATCACTTCACAATACCATAGCAATAAGTTTTTTATGTGATTTGATAATATATACCATTAACCACATGTTTATACTTGGCTAGAAAACCAAGTCTGCTTCCCCCTTGGTGATGAAACATAAGTAGGTAGGACTTGGGAAGATAATTGTTTAAAATAATTTTGGAATTATGTGAGTTGGTAGTGTGTACAAGAAAGATAAAAATAGTGAAACTAAATTATATATTGAAAAACCACCTAATTAGACTATGTGATCTACTCTAAGCATGCAAAAAAATGAAATTCAAAGTGTGAAGTAATACTAGCATATAGTTGTCAATTACCAATTTTAAACACATTATAAAGCTAGTATAGATGATAGTGAATGTAAACATTACATGATAGAGTTGATAGTGTTACTACTATACTACATAATCAAGATTCCTTAAGACCTAAGTCAACTAGGTCTATCTAGTCTTTTAGATAGAAGATAAAATACAGAACTAGGTCAACCAATTCAACCTAGTTTTCTATATGATTATAGCTTTGAAGACTAAAAAATTTGAAAAATAGAACTATAAGAAATAATTGAATTGAAAGAGGGAGAAATAAAGGAACCTTTATGGGTTAAAAGATGTTGAGGATTTTGATATTTATGTTGATGTGTCTTGAATGTTGCTTTCAATTTATACCAACTATGTAGATTGAGTTGACCTAGTTCTATAATTTCCTATTTATTGAAGCCTATTAAGATGAATATATTGTCTTGGTCGACCTAGCTTGTTATCTAAAAGCTATCTAGAATACTAAGTCAACTTATTCAACCTAGTTTTTTATTCTAAAGATGAATAAGAGACTAAGTCAACATGTTTGATATAGTCTATTATCTGGAAGTGAATAAAAGTACTATGTTGACCTATTAAATCTATTAACCTATATCAGATGAAGACTTGCATAGAAAGAATGTAGTTGTTTTGATGTGACTATGTGTTAAACATGTGCATATAAATTATAAATTATATTGGCCTTATAAAATGATAAAAATGAAAAATATGAAATACAAATTACAAGGGTTAGAAAAATATAGAAAAATAATAAATAAAATGATAGAAATGAAAAATATGAAATCAAAATTACAAGGGTTAGATTCACATTTGGTTCACCAAAATGTATGAAATCATAAATGCATTAGATCCACAAATCAATCTTAGCTTGGAGAAGATAAATACTACTTACACTTCTGATTGGGGATACATTAGATAATTGAAAGCATGACCAATAATAGATATGCTAGACCTAATTAAGGGATATATTACCAGAATAATATCACTAAGGATGGTTCCAAAGTCTCCAATCAAGAATAATTATTCAATAACCCTAATTAAGTCCTATGTTTTCATATTCATTAAACTTATAACAAGTAAAGTAAATAAATTTAATCTAGTTCTCACTAAAGGTTATGGCATAAAGTGTGGGTAATAAATAACAAAATTAAACATGCATAAAAAACATATACTCACATAAATGTATATGGAATCTTAATGCATGAAAGAGAAGTGTAAATGCATATCTATCTACTTTTACAAAGGAGGACTAACGTTAGGAATATATACCCTTGAAGATGAACCCACCAAGACTCAATCTCTATTTTGGCCATGGTGATTCACAAGAGGTTGTTGTGGTATGTAAGTATAATTATGATAAATCATATTAAGGATACACAACCTATCAATTCATCTAAAAGACTTCTCCATAAGATAAGATCCATATCTCCAAAGAAAGTATGAAACCCTAAGCTTGTTCTTCAAATATAATGGTGAATAATTAGATGCACAATAAATATAACTTATTATTCTCTTATATAAATAATGTCAAAATGATGTTTTATATATAGGTGAATTTAACCCTAAGCCCTTCCAAAAAAATTGTCTAACAAGGCTAACCTAGTAGACCTAGTATCAATATTGATAAAAACTCACTAGGTCATAGGCTAGGTCAACCAAGAGCCAACCTAGAATATAAATGAGTTTCACTAATAAGTTTACAAGGTTCACCCAGCTGACCTAGTCATGTAAACTATTGAAAGGGGTTTTAGGTTAGGAAAAAGGGTACTGAAGGTGGTAAAATACTAGAGGAATGCACAAGAGAGAAGAACAAGATTAGGTGAATGGTTTTAAGGAGACAAGTGTGTATATAACAAGTGGTAAAAATGAAAATAATTCAATGAGAACCAATGGTCTACCGACCCTCATGCACTCAGAGAGATTGAGACTCAATGGGTTCTAACATGATAGAGATCATAAATAATTTATTAAAGTTTTAAAACATTATGTGTATACACTCACCACTTAATAGGTATAAATACATCATCAAAATTTTCAAAGACTTTAGATATTTAAAATCCATCCTCATGGCATAATCTCATTAACTCATATATTATTAGTCAAAGGTACATTTTAATTTTCAAATAACCTTCATAGCATTGAGATTCATACATGTGTCATCATCTCAGAAGCCCAAAACATGTCAAATAATTTACAAGGGAAAAATAAATAATAATCTATATAACATCAAGAGTGATCCACATGTCATCATCATGGTAATCAAGATCTCATTGACTATAATCAAGGAGATACATAACTAGAATACAAATGTTAAATTTGATATATAGGCCAAAATCTAATGCATAATAAATGGACACATGTATTGAGTAAATTAATAAGTAATCATGGTAAATGAAAATATGCCACATGTAAAAATATACCTAGCAAAGCTAACTGGTAAATTACAATTAAAATTTGAAAAAAAATAAAAGTCATTGCACTAACTTCACTTGAACTGTCGTGAGATTTCGGAAATGTATGTAGATATTTGAATGACATCAAACAAACATTACCACTAATAAAATTGTGAATTTGAGCTATCTTATCACCTAAATCCCTATATTTCTCTTATCAAATCCATAAATACTTTTAGTCATTTTAAGATAAATTTACATTACCTTATAACATAACAATGTCTTATTCATAATGAACAATTAAACCTCCTTCCTCATACACCATCATAGGTAGACCCAAATATCTAGACACAATGTCTAATAAAGTAGAACTTGAGTTTAAATTGCATCACTATTCAACCATCTAAGAAAAGGTGAATGACACATAACCATACTAAGCATAGGATCAACTGTCCAATGACAACAAAAGTACATTGATTACTTGATGGAAATTAATACCATGGGATTACATAAAGTAGCTATAAAATATGACGTAATTCCTTGTATCAATCTATTGCATAATTTTTTTTATTAATGGCACTATTACTAGGGATTTCCTACACTTAAAACTTCAAATAAATGTAGTAGCATAATTTATGGATAAATATTTGAGAAATATATACAACTCCCAATGTGAAAATGAAATTATGACCAAGTGTCTACCAATGCTTAGTCAGAGAAAACATAATTGAGGGGAAACTTAAGCAATGTATTAATGAATAAGAGAAATTTAATATCCAAGGCATTATCTCCTTAGTCCCCATTGTTAAATATAGGTTAAGTATTAAAATATCCATGGCATTAATGAATATATTATATAGTTTTTCCAACACCACCTATGTACACAAGGAGTGGGTACTCCAATTAGATATTATTTTAACTACTGATAATTTTATTTTTTTTGATGAGATTATTAATGTGAGTCCTATGGCATAGATGTTTTTATTTTAATAAATTACCTATAATGGAAATTTCTATATGATGTCCTATGTAGTGGATGTAGTCATGAAGATAATATATATGACTCACATACAACCCTAGAAACTATCTAATGAATACATAGAGAATAGGTTTTATGATGATTAATAAATCCTACATGTCTATATATTCATAGGTGAAATCAAAAGTATTTTATAATAAATTTATCCATATGTATACCAAACCATTTATTGGAATTAGATACACAGTATTTATAATAATATGAGGAGTATATAAAATATGGGATTATTGGTACTATATTGATTGTATTATAATAAAGATAAACGGAATAAGGGCACCTCCCTTGTATTTTCCCTACCCATATAAGTAGGTAGAGAAAGAAATTACACATCAAATATATAATAGTATGGATGAAGACCTTGGTAAGAAACACCAAGGCTACTACCATAAAACACCTCTCAAAATAGGGAAAATTTAGTATTTAATTGAAGAGGTACCTAAATACATTCAGTTAATGTAAGTCCAACTATGTATTAGAGGAAGGAATAAATATATATTATGACCCTAAGGAGAGATTCAAGTAGTATATAAATGACCTCAAGAAGAAGGGAGTCCAAATTCCCTATGGACACAATATTTGAACATGATGAAATATTCATTGATGCTCAAGATGACTTTGACGTCTATATTTGGATGAAAAACAAAATATGACAATGGTGTTGGCACAAATGATTCATTACAATCCTTCAATAAATAGAGATGAATAAATACAAATTGTGGAGGAGGTGAATAGAGATTCTAGATATCAATGGCCACAAAATCATGCTCAATAACCTCTAGAAAAATAACCTCCTCCCTCTCCCCAACAAGAATAAGTTTCCCCAGTGGAATAATATGCCACTCTATGGGAAATAGATTCCTATATCAGAAATAATTTTGTTAAGGGACTCCCAAGGCCTCAACCAAAATTTTTAGTAAAACCTTCTACAAAAACTAAAAGTGAATCATCTTGTACATGTGGACACATAGGAGAAATATATCTGGCACATTTGCATCATTTTAATATAGTTTAATAGGTAAGTCTTCTTTAATTCTTATAGATTTATTTTTTAGAAATGTCATTCAAAACAACACCCTTATCACTTCCAAAATATCCACTAGTGGAACCTATAGTTTCATTACCTTCACCTCCATCCCATATAGCTCTTTTATCCATTTCACCTTCTACAACCTCTTCCATTTACACTCCACCTCCATATAATAAATTCCATTCATCTTTCAATTCATCCACTTTAGGTTGAGTCCCTAGTTCTACTCAGTCACCCATTGCTACTTACCAAAAGAAGCCTAGAAATTTTGTAGTCTCTCTTTAGATTGCCAAAGTAGAAGAAAGACCTATAAAGGTTCTGTTTCATCATGTAATTAATTTTTTTGAGGAATCATAAGAATAATATGAATATGTATTATCATTATTAGAATATGATATTGATGAGGAACAGGATGAACCAAAGACCATGGAGTAAAAATAATAAATGGTTGAAATTTAAATAATTGATATAATAGAGGATATAGATCCTAAATAAGATAGGGAGGAAGAAATAAAATTGATGTTTACACAAGGAGAAAAGATTTTTATTAAATAAGAAAATCAAGCCCTCAATAAGGTAGTGTCTTCTTTCGCCTCCTTCCTTAAAATTGTAAATACTATTATTGTTGATTTGCCTTCTAATATTCCAATTATTTCATCCCTCTCTCCATATGAGTCATTTAAACAATATTATTTTTAATAAAGTCCATTTTATTTCCTTTCCATTATTGTTGTAACTAGACCACAAACTTCTACTTCCTATAATTATTTAATTCTTTCAACTACAACTTCAATAATGATCAGACCCCAATCCCGTAATAGTAATGTCAATTTTGAGAACTTGGTGAGTATTTATATTTTTGATCCTTGAGCACCACCTACACCTTCAAGGTCATCTACCAAATTTCACTTGTATATTCCTCAGTATGCTAAGACTGAGTCTTCTATTATGACAATTTTAAAGATTTCAAGATATACAAGGTATGTTGTAGAGACTACACCTCAAAGATATATATCAGGATGGAGTAGGGTCTATTAACCACCTCTTTAGATGCCTATCCAAATAATTTCTTCAATGCTTACATTAGGATCCAACCCAAATTATACCTCTATACATACCACTCATATTAAATAAAAAGGACAAATAATTATCCCTTCTTGGGTCAAAGAGTCCCAAGAGTGAAAGAAAGATATAATTATCTTGGTCCTCAAAGAGCTACTAGCCATAAGTACATGCTTTGACAAGTAATATGACATTATTTATAGGGTGAGGAAAAGAAAGGAAATATACATGAGAGGGAATAAAATAATCTTGGATCAAAGGGATAACTTGTTCCCCTTGGAAAAGAAAAAAAAAGAAACCCCAATGACCCTAATGAATATGAAGAGGATTTATACATTTTTGTGAACTCGACAAGGGAGGATATGAGATAAATGTACTAGATCAAAGACTAAGATAGAAAATTATTATGCATAGGGATAGTATTCAATGTCTAAGATAAATAATGGATAATGTCTAGAGAGTTTTAAATAAACTATAAAATATTTTGAACATAATAAAGACATCAAGGGGTAAATCCCAACCTCATTCTGGAAGGGTATTTACCTTATAGAACCAACTAAATGAGTTTAAGAGAGGACTTATGTTTTGGTATCTTATGTAAGGAATAGTGCCTACAATCAATTAAATCTAAACAATGTTGAGGAATCTACATGGGTCTTAAATTATGTGATTTATAAATGAGATAGTGCCTTTAATTGGTACCAATAGATAAAGGCTTTCATAGCCTAATTTGTGAGCAATGAAAGAGAGGCAATATAATTTTGTAAGGATAAAAGGGTTATATGTGTAATTAAATCTATATGGAAATTGGGAAATAGGTCCAATTTTTAATGATTATTTAGACCCACTCTCTAAGAATTCAATGTTGGGGGTAGAAGGAATGGTATATAAGACTGGTGAAGAGATTTTAAAGCTAATAAATGTTTTAAAGGACAAGGTAACTAATGTAGAGGCACTTAGATATGAATTAAGAGACTCAAAATCTAAGAAAAAGAGATTAATTAGTAAAATAACATGGATATTTAAAACATCAATACTTAATTACAATATCATCAATGATAAGTTGGGTATTATCTTGCACTATATATGCAAATCAAGGATACTGAAGAGACTGCTACTATAACACAAAGTACACTACCAATTATTCCTTTAGGCACTCAGACTCAAGATCTAGTTCATAGTGGTGAATTTTATTATCAGTCATAATTTGATTAACTCTTCACATGCAAATCCTTAGTCTATTTTTTAAACTAACCAATCATATAGACATCATCCTCTTACAGTAGTGCCAAAGTGGCACCATAGTTATATATGTATGAATGTATTATAATACAATGAGACTTGGGTCTCTATTTTATTTTATCCATATTTATTTATTTATATTATGTTTATGTAATTATATCTAATTGTTTAAGGAATATCCTATATGTGTATATCTTGCATAAATTATAAATCTTGAATCTATAATTAGAAATGTAAAATTAGACATTGTTTGAGGAATGAGATAACCCCTCCCCAAGCTACATATACTTGTATACTCCAAATTAAAAAAGAGGATAATTTTGCATATTAAGGTGAATAATAAATTATACTAATTATTCTACAATTTTGTCATGATGTGAAATTTTTATTATTCTCCAAACTTGTGATTCATTAAAGAGTTTCCATAATTATGGAATTTTAGTATTTGGATGGTATAGAAGTGTTTTGTGATAAAATTATACATATTATTTAGAATCTAATTTGAATGATTGTGTTTTTAAAATCATAATTTTCCTTTGAAGATATGTAATTTTAATAACAAATCAATATAAACCTTTGATTATGTGCATTCAAATTCATTATATTTTGCTTCCTTAGATTCCTAATTGTGTTTTTATATTTTATGTGCTGATACTATCTTTAGGAAATCATTTATTCCATATCACTTGTCTAACCAATAGTGTAGGGCCCAATTTGTAAGGTTTTCATATGTATTTGATTCACAAACCTTCTTTTCTACTATACCCTTCACTCCTCTTTTAGTTTATTTTGATCCTAACCACCTTAGGTTAGATCCACCCATCCATATTAATTATATTTTAAACTCATCATATTTGAACCATCTGAGGTAAATAAATACTCTACTCATCGCTATTTCACCACCAAGTTTTTTTAAAAATTGAATACCCTACAACTTATGCCTTGGAGTGAATATTTTCATCGATCATAAAATTTTAAATGTCACCTCATAATATTCCATGGTATGCATAAAACCCACATCAATTTTTTTTTATTTGGTACTAAGAGGGTTTCCATATTAGTTTCTTAAAAATATCACTTGAGTTGCACTATATATATGTATAAGACTTACAAGGTCCACCTTAGACACTATCCTACTATTCATACCCTTGTAGATCCATAGTTAACTTAGGTTAGATAGATGCATCTTAAGATGACCCTGAACCTTGCCCTACTCCCTAATCACAAGAGGTAATCACCCTATATGTATGATGGAACTAGTTTGGTTAGCTAGTAATCCTATAATTATGCCTGTAGATGAGCATGGTTTTCATAGAAATCATGAAAAGTATCTTCCTTCATTTTCTTCCTTAGGGAATAGGATTGTTGAAGATCATATAAAGGATTTCAAGACTACCTTAGGGATACTAAATATAAATCATGAAGATGTGGCATGAATAATGTTCCATTTTACATAATGAGATGCTTTCTATGCCTAATTTCTCAACATCCTATAAAATTTAGTTACCTCATATACCCAATTTCAATATACCTTTTGGAATAATTTAGACAAGTTACTATCCCAATTGTCATATACTAGAATTTTTCAAGCATAAGGAGAGATCCAAATAATCTAATCAGAGCCTTTAATGTAATATTAAAAAATATGTATAACCAAGTTGATAATGACTATAAACCCAATGTTGTGTTAGCCATTGAAATGTATAAAAATGCCTTACATTTTTTGATAGTTGTCTTTCCTCATAGGGCTCCAAATATTAGTACACTATTACCAGCCTATGCTGAGGATATCAATATTGAAAGGTAGTTGAATCCCTAGTTAAAATCTTTGACCCCACCTAATATTAGTCCTAACTTTTTTGCCACCAATCCTACTCTAAATTCTAATTAGAACCAAGTGTATACATAATTTATTTTGGCCTATGTTCCACCTAACCATAACCTTATATTTATAAATAATCTTATCTATACACATAATAAGTATAATTATAGTCAATACTTGATACCATTTGATTCTTATATTACATAAGGTACTACTTTTAATTCTATAAAATCATAATTAGATGTTATCTAGTGGACGGTACCAAAGTTGACCAATGAGTTACTGAATATGGAAAAATGAATTGGAAAAACAATGGTATGAATTAAAAATCAAAATTTATCATTATAGAGGTACAATAAAACTTTCAATATAGCTATAAACAACATAAAACAACAACAATCTAATAATATGTTTGAAATAAATATTTTAGAAGTAGCATTGCCTATTTGGTGTCAAATCCACAATACATCATAGCATGGTGAGTTGGGCTACATAGAGTTCAAAAATAATTTTGATAACTTTTATAAGGAAATGGATAGGTTTAAAGGTTTCTGAAATCATCTAGATCCACCTCCTTTCATTTATTTGGGTCATTCAAACATAACAATGGTCTTTAAGACATGATTTGTAATTTTTAGTGGAAGATGAAAATGAACCTAAATAGAATATAGATGAAATCCATGCCTTTCAATAGTTTTATAGAAACAATTACAATTTTATGAATAAATTTCATGTTAATACTTTAATTACCCCAAATAATAGTGATATTACTCCTCCAAATTCTAAGGCAAACAAAAATATATCTCCTTCAAAAATAAGTGATTGGAAACAAAGTGTAGATCCATAAAGAAAAGGTGGGTAAAATATGATTGAATATATGGATAATATCAAGGTAAATATAATTCTTCATGAGATATCTTAGATTACTAAACAAAGAGAATTGATGCTTAAGTCCTTAACTAGGAGACCATATTATAACAAATCAAAGGTTGTTCATATCAATGGAGTCATTTATAATGGAAACCATAAAGTACCACCTTTTATGCTAACCATCATAAAGTTTGTCAAGAATGTGCAAAATTATCTAGTTGACTCAGGTGCCTCAGCTAATGTGATTCCCACAACTGTATGCAATAAATTGGGATTGAACCCAAATAAATCCAAAAAGGTGGTCTTAAAATTGGACAAGTCTTCAGTAACATGTGTTGGGAGTTGATAAATGTGAAAATATAAATTTCATCTAAGCCAAATGTATATATATATATATATATATATATATATATATATATATATATATATATATATATATATATATATATATTGTTATACATTTGGCTTAGATGAAATTTATATTTGCACATTTATCAACTCCCAACACATGATATATGTGTGTGTGTGTGTGTGTGTGTGTGTGTGTGTGTGTGTGTGTGTGTGTGTGTGTGTGTGTGTGTGTGTGTGTGTGTGTGTGTGTGTGTGTGTGTGTGTGTGTGTGTGTGTGTGTGTGTATAGACACACACACATACATATACATACATTATGGTAGTAGACATACCTAAGGCTTATGGCTTACTATTGAGTCATGAATGGTTAAAGACATCAAATGGGTACATGAAAACATATTTGTCATATATGTGGTTGCCTTGAAAATGAGTAGATAATTATATTCATGTGGATCATGAACCAAATATGAAGTTCTTAATTGGTATATAATGACATGAATGAGAAAGTCAACCTTTCATCTTCACATGTAAGTGTTTAAATGTTTAATACAAAGCATGAACCTCATGAATAAGAATTTTAAGGTCATTCATAGTTATGTTTTTACACTTTTATGATGTAAAATCTAAGCAAGGTTCTGGTGTTAGTATAGATTTTATTGACCTAGATGAAAAACTATATCTAGCTAAATATAGGTTGAAATTACCTTTCACCAATAATTGAGTTGAGTCTGAAGCTCTAATTCTAGGATTACAATTTTCACTAAAATATAATGTAAAACATTTACATATATTTAGAAATTTATAGATAATTATTAACTAGATCAAAAGAAAATTTCAATGCAAACTTGCCTACTTGAAAAATTATAGACATAGAGACTTGGGAATCCATCAAGTCATATTCCAAGGGAATAAAATAAGATAATATATTCACTAATTGTTTCATTTACCAACTTAGATCCACTCCATGAATCTATCATGCATAAATTTTTAGTGCAATTGGTTCCTTGCCCCTCTATCCTAGATAGTGTGGATAAAATTTAGGTATTTAGTTATGATCAGTAGATCATATAGTTTATGAGAAATTTTAGATCTCTTAAAACTCAAATAATATATGAAAAGATGTCAAGTCTATGAGCATAAATGACCTATGAGAAGATGTCATCTTATAGCTAAAGGAAAAGCATACACCTATGGGAATGATATAATTAAAATGAACCTTTGGCATGGATCCATAAGTGAAAAGTATAATTAGCCCAAGACAAGTGAATATAATTATGTCAAAGAGAACTTGGGAAGAAATGAACATCCTTAGTATGCCAATATTGGCTTGAGTTTCATTGAAAGTGAGAGATATAAATTAAAATAATTATTGATAGAATACATAGATGTAATATCTTGAACATATGAAGACCCAAAAATATTTAATCCTAGGGTCATCACACATACTATTCCTTTGAAACCATAACATAAGCCCTTTAGCTAGTAAAAGATACTAGTGAATGTAATTATAGATTCGCTCATTTATAAATAAGTTTAGAAGATATTGAATTTTCAATATTATATTCTTGATCATGCATTAAACATAGGTTTCCAACCTAGTAATAGTCAGAATGAAGAATGGTGAAATTAAATGATGTTTTTATTTTAGGAATCTGAGCAGAGCATCAAAAATGGATAACTATATTTTACCCTAATTAGATGAATTAATTTACATAGTTAGTAGGTCTAAAATGATGTCCTTTATAGATGAGTTTTTAGGCCATAATCAAGTTTTAGTAGATGTAGAGGATAGAAAGAAGGCCACCTTTACCACCAAGTGGGTCACTTTTTCATATAAAATGATGCCTTTTTGCATAGTTAATGTATGATAAAATTTACAGTTTGCCATGGAATTCAAATTTTAAGGGCTTGTTGACAAATTCATCATCATATATATGGATGATCTCATATTTTTAAAAATAGTAGAGATGATCATGGATATCACTTATAAAGAGTAGTTTAGAGGTGCAAAATATATGGAGTGTATTTGAATCCAAATAAGAGCATCTTTATAATTACAGAGGGAAAAAATTTAGGCCTTGTCATTAAAAAATATGGGATCCATTTATCCATAATGAATCCAAATAATTTCAAAAATAACTCCTACTATCACTAGGAAAGAAATGAAGTCTTTCTTTGGAAAGATAAACTTTGTGATAAAATTCATTTATGGATTTGTAGAGATTTTCAATCCAATAAATACCATTTTGAAGCATGATTCTAAAATAAAATGGATAATTTAATCCAAGAAATTATTTTAAGATATTAAAATTTCCATTTCTCAACCTCTAATTTTGATTAGTCAAAATTTTAGTAAATATTTCTTTATGTCTGTGTTTACTTCAAAACATAGTATAGTAGTAGTACTCGCATAGAAGGTATATGATAGTGAACACCCAATCACCTTCATGTTTACTAATATGAAATATAGAAAATTGAAATATTCAATAATATATAGGTATATATATGCTTTGATCAAATTAGTGAAAAATTTAGGACCATGTTCTTTAAAACAAAACATACACCATATGTTCAAACCTATATCCCAAGATCACACTTGAACAAAATGTTAGGAGAGATAATAGATAAATTTAAAGAATTTGATATTGAAATTAAACCCACATGGAATCACATATCTCATGACTACAATGGATCTATGTATTCATATCAAACATATAAATGAAACATGGGTGGTGACTAGTATACCCACATCATCCACTACCTACTCAAAGGTTTATGTCCCTTTGATTTGAATAAAGAGAAAATGAAATCCCTCAATCTCAAGTTATCCCATTAAATTATAAAAGGAGAGTGATTTATAGAAGTAACTATGAGGTCATCTAATTGAGTTATGTCTCAAGAGAAGAAGCTACATATAGTATGCATAATTTACATCAGAAGTTAGTCAATGGAAATCCTTATGTAAATGGAATAACTCACAAGATTTTAAGGATGGGATACTATTATCCTACCATTTATAAATATTCTCATAATCATGTCAAAACATGCCATGAATGCCAAGTATTTATAAAAATGGAAGAAGATGTAGTTATGCCACTACATCATGTTATTGAAGGACACTCTTTTTATAAATTGGGTCATGAATTTATTGGAGTAATCAATCCAAATTATTTGGTAAAACATAGGTTGATTTTGGTATCCAATAATTGTTACATTATTGGATAGAGGATATAACTATAAATAATTCTAAAGCCCAATATGTCACCAAATTTATGGAAGAGAATATACTGACCATGTTTTGAACTATAATTTATTTAGTCTACAATAATGGTCCAACATTTCAATATACATAATTTATTAAGTGGGACTATAGCAATCAGATTATTCAAATTATTATCCATAATGGAATGGAGTTATTTATTCCACTAATAGGAATTTTATCGACATTATCAACAAGTTATCACAAGATAAATTGAGAGAATGACACCTTTTATTGTTGTATACACTATGGGCATAGAAAAAAGGAATAAGCAAGCCCTTGAGGATTCACCTTTCCTACTAGTTTATAAATAGCATATATTCTTCCCTATTACCCTCAAATTACAAATGTAACATTTCATGCAAGAGTACATGGGAGAGGATTTAAGAATCTTGTATAGGCTACTTGACATATTCTAGATGAAGGATGTACAAACAAAAGCACCATATATATTCAACAAACACCAAGACATCATCAAGATGTGGTTATATAAAAGATCCAAAATAAAGTATTTAAATACTTTAGACTTATTTATTTTATGTGATAAGGCAATGAAAATAAAGGATAACATGAAAAGTTCACTCATTTAAGGATTGGGCCATATCAAATATTAAAAATCCTCGGTAACAATATTTTTCATCTAAAGGACCTCCAAGGTAATAACCTCACTTTTCCAATAAATTGATAGTTTTTGAAACATTATTTCATGGCTTCTCTAGTTGGAGATGCTTTAAATGATTGTGATTTAAAACATAGAATTAAGATTAGATTAGATTGTTTGATTTATAGATTAGTTTCTTGTTTTTTATCATTTGATTCCTTAGATATATTTTCATCTTTCCTACATTAATTTATCATTTTCAGCAGTTACTTTTATAGTTAGTTTTAATACTTTCTAGACTATTTAATTATTTTTATAATAGTCTAATCAATTTATTATGTTGTTATCATAAAAATCATTTTAAAAGAAAATGGGATAACTCAATAAGCACGTAAATGGAATTCACCAATATTTATTCTTGTATTACTTGGGAGTTATAAAAATAAGGTATGTGTTATGACTAAAATCAAGGTTTTATCTAAGTTGAATAAGTTCACCAATGATTTGAAAGTTACTCTAATAAACTGATTCAAATTTTATAAAGACTTTTCATTCTCAAAGATCAACTACACTCTTACATGTCAAAACTTGGATGAGAGATAATAAACATTGAAATGGATGTATTATGATCGGGATGTATTGATAAAAGTAAGTTTTTTTATACTTACACCTATCCAATGGTGTTTTCCAACCCTTTTTTCAATCATGTTTCAAAAAAATAAAGAAAAAATAAAAGGGAGATCAATCAATCAAATCATACAAAATAATAGAAGTAGGTGATTCAAGTAAAACTTATTAGGGTTATGGATGCTTGTATGGATATAGATAAATTATTAAAATGGAATAATTGGTATATTTTTCAAGACTATGGACATTTAGATGGTAATAAAGCAATGATCAAGATTTCATTACTATTGTTTATAAAATCAAGAAATAAAAATGAAACCTATAGTGTCTATACAAATATTTATCAAAACTTCTCGTAATAAGGGGTAAATGAATATAACATAATCACATATAGATATATAAATGATAAGGATTAGTATGTTTCATGGGGGAGTTGGAGACTCTTTTAGTTATCTAGTCTATTTACTCTTTTCTTATAAGATATAATTTGTTGACATGGTGCATTAACCAAAATTTTGGGTTCCTAAATACTTATGAGTATTTCTATAATGAGTCACCATTTTTTATGGACCAACATAATCCATTTTTAAAATTCAAATAGGAACTCATTATTATTAGAAGATCAATGTCTTATGGTCTAGATGAACCTTATAATTCAAAATTTTTAATTAATTTATACAACTTCAGGTTATTTTGAGTTCAATTTTAAATTTCAAAATAAAAATTTCAAAGCTTGAGAATGGTATAAGATTATATTACTTATAATCTTTGAATTTATTTAGAATGATTACTCTGAACTGAATTTGTAGATTTATTCGACTAATGAAACGGTATTCTAGTGCATCTAAACTATCGTATATATGTATGGTTTATTTTATGACTTTATCTTATTTAAAATTTGGTCATTGGATAAATTCCATAGCTAGATGTGTATGTCTCATTGATTATAACTTTCCCCAGGACATAGTTTATTATAAATCTCTAGATCACTAAGATTTATCCATGTGTCAACATCATGACTACCCACAACATTCAGTTTAATACTTGACCCTATTTATTTGTCAATTATTCAATTACCTAAGATTAATACAAATGTAATCATTATGAAAAATTAGAATTCCAAAAAATAGTCAGGGAAAAGTACATTACTAGAATTTCAAATAGCTCATATCGTAAGATCATTCCACATATCACAATCCCTTTTACTCAAAACAAAATAGACCATAGTACATAGAATTATCTTCAAAGTTATCTAAATTAATTCAAACTATCCATATGCCATCATATCTTAATCCCAAGAGTTTCATTAAAAGGTACATCACCAATATTTAATTTCTCTTGAATACCAAGAACCATCTATGTTATCATCATGGAAGCCCAAACCCTTATGGAAAGAAATACATTGTTAGAGTTCTAAATATTTAGATTAACAAGAGCCATCCATGTTTCATGATCCTAGACACTCACCATTTCAAAGGCCTATGTACAATGTAAAATTTTCAAAATCCTCTAAATATCCAAGAGATGTTGAGATGGTATGATATCATTAACTAAAATTCTATTAGTTGAAGGTACATCATTAGTTTTCAAATAACATCTAGAAATCCAAGAGTAATTCACATGTCATTATCTTAGATTATTTGAACTTATTATAATAATTTACAATGGAGAAATAAATAATAATCTCTATAATCTTGATATCCATACACATATTGCCATCATAACAATCTAGATATCACTAAACAAAGTATGTATTTAGTTTACAAAGAAGATATATATCCTTGATGATCATCCACTTAGTACTCGTTAGGGGAAATTTAAATTTTAAATGGGTCTTTTAAGATAATTCCAAAACATGAATAATGACATGAAAACAATCTAAGTCATTTGAAATATGACATCATCCCCTGGGGTAACCTCATCTAAAATAAAAATATAATCAATGTTTTTATTATATAAAACATATGAAATTCTATAAATTAACTCACTTTAGTTAAGATGACCCTACTTGTTTTATCACATCTTTTTTCTAATAGAAAGTGTAAATATTTTTTGCTTTTTGAATTCCATTTTTATTTAGTAAAAATCTGCAAGGATACCTATGATCTAGAGAGGGTCTTCCATTAAACTTACACTAGAATTAATAGAATAATTTTAATTTAGATCATTTATGTTTTTCTAATTTAAAAATATATAATGAAAATCATGTTTTGAATATTTTAAGATTTTGTTGATGTGAAATGTTGTCAATATAATATGTATTCCTTATTACCTTCATAAAATTTTAAAAAGGATGGCTAATGGTTATGTTACATATATTATATATAACATGTGAATATAGAAAAGCAGTAATTTATTGATGATTTAGTCATAATTTAATATAGTTTATTAATCATCACTCATAGATGATACTCTCCATTAATAATTTGTTATCTTTCCAATCCACGTGATTATCTTCAAAATAAACTTATGGGGTGAAAATAGTATGATGTTTATTTATTATTTAATAAACTATGATTTAATATAAAATGGTGTCATGTTTATTTATTTTTATAAAATAAGTCTGCAAAAGAGTGCAGACCCCTTGTACAAAAATCCCAATGGGTAGCAGGATACGCCAAAAGCCACTAACAACTAATAAACAACAAATAGATGATAGCCAAATAACAAACTAGAACACAACCATAGTAGAAGAACTACTTGTTAATCAAGTCTTTCCAGTCATCTTTAATGAAATTGAGAATCTCTTCTTTGTTGGCAATTTTTCCTTCAATATCCTTTTCTTCACTCAGAGCCTCTTATAGAATCAACAACAGAGAAGTAGCTTAATGTACAACCTTCAGGAAGATGGTTGTCAATAATTTCATTTTGTTTTAGAGTGAGCATAAGCCATTTTTTACTTCCTCCATATCCCTTTTAATTTGACTACCATCATCACATGTGTCCTCAAAATCCTCTTTAATTGAGTTATATAAGGAGTTATTCAGCTACTTGAAATGACTGGTTCCCTCCTTATCAATCTACTAGCCTAAACTAGGGTTGAATTTTAAAATACCCACTTCCTCCATCAGATCTAAATTAGAGGTATAATCAATGATTTTCACCAAAGGGGTTTTACCCCCTACCAGTCTACTGGACCTCCTAATATCTAGCTTTCTGACCATGAAAATTTGAGGTTTAATTTTAGATGCTTCATCTGAGTCATTTTCATAGGTTTATTCAATCACAAGATCATTTAAAGGTTTATATGGACAAAATTCAAGGTGAAAGTGATAAAGCCTAAAAATAAGACCTTGGTGGAGTGAGATGGTGGAGGCAACTAGGTTCCTATCAATAACATTTTTAACAGTTTTGATAGAGGTTTCTAGGGATGGCATAAGGAAGAAAGGAAAGTTGAAAAGTATTTATGATGGAAGTTATTTAGAAGAGAAAAATGGTTATGATAAAAACACTTAAAATGACCTTTAAGGGTGAAATACTTCATGATATTAAAACATAGCTTATCCTAAGGATTAACTAGACTTTCCCTGTCAAAACCTCCATATAGTTTCAATGGAGACTCACCTTATTTGAAGAATATTTTCATCCCCTTCAAGTCTTGAAATTTTGTGAGTCTCTTCAATATTATAGCCTCACAATGCATACACATGGCCTTCATAATAGATTATTTTCTTATTTAAAATTGAATACCATCGACCTAAACTTTACGGTCTCCATCCCAACTCAAGTCAAACTAAAATAAGAGATTCTCATTACAACCATAGAGACATTAAAAGAAAGATGAAAATCCTCCTTCATAATATATGATTCAAAGCATGGTTTCTACTTTGATCTCATCTCAAGATAAAGGTACCATTCTGACCTTGTCACTTCCCATGATAGAAAGCTTCTCAGAATTATTGATAGACTCGATCAAGACTAGAATCAGCCATGAAAGATTAAATAGAATTGTGTCAAATAGTATAGAAGAAATGGTATGGATATCATTAGGTAACCTTACATTAAAATCAATCAAATCCCAAACCCCTTTATTTAGATTACATAAGATAATCAAGTAATGATTACACATGTGGGGAATATTGTAAGGATTTCTCATATGAGTTAGCACTGTGGGGAAATGAATCTGCTTCGTTTGATATTGATTTTTATTGAGGTGGAAATACTCATATCTTAAAGTAAGATCATACATCATCTTCCAAACTTTAATGACTTCACCTTTCTTTCCCTTAATGTGACCAATGTCCAACATGGGGATATAAAGAATATAAATTAATATGTATTTTAATCTATAATAGTCAATGTAGGCTATTATGTCAAGAAAGGTTGGGCCTTTGAAAGGAGGAGATATCTAACACTAATGGGTAGACTATTTATATTCCTCCAACACCTTAGAGGGAAGTGATTTATTCCCAAGTTGGCCATTACATCTGCCACCTGATTTCCCTCTTTATAGATATGTTTGACTTCAAACTCTTCAAAACTAAGAAGGAGATGCTTTATGTCCTGAATGATGTCCTCTAACCTCCATCCCACTCTAGCTTTATCTTTGACTACATCAATGATAATTTTTAAGTCTCCCTCTATTAATAGGGTTTTTATTCCAATGGAAATGGATAACTTGATACCCCAAAGGAGGGCCTAGGCTTCTACACCATTATTGGAGTTTTCTCCTAACCCACCATACTAGGCCATAATAATCTCTCCCTTATCCAATCTGAGCACTCCCCCTAATTTTCTAGGCCTAGGTTGCCTTTGGAATCCCAATATAAAATAATATTCACCTAAACAATAGAAGGGGGAGTCCATTTGGTAGAATTTTAAGCAATCCTTTTAGAATTATCAATCCTACAGATATGGGTTGAGATGCACCATTTTATTATGATACTTTATTCCTTTTGTTAGAGGATAAATCAATGGCTTTCAGAGAGCTACAAGATATTTTTTCCTATAGTAATCTAGTAAACATTCTAAATATCTCCTTGGGGTCTTTAGTTGTTAGGACTTGTTCCAAAGTCTTAACGTTAGGTTAGATTTTTGGTAGAAAATAAATTACTATTGTAAATGGGGCATGCATCTTTTATAAAGACACCCCCATAAAATAAATAAACTTAGTTTAATTATTAGGTAGTTTTTATGTTTTATGTTTATTAATTAGATTTATTTTATGGGTTGTTTTCCCATATTTAGTTGGTTATACGATTAATTGTTTTTACCGGTCATTGGTAAAAACTATATAAATCCATATTTGCATTGTGAAAGGGTTAACGGAGTAAAGGCACCCTTATGTACTTGATTTTTTGAAATTAATAAAATACTTGTGCACTCGCACTAAGTGGGGACAAGGTTCAACCTATTTTGATCCTGGAGTTATTAGTGGTATCAGAGCATGGTTGGGAGCACGGTCAATTCGAAGGAGGAAGGTGTGATTTCATTTGGCATGAAAATAAGGTATGCCATATATTTTTGGTTTAAATATTTTGAAAAATTATTAAATTATTTTAATTTTTCAAAAATTATTTATATTTAAACTTGTATTTTCCATATGCCACTGTCTGGCCTTTTTGGATCATTCATACTCCATTTTGTCTGAGTTCAACCTCCTCATCTGGCATAAAAATGAATTTTAGCATTTAATGTTATTAATTCATTATTTTTTTAAGCCAAAACTAGATTTGTACGGCCTTTTTATTGAGAAAAATATCTAAAAATTTACATACATGGTTGCCCTTGTTATTTTCATTCATTCTCAGGCTTCTTAAAATCCAAAACATCTGTAAATCCTGATCAAGTGGCATTAAAACCTTTGTTGTTGCATTTTAAATTGAAAATTTGGAAAAAACTGAGTTGTACGGCCTATTGTACGGCCTTCAAATGCCCAGGCTTGTTTTTAATCCATTTCCTACAAAATACACTTCAAAAAATTTGCAAAAAACATAGTATAAATCATTTTTTAGAATCCATATATGGATTTGTACGGCCTAGATGAGAGAAAACAGGTGAAAGAATTCTCCAGCAGTAGCCATGGCATCCCAAGCAAGCATGGCACTGGAATAAAATTTAGAAATTTATTATTTGCTGTTTATATAGTTTTGTTTCAAATATTTGCTGTGGAGGGCCCACCCGGGAGAAGATTGAAGTGAAGGCTCAAAAGAAAGGGAAAAATTTAAATTTATTTACTCTCATGTAATTTTTTTTAATTTTCCCTCATACACAGAAATCTAGTAGAAATATAAATTTCTGAATATAAAGTTTTGTAAATGCTTTTAGAGCAATTGGTTAAGCTTATTTTGGTAGAAACTTGCAAAGGAGGAGGTCAAGGGTTCAAATCCCTTTTTGGAGAAAGTTGTTTTTGCTTTGGAATATACTTTTTTGAAAAAGGAATATTCTCTTTTTCAAATTCAGAATATTATAAAACACATACTTATTGTATTGTGTTATTTATTTTCAAAAAAGGGGTGAAATTCAATCTTTTTTCTTTTGCATTGTTGTGGTGAGATAAGGGTGTAATTGGTGGAATAAGGTTGTAATTTGGTGAAATAAGGGTGTAATCATTGATTTTTGGTGTGGTTAAGTGCAAAACCCATCAAAAATACTTTTTTTTTCTATTTTACGCTCTACGCGGAGGTTAAGTGCAAAACCCCATAGAAGTAGTGTCTTGTGCAGTGAGTGTGATATTTGTTTCATTTCTTTCACATTTTGTTGCATGTTTCTCTACTGCACTTTCATTCATTTCAAAAATGCCAAAAATTTAGAATTTACTTTCAGATGGTGATAGATTAACAATTTCCAATTATTCAGATTGGAAACGATTGATGGAGGCTTCACTAGTGTTTAATGAGTTATGGGATATTGTTAAGAATGAAAATCCCACATTGCCAACAAAGTAGGCTAAGTTAGATATTTTTAATTTGCATGATTCTAAGGCCTTAGCTCTCATTAAATGTTGTTGTACTCGTGATACGTATGTTCATATTGAAAATTCTCCTCATAGTTACACTGCATGGAAAACATTGTCAGATTTGTATGATAAGAAACCTAAGCATAAGAAGATAGATATTCATATGCAGTTGTTTACTTTGTCATTAGATGAAGATGGGGATATGGGAGAATATATGTCTAAGTTGAAAAATATCACTACTGAGTACACTAAGGCTGGTTTTGGAAAACTAGATGATGACCTCATAGTTCTTGCTGCTTTGAAAGGACTACCAGGGTCCTATAGGAATTTTGTTGAAATGTTGCATGTCTCTAACAAGATCACAGGCATCACCTTTGATAAGTTGGCTGAGTTGCTCATCCAACATGACCTCTCTCTACCCAAGAAATCCAAGAAAACTGAAGAAGCCCATGTTTTAGAGTCAAAGCCTAGTTCATCTTCATTTGGGCATCAAAACAATAGAGGAAACAGTTCTAGAGGGGCAGATATCGAAACAGAGGTAGGGGTCATTCACATAATCAACAATCTAATCAATCACATTCACATGAAACAAGTGATCGAGGACATGGTCACAATTCATATAGGGGCAGAGGTCAAGGTAGATCTGACATTCAATGTCATAGATGTGGAAAATTTGGTCACATTGCCTCACAATGTAGGATTCCTTTTGATAAAATTCAGAGGCCACAAAAAGCGACTAAGACTAACTCTGCTCAATATGCTGATCATGACTATGATGAATCTAGTAATGTTGCCCATGAATTTGCATTTACTTCTTTGGGGCACATTGATTATGTTGAATATGAGGCTAGAGATGAGCTCACATATGTATGGGTTTTAGACACAGGAGCAACCAAACACATGACATTTAGGAGAGATTTCTTTTGGTCTTATAAGGAAGCTTCTCTCTCTCTAGTTGCCTTAGCAGATAAGTCTATGCATACACCACTAGGACTTGGTTCTATTCAAATTATTCTTCCTAATGGGTCTATAAAATACTTGGAGGATGTTTGGTATGTTCCCACATTGAAGAAACACTTACTTTCTTTGGTAACTATTTGAAAGAAAGGTTATCAAATTGTGCTTGAAAATGGGCTCATTTACATCAATTTAGTGAAGGATAATTATAAAACCATGTATACAAGATATGAAGATGGTAACTTGGTTACATTGCATTGTAAGGTGCTTCCTCCCAATATAAAACTTGTAGCAGTTGTTGATACAGGTACAAGTACTATGTCTACACAGCGGTTATGGCATCTCCACTATGGACATTTGAATATCCACTCTTTAGTGGATTTGTAGAGATATGGTATGGTGAATGGGTTGCCCACTTTTTGCAAAGATAGTATTCTTTGTGAGACATGTGTTTTGGGCAAACAAAATTGGGAAAAATTTCCTAAACAGTCATCTTGGAGAGCTAATAGATGTTTACAGTTAGTTCATAGTGATGTATGTGACATGAAGAAGTCCTCCGTTGGTGGGTGTAGATACTTTGTCTTGTTTATTGATGACTTTTCTAGGATGAATTGGGTATTCTTTATGAAAAACAAATCTGAAGTTTTCGCTAAGTTTGTTGATTGGTTACACTTAGTCAAAAAAGAAACAGGTTCACATTTGGCCACTCTTCGTTCAGATAATGGAGGTGAGTATACCTCTAATGAATTTTTAGACTATTTTCAAGAACATGGAATTCATCGACAATATAGTAATGCTTATACTCCACAACAAAATGGAGTATCTAAACGAATGAATAGAACTTTAGAGGGCACAACACATGCCATGTTACATTATAAACAGCTTGATGATAAGTTTTGGGCCGAAGCTGTTGGTACTGTAGTGTATATGAGAAATAGGTCCCCCACAGTTGCACTTTTGGGATAAACTCCATATGAGTCATGGTATGGGTTTAAACCCAAAGTTAAACACTTGAAAGTGTTTGGATGTCTTTGTTTTGCTTTGGTTCCTCCCAAACATAGAATTAAGTTGGAATCACGAAGTCAAAAATGCATCTTTCTTGGTTATTCTAAAGATAAAAAGGGGTTTCGTTTGCTTGCACAGGATTCAAGAAAATTCATAGTGAGTCGAGATGTAATATTTGATGAGTTTGGGACTATGAACACTGCAGAGATTGATTCTTAACTTGATAGATTAGAGAGGAAAAATGCAAAAAGAGATAAGGGTTTGAATAATGGGGATAACTCTTCAAATTTATGGTATGAGATTCAAATTCCTTCACTTTCTTGTCCTTCATCTACAAGTTCACAGGTTGATGACTTAGAAATTGTTGAAAATTCTCTAAGTCCCCCATCGAATGATGCACATAATGAGAATTCAGGAGTCCCTGATTTGAATAATTTGTCTAAATATCCAAAATGGGCTCAAAGTACTTTTTCTGACTTGACAGCAGATGAAGTTGGTTTAACAGGGCCCATGAATACTTGAAAATAGGTGAACTATGCTATGGTTGTTACTACTTCTTCCACTAAGCCATCCACTTTTGAGGAGGCATATAATGAACATGTTTGGCAATAAGCAATGAAATGTGAGTATGATTCCATACTCAACAATAATACATGGGTTTTAGTTGATCCTCCTCCACATGTTAAACCCATCGGATGTAAATGGGTTTATAGGGCTAAGTATAAATCAGATGGCTCCATTGATAAACATAAGGCACGACTTGTTGCTAAAGGATATACGCAATAAGAAGGTATTGATTATGAGGAAACATTTGCACCAACTGCCAAATGGCACACTATTTGTATGGTACTTGCCTTAGCAGCAAAAAATGGTTGGAAAGTACATCAGTTGGATGTTAAAAATGCTTTTTTAAATGGTGATTTATAGGAAGAAGTCTATATGAAACAACCTCAGGGTTTTGAACAGGTGGGTGCTGAACACAAAGTGTGTAAATTGACAAAAGCTTTGTATGGACTCAAACAGGCACCCAGGGCTTGGTATGAGAAAATGGATTCATACTTGAAATCCATTGGTTTTCATCACAGTGAATCAGATGATACTCTCTATTTTCGAGTGCAGGGTAAGAAAATGGTGATATTAGTTCTCTATGTTGATGACTTGTTTATTACAGGTAATGATGAAAATCATAACAAGTCTGTGAAGAAGGAATTAAAAGATGGGTTTGAGATGACAGATCTTGGACTTCTTCACTACTATCTAGGCATAGAGGTAACTCAGAAAGAGCATAGTATTTTCATTTCACAAACTAAGTATATTACTGAGTTATTAGAGAGGTTTGGCATGAGTGATTGCAAACCTACCCTCACTCCCATGGAAAGTAACTTGAAATTGTCTAAGGATGATAACAGTGCCTTTTTTGATGGCACCACATATAGACAATTGGTGGGAAGTTTGATATACTTGATGACTACCAGGCCTGATATTTCATTTACAGTTGGAATTTTATCTAGGTTTATGCATGAGCCTAGATAAATTCATTCGCATGCAGCAAAATGAGTACTTCGTTACCTTCAGGGAACAAAAACATATGGCCTTGAATACCACCACAACAAGAACTTCAAACTTGTTGGATATTGTGATGCAGATTTTAGCAGATGTGTGGATGACAGAGTGTCAACCACAGGATACACTATGCATATGGGTTCAGCTGCCATTGCTTGGTGTTGTAAGAAGCAAGATACAGTGGAAAATTCATCAACAGAATTAGAGTATATTGCAGCATGGGATGCTTCTAGAGAAATTGTTTACCTTCATCGTATTCTTGAAGATCTTCGGGTTTCTCAGTTTGCTCCTACACAGTTATACATTGATAATCAGAGTGCAATCAAGATGTCCAAGAATCCAGTGTTTCATGCCAAAACAAAACATATGGATGTCAAATACCATTATCTGCAAATGCTGGTGGTAAAGAAAACTCTTGATCCAATATATTGCCCAACTGCCGATTAGACAGTTGATATCTTCACAAAACCCCTTGACAGAATCAAATTTGAAAAATTCAAAAAAATGCTTGGTATGTGTCCAAAGACCTGACTTTGGATCATAGGGGGGTTTGTTAGGACTTGTTCCAAAGTCTTAACGTTAGGTTAGATTTTTGGTAGAAAATAAATTACTATTGTAAATGGGCAATGCATCTTTTATAAAGACACCCCCATAAAATAAATAAACTTAGTTTAATTATTAGGTGGTTTTTATGTTTTATGTTTATTAATTAGATTTGTTTTACGGGTTGTTTTCCCGTATTTAGTTGGTTATAGGATTAGTTGTTTTTACCGGTCATTGGTAAAAACTATATAAATCCATATTTGAATTGTGAAAGGGTTAACGGAGTAAAAGCACCCTTATATACTTGATTTTTTGAAATTAATAAAACACTTGTGCACTCGCACTAAGCGGGGACAAGGTTCAACCTATTTTGATCCTGGAGTTATCATTAGCATTATGTTTAAAAATTCTATTATTGTGTTCTTTCCTAATTTCTCAAGTTAGGATGGGGGGATCTGAGCCCATATCTCTTTGTAAATAGGGTGGATGAAAGGGGGTACCCACCCTCTATTATATCAGGGAGATCTTGATTTAATCTCCATGAGACTTTAATTTTTTAAAGATTTAGACCCCAAACTTCCCAAGAGTATTCACAGTGTAGTAGGGGTGGGATACTAATTCCTCATCTTTCTTGTATAGTGTACAATGGTTGGGGATTTGAAAACCTCTTGATAAGATATTATCTAAAGTAAGGATCTTATTATAGGTATCCAACCATAAAGAGTGGTTAATTTTAGGAATGATATTGTGATTCCATACCCTTCTCCAAAAGTTAGGATCCTTATTAGAATCAATGAGTAGGTTATAAGCTATCCTGATTGTAAAAATACCCATTCTATCCTGAGCCCATAGTAGTTTATCCCTTATTGGTATATAGGTATTCTATATTCTTAGATAAGGAATTAAACCTCCTTAATAATTAGAATAAGATCATTCTAATTCTAACAATAATTAAATAGTTGTTTCCCTTCTCCATTACTAGGTTGAATATAATCCACTACTAAAATCCGAAAGTGAATAATGGCTCTATCAACAAGTCTATGGAAATTTTGTATTTTACATAAAGGGATGTCCTTTAGCTAGCTATCCTCCAAAAATTTTATATTTCTACCATCCCCCAATTTCCATTTTATGCCCTTCTGTAGAAGAGTTTTAATTTTAGTGACATTCTTCCGTATCATAGATCCTCTAGGGATACCATTTATATGAAGGAAAACATCAAGATTATTATTCAGTAAGTACTTGCCTTTCATGATGCTACTACAATCCTTGATATTACTCATGAAATTATAACCAATTTTAGCTATAAGGGATTTGTTTGTCATGTGTATGTTTCTAATTCCCAAACCTCCTTGTAACAAAGAACTACAAACTTTATCCCAATTGACAAGTGCAATTATTTTTCTCTCTTCCACTCCCATACATAAAAAGGTTATCTAATTTTTTTTAAATTTCTCTGCAACATATTTGGGGATTTTTAAGAGAGAGGAATTAAATAATAATTCCCTAAAGGGAAGCCTTAAAAATTAATAATTGTCCCCCTTGACTCAAATTCTATCCTTTCTACCCAGCCAACTTCTTTTGGATTCTTTCAAGGATAGAATTATAATATCTAGGGGGAACATCTTTAATAGTAAGGGGCAAGCCAAGGTAAGCACTTGGGAGTTCTCAAAAAGAATAGTCAAGAATCCTCATGATTTTCTATTCAATGTCTAAAGGGGTGTTGAAAAAATAGACCATGCTCTTTTCATAATTGATACATTGTCTAGAGGCCTCCTTGTAGTCCTTTATAACCTTCATCCATATCTTGGCTTCAACCACCAAGGCAAATCTAGTATAGTGTCATCAAAAAAAATTTGGATAGAGGTCAGGTCCACTGTAGAGGTAGGTTTTATACCTTTGATTTCTTAGGACCCCAATAATTTCATAAAACTTTTGCTAAGAACCTCAGACATAATAATGAATAGATAAGGGGATAATGGGTCACCTTGCCTGAGACCCCTACCAATAAAGAAAAAACCCTTGGAGACCCCATTAACAAGCATATAGTACTTAATGGTAGTGACCCAGGTTTTAATGAGCTACATTAATTTATCCTAGAATCCCATTTTCTCAAGGATTTTAAATAGGAAGTTCTAATCCACTCTATCATAATCCTTGGAGATGTCAAGTTTGAGAGCCATTCTAAGGGAGTTATTTTTATCCATAGAATGAATGTATTCATTAGTAGATATAGTAGCATCTAAGATTTGTCTTCTTAGGACAAAACCCTTTTGGCTATTACTAACAAGATGATCTAGAATTAGATAAAGTCTATAAACTAAAACCTTTGAAAAATATTATAGAACATGTTACACAAGATAATGGGCCTAAAGTATCCCAATTATATAGGATCCAAGTTCTTAAGGACCAATTCTATAAAATTATGATTGAGTTGTTTCAAGATTTTTTTGAATTTGAAGAAATCAAAAGCTGCTTTAGTGACATCCTACCCCATGATCTCCTAGTAAACTTGGAAAAAGGCCAGAGGGAAACCATCCAGTCTTGGGGCCTTGAGAACACTCATCATGAAGAGGCAATTTTTAACTTCCTCTTTAGTCATAAGTTTCATTAAGATTTTATTGTCTTCATCATTATGGGAGGTGGGTATGATATCTATGAACTCTTAATTTTCCCTTCCATTATAAATATCTAGGAACCTTTAAAATTAATTTATCACCTCTTATCCTATCTGATTATCTAATTGGACAACATATCCATTTTCACCTTTTAAGTAATTTATGTTGATCCTTTTCCTATACTTCATAGTAGATTGATGGAAGAAGTTTGTATTCTTATCCCCTTATCTAATCCATTAGACTCTAGATTTTTACTTCCAAAAATTTCCTCCTTTTAAAGTAATTCCCTCCATTCCTTCCTTAGAGAATGCTCTAGTTGTACCATATCTTCAATGACTTATCCCTTATCCATTTGTAGCTAAATTTTATCAAGATCAGAAGAGATCCTTATTTTGTTTTCAAAAATATTCCCAAAATTAAATATGTTCTAGCTTTTAACTTTGTTTTTAACTAAATTTAACTTATAAGCCAATCTAAACATGGGGGATCCTTGAATTTAAGTATTCCACCATATTGCTAAAATATCTCTAAATCTTGGGTGATGAGTCCACATACACTCAAATATAAAGGGAAAAAGGCCATTAAAAGCCTTGTCTTTCCAAGATAAAAGGAGTGGGTTATGGTTAGAGGTCATCCCAGGGAGAGCTTCTAGGTGATAACCACTAGTATAATCCCAATTAGAGGAGACTAACATCCTTTCCAATCTAACTTGAATTAAATTCTTACCTCTCCTATAGTTGGATCATGTGAAATGTTGACCTTGAATACCAAGATCCAGTAGCCCCATGTTATTGAGGAACTTAACCAAGTCAATCATGTTATCGAAGTAGTCTATTATACCACCCATATTTTTTGAAGGGTACATAGGAGTGTTAAAGTCACCAAAAATAATCCAATAATCCTCCTTATTACTTTCTATGTTAGTGTAAAGGGAATCCCATAAAACCTTTCTAGTGTTTCTTTTGTTAGGGGCATAGATATTACCTAAGTTCTAAGACTTGCTTTGACTAACCATCTTGACATTCAAACTATTCTTATCTTTATGAATAAGACTTCCCTTAACAACATTTATATTTCACATGGTGATAATACCTCTAGAAGCACCATCAACCTCACTAATGCAAATTTTTTATTTAGGCCATATATCTTTAACAACCTACTTGAAACATTCAGTGTTTATTTTGAGTTCCTATAGCAAGAGGATATCAATTTTATTATAAAAAATGTAGTTCTTGATAGTGAATTGCTTACGAGGGCTATTAAGTCCTCTAAAATTCCAAGATAGGATCTTCATATGCCTTGAAACTTTCTATAGCCAATCTCTAGGATTCTCTATCTACCCATGGATACATCCTTGTTAATAACCTTCTATCTTGTTTCTCTTTGGGTGGGTCTTCTAGCTTTGGAATCAACACCCACATCAACTATTTTCCTTCCTTGAATTTTACCTTTCTTTTTGGTAGTAGCCCAACCTTCTGAATCTAAATCATTTTCATTTTTACTAGATCCACATAGGTGTTAAATTTAGAGATTTGTTTATTGGAGAGGGGAAATCTTTTTTGTTCCTAGTACCTCCCTCTTTGACTAGACTTCTTATCTTTTAAAAAAAAGTCTACTTCCATTAACTTCATTCAATAACTCAGAATTATTAGAGATGAGATCAACACTAGCATTATCCACTAGTTGTATTTATCCCTCTTCTAGGAGTTGAGTAGTTTGGTTAATTTTTTGTTTCTCCATGTTTATTTGAATCTCTTATGTCTTAAGGGCTTTGTCCCTCAAGATGGGTATCTCAACCTCTTTCTCCTTTTCAACAGGCATACTTATTTTTTATTTCTTTCTATATCCTCCTTTTTCTCCTTATTTTGGGGGGAATTGATAATGTTTAGAATGTCCTCTTTGAAGGGATAGTCCTCCTCTTCCCTAGTTGGGGATCCTCCAACACAATGAAATTATTATTCTTAACTTTACATTATGTGATGAGGTGCCCTTTCTTGTTTTTGTTCTGACAAAAGGCCATGGAATTCTTATACTGAATGGCTTGAGTCCATCAACCAAACTTTGAATTAAGTAAAATGGAATTAGGAAAGGTTTTATGATGTCTACAATAACATACAAGTGGAAAAAAACTAACTTAGTTTTATTCTTGGTAGTGATATCTAACATGATGAATTGCCCAAAAGTATTCACTATCTAGGATATCACTTACTCATCCAAATATTCCAATGGTAGACCTAAAATTCTTATCTAAATTGGTGTCATTTTGTTTATATCTACTAATACATCAAACCCTAATTTCCATTTTCATAGCAAGAGTTGTGCATATTATACACCTATGGTCCCCTCATGAGAACCTAGGTAAGATCTTCACTAGTTTTGAACTTAAAAAGGAACATCCCCCTAGCCATGGAACTAATTGAGATGAATCCTTTTACCTTTCATTTGGTGTTTACCCATCTCCTAACTAGATAAATATTTAGTCACATGTCAAAGAACTTACCCACTAGAGTATGATCCATAGAATAACTTATCCTTTTTACCATGGGATTAGGGAGATTAAGAGTTGAACCATCCTCCATATCCAACAATAGAGGGATATCCTTCTATTTCACATAGTTATTATCTCCCAAGAGAATATTATTCTAGGCATTGGGAACTGAATCATCACCAAGAGTCATGGGATTAGAATAGCTTGAGATATACTCATGGCTAGCCCATACCAATGAGGAAGGGGATGATGAACTAGGGGGTCATGTTTATTTATTATTTACTAAACTAAAATTAAATATAATTCCTTATATTTGGAAATATGAGGGTTATATAATTTATTCAATTATGATGTCACATATTATCCTCACTAAAAATTTTGAGAGTGGAGGAGATTATCGAATGCATAAATTTCATAGTTTTTATTCAAAGGGTCCACATTTTTTCTAAAAAGGCCAAGGCAAATGTGTATAAATGAGAAATGAAATTTATAAAAGCATTCCATCCTCCATGAAAGCCAATGTATTATTAAACTAAGTGCCTAACCTAAGTTATTTGTGCATATCAATGGACTATTTTTAGAATAATACAAATTAGTGTTTTTTTTTTTTTTTTAAATTTTAGAATTGTATGTGTTGATTAATTTCCATTTAATATCAAGTCACCTTGTCTTTATACATTGTGAGGCCCATACTCCTTTATTAACTTTAATATACATATGATGTATTATGAAATGAGCCACATTAAATATGATATATATTTTATTTAATATTTAATATATATATATTTTTATAATTATTGAGAGAAATGTAAATGTAATAATATGAATTAGTTATGTTTCTACTAATGAACATATATTATTTTACTTGTATGTGCATATTAATAAATATTATTATTTATATGAATAATGGATATAAATATTATTTACAATAATAAAAATATTATTATTTGGATAATGGATATACAATATTATTATTATTATTATTATTATTATTATTATTATTATTATTATTATTATTATTATTATTATTGTTATTGTTATTGTTATTGTTATTGTTATTGTTGTTGTTGTTGTTGTTGTTGTTGTTGTTTTTATTATTATTATTATTATTATTATAATTATTATAATTATTATTATTTTTATTTTTATTATTATTATTATTACTATTATTATTATTATTATTAAGTAGATAATGGATATAATTTTTTTTACAAGGATAGTATTAATAAATATTATCTACAATGACAACTATTCACTTTTACATTTATTTAGAAACACAATTTACATTAATAAAATGTAAGTTAAAGATACATAAAGTCATATTTTCACATAAGAAAATAAATTGTGTAATTTCTATAAAATTAAGATTGTAGAGATAAAAAAGCTTAAGGACTATCTAAAAAAATATAAAGTATAGTGAAAAAATCTTGTTATGAGTCATCATATAAATATGTGGTCCCACTTAACCCATGTAGTTAAGTTATTTATTTTATTTGTATTTAAATAATTTATGAAATAAAATAATTTTTTTTTAGGATTTCTTAGGAGGCCCATTTTTTTTAATTTACCCTAATGGTACCATTCACTTGGTGCTTACTGATAAGATGTATAAATTTATTAGTTGAATGACCCCATATTCTTGATATTTTTATAATTTAGATAATATCATTAACCTATAGTTTATAATGGGTATGAAATAATATTTATAAAGAAAAAACCTTGAGTAAGTGAGATCATGAAAATTTTCACAACTGTAGATATGCATAACTAACATACAAATGTAAAATTTGATAGCTAGACCAAAATATGATGCATGGGAAATGGACACCTATTTCGAGTCAATGACTAAGAACTCATAGTGAATGAAAATTTGCCACATGGAAAAAGGTACCCACCAAAGCTGACTATCAAATTAAAATTAAAATTGGAAACAAAATTAAAAACCATTGTTGCATTACCTTTGCATGAATTAAGCATTCAAGTCTTTAAATTTTGGTAATAAATATATATTTTTTAATATCATCAAGTCAACATTTCCATCAATTGAATATGAAAAAATTAAAAATTTGAGCTATCCTATTACCAAAAGCCCTAACTTTTATTCTATAAAATTTGTGAATAATTTTAGTCACCTTAAGATATTTTTAAAATGATTTATATTATATCAATGGATTATTTATCATGATTAGGTCAACCTCCTTTCTCATACACCATCATAAGAAAACCTAAATATCTAGACATAATATTTGATAAGGGAGCCCTTAAGTTTTAATTCCCTCACTATTCAACCATATATGATTGTGTGTATTATAGAGAACCATATTCATCATATGATCATCTATCTAAGGATGATGGAAGCTACACTAATGAATTTATGACAATCAAGGACATGGTATTGCATAATATAACTAAAAAATTTGAGGTAATACCTTATATTAATCTACTACATGAATTATATATTAATGATACTATTACTTGGGATTGCCTTCACATCAAACTTCAAATAAATCTAGTAGCATACATTTATTGATAAGAATTTGAGAAATATTTTTAACTCCCAATGCTATAAGTAACTTATGACCAAATATATGCTAATGTTTGGTTAGAGTATAAATAGTTGAGGGGAAACTTCAACACTGGCTTAATAAAGGAGATAAATTGAATGTCTAAGGTGATATTACCTTAGACCCATAGTTAAATTTAGGCCAAGGAATTAAATATCGATGTCCTTAATGAACATATTATATGATTTTTCTATCACTACCTATGTACACAAGGAATGGGTGCCCCTATTATAATGCCAAGTATAAACTACAACATAATTTGATAAAGAACTAGAAAATATATCTAGATAACTAAATTTTGAAGGTCATTTTTTTCCTTAGGATACAAATATATTTTTCATGGCTCCTCTTGTAGCTAAAAACTCTATGTTATTTATCAATAATTTGTCTTGGATATTCATCATGCTGAGCAAGTTTTAGCATGAGGAGTTAATAAAATAACACTTTTTTGCAAGCTCTCCATTATATTATTCTTTGGCTAAGAAATTAAAAAGTGGGGGGTCTAGGGGTGGAATTGAATAACCAACCATATTTTAGCTTATGTGTCCTACTTTAGCATCTACATGAACTCTATTGTAGACCATTTTTGTCTATCTTCTTCTTCTTCTTTTCCATTAATTTTAACAGATATCAATAATGTGATTTCCTTTCCTTTCTTTTGAAAAAAGAGCATTTGTATATTTATAATTATTGCAATTTTATATCCTTTTAAACTTTATCAATATCTTTATAAATTTCATTCATCTTATAATTTCATTCTCAACTTGCATTAATAACTAAATCTTCCTTCATGATGTTATCAATTATATTTTTTCTACATAGTAGTGTTAGTATGACATCAGGGGTTTTGTTTTTAGAATTTTAATATAAATTCATAATGAAATAAAAATAAATTATAATTTATGTCTATAGGAAAATAAATTATAATATATTTTGTAGATAAATAAATTCTAAATAAATAGTCAAATAGGTATCTCCTATGATAAAATTTGCAAAGAGACATTCCTTCTCACTAGAAAATTTATTTATCCATTGCCAATAGACAATTCTCTTAAATTTTTTTGAATCTCCCAATAATACCATGATCTTAAAAAATAACACCAAAACTATGGTATTAGTTAATCCCCTTCATTAAATAAGATAAATCTAGTGTTGGTGTCTGAAGTCAATATGCAATAGGAGAAAGAGATCTCTAGCAAATGATCCTTTCTACCAAACTCCACTTCTTGAAAAAATTAAAAACATATGCATTGAAATTAAGTCAATATTGAAATAAAATATATTAATAAATTAAAAATAAATTATAAAAAAATAAAACACCTATAGGTTCAGAACAAACTATATAAAAAGGAAAGTTTACATGACACAAATGGAAAAGAGAACAATTCACAATAAATTGATAATTGCACAATAAAAGGTAAAAAAACACACATTGATCCATGTTCCTTGGAATCAGTGGCTAGCTAATTTCTTAGAAGAGGATTTTAATTAAAATCAAAAGATTTTATGCCACAAACTTCAAAATGAATTATTTAAAATAATGGAGAGAGAAATAGATTGACTAATTACATTCAATGTTCTGGGAGGTTGCATTTATAATTCCATGCTTCTAACCAACTCCTTATTTTCAAAATATTATCCAACTAAAATATTATCAAAATATTTTATCATAAATATTCTCCTGCTTATTTGGTAAAGAGATTCTATCCTAATGATTTGATTATCTCACTTTATTGTGAGAATAGAAATAAATATTGATTGCTTATTATTTTACATAAGTAAATCAAAAGGTAAAATACTTGTGGAAATATCTATGTTTTTGAAATACTTTGAATAAAAATTTATGAATGGTTTCCAAAAATATTTCTTTAATTTTATTGTACTCATTTGATTCTATCACTTTATTATGAAAATAAAAATAAATATTGATTACTTATTATTTTACACAAGTACATCAAAAGGCAAAATGCTTATGGAAATATCTATTTTTTTGAAATACATTGAATATTCATTTATAAATGGTTTCCAAAAATCATTATTCAATGTTATTATACTCATATGTTATACTTGAAAGGACTCTAGAGTTAGGTTGGTAGACTCTAGCGCTACTTTGGAAGACTCCAAAGTTATTTTGGAAGACTCTAGAGCTACTCTGAAAAACTCTAGATCTACTCCAGAACTATAAATCTTATCCAACATTTTTTTTGAATTGATAATATTCATTCTCAAAATATTTTATTTCTTAATATGTACTACATATGCACAAATTGAGATCTTTTCCCCAATAATCATTAAAAATAACTAACAAAGGCATACCAATTTATTATACAAAAATAAACATGATATATACTCACTATTTTATTATAAATAAACCATAAGTTTAGAAATTACACTTAGATCCACTTGTATGTAATTTATTTAAAGAAAAATAATGCCATATTTTATGTATAATGGACCATTTTTAGGGTGCATCACTCAGGATAGAGCTAGGTTAGTCAAGCACATATTCAATTACCTATCCAAATAAGTGCCTAAATTCTTCCACTAGGATACATTTTGCCTCATACCTTTACATAAAACACTTGCCTTGAATAAAAATTAGACCTCAATGTCCCTTCTTAGGTCAAATAGTTTGTTATGCATATTGTTAGAACTCCTTTTATTTCTAAAAATTTAAATGAGTCAAGATTATCTCATATTGACCACTCACATCATAACATTTAAATTTTATAGTGTGGGGGTTTTAGTTCATTATTGTATTTGAATGTTCATTATTATGTTAAATTTTAGTATGAATGTTGTGTTTAATAAAGTTTTACTCACACTATTTATTTTTTTCAAAAGCATAAATGAGTGAAATGAAAAAAAAATAACATATATGTACTATGTGATATAGTACAAACTAGATGATTTAGTCTTAAATTATGATTCTTTTAATCATACATTTTTTAGTATAAGGGATGATATATAGTGGTTTAATTTTTATAAGTATTGATTTATGATGCATGGATTTATTGATAAGTGATTTATGATTTAATGATCATATGTTGAAGGATCTATATTAGTTTGAATTGCATGATTTTTTGTTAAGTTGACAAAGGTGTTTGATTTATTTAAATCAAATATATAGCTAGACTTTAGACTCAAGTTAGAATATATCTAAACCTAAATATTTCATAAACCTAAAGGCCTAAGTTTCTAATTTTCATTTAACCTACAACCATTTTTAAAAGTATACTTAGACTGATGAACATTTAAATCCTAAACTATGTCATGGTTAATAATTTGAATTCAAACCTTAGGTTCAAAGTTTGATGAGATGGTAGATGGTGTTTGTATTCAATAAATATTTTGTCAATAAATTTGATAGATATTTGGGTATTCATTTGACATGATCTCGATTTAGTTTTATTTAATGTGATATACATGCATCAATTATTGGTTTTTATCATAATGATTTGGTAATTGGTTTTGAAATGACTAAAGTTATAAATTTGTTTAATCAAGTTATAAATATTGCTAAAATAGTACCAACATAATTTATAACTAATTGGCATGGAGAATGAAATCTAAAGTAGTTATTGAGTTTTGAGAGAATACAAAAGCTATATTTAGTCAGTTGCTCACCATTATTTCACAATCTTTGGGTGGAATCAACACTCTATGAGCATGAAGAACTTAGAGATAACAAAGGAAAATATAAAGTTACAGATGAGGTAAGACCTATATCATTCTAGAAAATAAATGGATTTAATATTTATTAAATACTCATAAAATGGAATTTTTGAGATATACATTACGTGCCAAGATATAGTTGATAAAATTTTACAATTTACTATGTAAATGTTTGAATGCATGAATAAAAACATAGGGATAATTTATTTTAAACATATAACATCTCTTCAGTGACATTAGTATTAATTTTGATTCAAGAATGGATCTACATGTTAAGATATGGTTGGTATTGATAATATTTCATGGTTCAACATGTATAGTTTTTTAGATGTGTTGTGGTTGCTTGGTATTTATTTTTAATCTTTGAGTTTGGAAAATGAATCATATGTCTATATTCGAGGTCTTGAGGTAATTGATTTATTTTGGAAAAATATTTTTTTTCTAGTTTTAGACAATGAGGATGAATTTTTTTTCATGGAAAAGTTATATTTATGGTTTTTTTCTTCAAATACATATGTATGTTTTTGGTAACATATTTGTTACTAGTTTATGCATACAAAATATTTTAGTATTTTTGAAAAGGTATATTTTTGGTTTTTTTTGAGTTTGTGGAAGTTATTTCTTAATTCTAAAGAAGATTTTTGATTTGCATCTTGATTTTTTTGAGTTATCTGATGATTTAGAATTCTATGAGAAAGATGATTTTGGGTGTTAACAAAACAATTTTTTGTATTGATCATCAATACATAATAGTTTCAGCTTGGTAAATATTTTTCTTAGAATAGCTCCTTTTTTTTTAATAATGGTTAAAAATTTAGATTTTGATGGATTTTGTTTACTTCGAGATGATTTTTTATACTTTCATTCATGATTTTGGTAATATTTGTAGTTTTATAAGGCATTATTCAGTTGAATAGTCTCTTTATTTAGGTTTATTTATTGATTCTCTACCACATATATTTTTATCATTAATCGATGATAATGCTCATGGAAGAATAGTGTTTGTTTCAAACCTAATTATGTTATAGATTTGATAAAATTCATTAGTTTGATTTCTTTATATGTTTGATATTTATAAAATGGTCTAATACTAAAAGTTGAAATATAAGTTCTAAGTTTCCATAAAAAGGATTTTATGTAGTTTGGAAACATATCTTTGTTTGTTCATTTATAGTTTGTGAAAGTGTAAACTACAAAGTTAATATGGGATATCTGTCTCATAATTTGATATTTTGTTGATGGGTATCTTGTGTTTGAGCTTAGATTGTTGATATGTTGTACAAATAAAATAAAAAATTGATTTAAAATATTAGTTCTATTCTGAGTTATTAGTTTTACAATAAATATTTATTTTGGATAGAAATAATAATCCATAAATAACATTTGTCTGTTAGTAAGATTGAGGACACATTTTTATTCAATTTGGTATGGGATTGCTTGTAGTAATGGGAATAGATGTATTATTATGATTGGCATAATATTTTAGATCTTGTGGATAAGGTGGTATGTTTCATTTGAAATGATACCAATTTTTATAAGAAGATGTTGATTAATAGTGCGTTATATAGTTAAAGTATTAGATAATATGACATAATTTGTTTCATTTTAAATTTGTAACTATCAAAATAAAACAAGTCTATTTGATCAGTTTTGAAAGTTGATATTTGTTATATATTCAAAATTTAATTCTCTTATTAAGGTTCACATCTAAATATTTGTTAGAATCATATGTATATTGTTTAGATTTCACATATATCCTAGGATATTTTTCAAAGCAAATAATAATTAAGAATTAGTTTTTTATAAAAATGTTAGGTTAGACTAATCCCCACTCTAATAACTCTTAGGATAATAACTAGGGAAATAATCAAGAATGGAATAGGGAATATTCACCCCATCATAAATTTAGTCATATGGGTCATAAATTTAGAGGTAGAACAACTAGTAGGAATACACGTAGACTATATAATCAAGACACTTATATGCCAATCCATATTGATGCATCTAACCCTGATTTATATAATGTATTGAATTATTTTCCCTTTAATATTACTAATACCCATGAAAACCAATGTTGGATAAGACCTTATTGGAGAACTCATTCTCATAGATGAGGAAATCCAACTATTTTTCCCAACACATACACACAACTTTGTAATCTTATCTTAATCATAATCCAAATAATTCAACACAACATTAAGGGTCTACACCTTAAGATGATATTCATTTGAATACCAAAAGGAATTCCATATCTCTTATACCTTTGAATACCAAAAACCCCTCTTTTGAGCTTATAGATGCACCTTTAGGTTGTTATAAGCTAAGTCTTATAGATTTCCCTTCACATCTAGTTGAGTAGGATAAGACAAGAATTTTAGGAAGTAAAAGAAAATAACTCATCCCTTTGACATCACATACAATAACTAAGGTGGTCAAGAAAGTGAAATTGGAGGTGGATGATGAAGATAGTGAAGGTAGTGCTAAATTGGTCAAGTTTCTAGCTATGAAAATGAACTGTATATAGTACCAAACTAATAAAGGACATCCACTAATTGAGATGTTATCTAATACAGAGGATTATAGAATTGGTTGTTGAATTATATTTATATTATTTTGATACTTTTAGATACTTTTTATGCTATAATTTTTGATGATACTTGTTCATTTTTAATACTTGACAGATGGAAAAACTATTACAACAATGCATATATTTTTGGTTTTTAAAACATATATTGCTGAATATGGATTAATGCATATGGATTTATTGTTTATGTATTTTAGATTAATTTAAATTGTTTATTTCATGTTATTGTCTATCATATTATTATTATTTAAATGTTAGTAATGTCTAAGGTCCCCCAGCCATTAGAGTTGGTTCTTAATTGGTCTATTAATATTCTAGTTTTTTATTTTGAGACTTATTTAAGTCTTAAATATAGTTAATCTATAATTTAATTGAATTTATTTAAAATTCAAATTAGACTTAACTAATAACTAACTAAAGTAAGTTATAACTTATTTTATAACTATTTCTTAAGGAGGTGATTATTTAAAGAGATCAAGGTGACATATAAAAGGGAGGAACATTACATAGGTATTCTTGAAGACACTAATTTTCTTCAAATTTCATCATCATACTCTTTTCTATGCAACATCTCTAATATGGAATAAATTTTGTAGATATACCAATAACACATTCTCTAATAGTTAAGTAACATGCTTAATTAATACATGTATATCCAAATTTCTTATTTATATTAAAAATTGATTATCTGAAAGCTATTAGTTTTAATATCTTATGATGATTTCATATTTGTAGTCATATGAGCATAATAAGAACCACTTGGCCTGAATAACTATGAATACTTCTCTGTGTATGACATGTTAATCCATTTAGATTATATTAGTTATTACATCAGAGATTTTTGTACTGAAATACTATTTATCAATAAAATATCAGTTACCTTTGCCAAGATGACTCTTATTTAAAGACTCACCTTTCATTTTTTTTAAATTTTTTTTAATTAGTTTTATTTATGTTTGTCTTTTAGATTAGATTTTTTGTTTCCTTTATTGTTATTTATTTAGTTTTATCCTAGTTTATAGTTATTTATTTATTTATTGATTATTTTATTTAAATGATTTAGTTATAAGTTTATTTGTTTTAATTTTTAATTTTTAATTGACTTGTAAATCTAGTTTTTTTTCATTAAGCAGTTTAAATTTATAAATTATTAGCTTTTTTCCCTAGAATTAAGTATTATTTCAGTTTAGTGTTAGTCTAGTTTAGATAGAGGCTTAGTTTGTCTTATTTAGTTTTCTTTTATAGTTGTTTTTTATTCTTATTTGATTAAGTGTTTTTCATATACTTAGTAGTCTTTCTTAAGGTAATTATATTTTTAGTTATGTTAATTATTATTTCACTTTATTTCTTTGGCATTCATTTTTAGTTGTTTTATTTGTCATTGAGTTCTTTCTATTTCTTTTATTTTAATCTATTTTGAGGGAAACATAATCATCAAAATACTATTGAAAATTTGATAAATTAGAAAAATATATTTAAAGGAACATATATATTTCTTTGAATAAATTATCTAATTGATAGGTTTTCTCTATCAAATAAGGTAGCTTATATTTATGTAATCTATTTTTTTCATATTCAAATAGATTTTTTATTTATGAAATTATAATATTGTTGATATTTAACATGCTTATTATTTCCTATAATATATAAAATAACCATTTCACATCTTTTAGATATTCTAGACCTTTTAGATCCTAACTATTAGACTAGTATGACTCCATCTTAACCTTCATGATATACAAAAGGGTTTATTAGTTGAAGTTATAATTTTAGAAATCAAAAAATTTGGTAACTTTTTTGGGGTTATTTTTTAGAAATCTTATCTTCATTTTATATTTCTCTTTATTCATGACCATTGAAAGTCCTTCTCCTATTATTCAACCCATAATTGATATTGTTGATGACCAAGTTGATGTTGATTTTAATCTAAGTTGATTTTCACGGTCTAATAAAACTTATGATTTACCTAATATTCTTGAAGTCATCTCTGAGGAGATAGAAAATGAAGAAATAAAATAAGTAACAAAAAATCTTTCACGTGAGACACAATATCATATTTAGGAAGATAATCAACGTATTAGATAGGAGAGAAAACAAGTTTCAATTATTAATCCTCAACCAAAGGTTTATTTTCATTCATATTATTTTCATCCTAAAGATAATATTTATCCTACTAATCCTAATATGACTCAAAATTTAAGTCAATCTAGTTGAAAAGTTAAAATTTTTAACTATTTAAATGGAGGATGAGAATATATTAGTTTAACCAAATCAACATCAATCTTAGGATTTGATTAGACACCTTCAATCCAATATAAATCAAGCTGAAGAAATAGATAATGAGTTAGATTAATATGATGAACAACCTTTATCTAATCCTTGGATTCATGAGATTCATATTAATATTGGTGTTTCCCTAAGTAAACTTCATTATTTTAAAGGTCTTAATATTCCTAAAGTTTTAGTAAATCTTGGTGAATCATTGAAAGATCATCTAGATGATTTTAAATTTATTTGTGAAACCTTAGGTATTATTAATGAAAATTTTTCTCTTGGATTTTTTTCTCAAACATTGTTAGGAAAAGCATATCAAGCTTTTATTAGTCTTCCCTCTAGAGTGATTAATGCTTGGAATGATATTAAAGATTGTTTATAACTTTTTTTTGGAAACCCAAACAATCTATAGACTTGGTTAATGATTTATATAATATTTCCATTAATCCAAGAGAAACTATTTATCATTTTATTAGTACATTTACTAAATTACGTCAAAATATACCTTGTGAGATAATACCTAATAAAATATTGCCTATATATATTTTTACAATGCTTTTCCTTTAAAATTTAAAATGGATTTATAGTATGAAGATATTTTAGATTACGATGAGACTATATTTTTTGTATCAAGTATGAGAAAAAGTTAAAATGTATTGGGTTTAATGATTGATCTACTAAAACTTTAAATTTTGACAATGCAAATTTTTTAAAGCCATTCATAGTCTTAACAATGATTTGGTCACCATTAAAAGTCAGTTGTATGATAAAACCTCTTCATGAGGTAAATCTTCTTTCATGTAAAAGAGTAAAATGGAAGAAAAATTCATTATTGAAATGTTTATTAATTAGATCATGATCTTGACATGTGTATAGCTATGCAAAAACATAAAAGATATATCCAAATAAAAGAGAGTATTTATATTGACCTTATTGATAATATAAATGTGTGGAACTAATGATTCTTAAGATGAAATCAAATCTACAAATGCTTATATTGTTAACACAAGGTAAAAAATAATTTTGATATGGCTATTAATCAGTATTATTCTAAAAATCAAGATAAAGAAAAAGGAATGCACAATAATGCTACATCATATCATGTAATGATTAATTCCCCATAAAATAATCCTTTATCCACTAGATTTAATAACCCATAATATTCTTCTTACAAACCAAAGAATTATATGTATATATGTCATCTAGATATCAGAGCATATAATATTATTGATGATTTGGCTACTATCAAAGTTAGATTTTCATTATTACAAGCTATTTGTTTCTCAAGATATATTGATAAATCAATGAATCCATTAAGAATCTAAATTCTGAAGATGTTTTAAGTTTTCAAGAAGAGAAGAAAAGACATGATCAATCTCATAATGTTGTTTTCACTTAGATTTATGATCCTCTGGTAGATTACATACATCATTTTTATGTATCTGTTAAAACTATAGATAAATTTGTACATAGTTTTATTTTAGACATCGATGCATCAAAGAATATTATGTCAAAATTTATCACTAATCAATTAGGTATTTATTATGAAATAGATTCACATAAAATAAAAATATATCATTGATTCACATCAAACAAAAACTTATGGAAATATTTGATATCTTATTATCAATCTTTCACACGATGAAAGGATTATATGTATGACTAATGTTCAAATTTTAGACATTCCTATAAATTATGCTATGATTATAGGTAGATATTGGCCTAAAGTAACTGATGCTTTTTTTTTGGAAAAGATACAACGTGGGTTCCAGTAGGTAATGAAATTAATTTCATTCTAAAAAAGGACTGGTTTAGAAACCATTTTGATTCTTCACCTCCAACTATTTCCTATGAAAAAATAGGGATTGGTATGTATGAATTATTAACTTTGATGAAATTATATATATATATATAATTAAAATAATTTATGGTCTTTATGCTTTGACGGTGATTTTTCACAACTTGGTAATGGTGTGGGACTTTGTCTCATTTCTCCCATTGGGAAATTTTATCTTTATGCTTATAAATTATCTTTTGATATGACTAGTAATACAATATAATATGAATCCTTATACCTAGGATTAGAAAAGACCACATAAATTAATATTAAATAAGTATAAGTATTTGGTGATTCTAAATTGATTATTAGATAATTTTTTTTTATAAAACTAATTAGGCTCATCTTCATTGATATACTCAAAAGGTTTTGTACTTAATAGAACACTTTAAAAATTGGAATATCACTCACATAGTTATAGAATTAAATATTCGAGCTGATAAACTTATTATTTTTTCTTCTAATCCTTCTCTAAGTGAAATATAACTTATTGTAGATTTTTAATTCTAAAAAAAATTTAGACCTAACATTCTTGATTTAAATGAAAATTGGTCTAGTTTTAATTGTGATGAGCATATTGATTCTTTTATTCAAGGTAATTATTTTGATAATGATTATTATGTTCTTAATTATGTAAATTACTTGTAGTTAAACAATATTAAGTCACCTACTATTCTAGAGAGTTTAGAAACAATGTTCACCCCAAATGATAAGCCCAAGATATCATGGACTGAGGAACCTTAAATAATAATTATTGGAAAAATTATTCCAATAAATCTTAGAACTAAATAGGATCCAACATTTATTTTTTTTGGGAATATAATGTACACCTAACAAAAAGGTAAAGTTTATTAAACTTTCTAAAGAATTCATTGATATTTTCCCCTAGTCATATAAATACATTAAGGGGTATGATATTGATTGTATAAGACATGATATTCATAATAAAATAGGTATTAAACACTTTACGTAGAAAATAAAAAATATGAGCCATTTGCTAGAAGATACCATCAACAAAGAGCTTGATAAGATGTTAGATGACGATGTCATTTTTCCTATGACTTATTCTGAGTGGGTAGCTAGTTTAGTACTAGTACATAAGTAAAATGGCGACATTACATTATGCATAGATTTTAGAGATTTTAATAAGGCTATATCAAGGATAATTTTCCTCTTCCAAGTATTGATCAGATTTTGTAACAAGTTACAGTATCTAAAATGATGTTTTTTATTGATGGATTTTCAAGTTATAACCATATATTTGTTACTTCATAAGATAGACATAAGATGACCTTCACAACTTGAAGAGGAAAGCTTGATTTTAATAGAATGATAATTGGTCTTATGAATGAATGTGAAACTTTTCAAAGAGATATACATGTATCTTTTGATGATTTAATAGGCATTGCCATTTAGGTTTATTTATATGATCTTATAGTTCATTCTAGAAAGAGGAAAAAACATTTGGATCATCTTCATGAGGTATTTGAAAGATGTATAAAGTATGATATTTCTCTTAATCCAAAGAAATATGTTTTTGGTGTTATTGAAGGTAAGTTTTTAGGACCTATAATTTCTAAAGAGGTCATTCTAACTGATCTTTAACATATTAAAGAAATCAAGGATCTGCAACCACCTAAAGACTAGTCTAGTCTTAGGGCTTTCTTTGGCAAAATAAAATTTGTGCACAAATTCATATCATAATTCACTAATAAATCAAACCCTTTACAAATTTTGTTAAATAAAAATCAGTCATATGTTTGGGATGTAGGAATCAATAATAATTTTAATAATGTTAAGAATGCCATTGTAGGTACACATGTGCTTTCAAAACCTTATTTATCTAAACCTCTTATTCTTTATGTGAATGCAATAGACAAAGTTGTAGGTGTTATAATTAAACAAAATAATGAAAATAAATGATGAAAAACTAACTTAATATATAATATAAGTTCTTAAAGACATGGAAATAAGGTACCCACTTATTTAGAAACTTTTTCATCATTAGTTTCATCATTGATTTTAAATTTTATTACCTTTTAATGGGAAACAAGGTTTTAGTAGGATCCAATGTACTTATCTTATCTTATATTTTAAAGCATCCTACCATTTAGGGAAGTTAACAAAGTGGATTTTAATAATTCAAGATGTTGATCTTGATTTTGAAACTTCTAAGACTTTTAAGGGAAATGATGTAGAAAAACATTTAGCTGAGAGTGCTTCTTCTAGCATTAATATTTTGATTTTATTTGTTTATGATTTATTAGTATTAAACATCATTTTTAGTTCATGAAAATTTTTTATTTTAAAAAAAATTAAGTTTGGACATGAAATGAAGGACCGAGACTATTTTTTGGCTAAAGATGATTAGTACCATGACTTAGCATATTATTTTAAAACTCAGGTCTACCCAAATAATTTAGATAAGAGATAAAGATCTTTAAGAATCAAATATTTAAAATTTTGGTAATTACAAATATTTTTATTTTATATAAATTGGCATGGTGTTATATTGAGATGTCTAAATCATGATCAAACATAAAAGGTTCTTAGAGGATGTCATGAAGGAAGTTGTGGAGGTCACTTTACAAAAAAAACTATGAATTATAAGATTTTACATTTTATTATTGGATTACGTTATTTCAAGATTATTATAAATTGGTACGTTCTTATATGCCCTATGAATTATTTGTTGGTAGAGATAGATTACTAGCAATGATTTTAAATCTTGTTATTTCTAAAAATCCATTTACTAAATGGGGAATAAATTTTATTTTATATATTCATCCACCTTCTTCCACTAGACATCAATATATATTAACTAAAATAGACTATTTTACAAAGTGTCCTTAAGCCATAACACTTAAAAACATTTTGTTACTTCTAAAGTTATTTCTTTCTTTGAAAACCAAATTTTCTCTAGGTTTGGTGTTCCTTATGAGATAATCTTAGATAATGGTTATTAGTTAATTTATAATGAATATTTAAAATTATTAAGGCATTATTATATTATATCAAGTCATTATTTAAAATATCACCCTCAAATAAATGGACAAGTTGAAAAAACAAATAAAAATTTAATTTCTATACTATAGAAGATAGTCTATAATAATAAAAGAAATTGACATCTTAAATTTTTTAAAACATTATGGGAAGATAATACTATGGTTGAAGAAACTACATGATATTCTAATTTTATGTTAGATTATGGTTTTTAAACTACATTGATGGTTGAACTACAAATTTCATCTACTATAACTACTTTGTAATATTTGTTAAAAGATACAAATATAATTGAGTAAAGGCTTAAGGATTTATTATCTTTATATGAAACTAACAAAACTATATTTTAAAAATTATAAAAATATAAATAAAAGTTAAAGAAGGTTTTTGACAAAAAGATATCTAACAAAAGTTCTAAGTTAGGTGATTTAGTTATCTATTGGGATAAAGCTCATGAAGATGCAGGAAAAAATGAGAAATTTGATTCTCTTTGGTTGGGACCATATAAAATTATTGTTATACTTTAGAAAAATGTTCTTTGACTACAAGAAATGGATGGAAATTGGTTTCATTACTCAATCAATGGACATATTTTGAAACTCATTTATTAGTAGCTCTTTTCTTGTTTTATTTTTATTCTTTTTATTTTATTAATTTCTTTTTTATTTATTTTTATTTTATGTTATTGTTTTATCTTGAATGGATCGTGGTGGTTACATCAACAAAGTATTCTTAATGTTGAGGGAAAGTAAGTGGAGATTACTATATCATTATAGGTAATAAATGATGGTAATATATTTAACATGATATTATTTATGATTCTTTCTTTAAAAATTACCCTGAGATAGTTATTAATGAGCTAGAAGCTTTAATATTTTTAAGAGTTTATGT
>JARHVA010002494.1:107500-285000 GCA_037957365.1 Torreya grandis
AATCAATTATATGGAAGCTATTAGGTTTAATATATTATGATTATTGTAGTTTTTTAGTCATATGAGAAGAATTAAAACTACTTTGCTTGAATAATGATAAATACTTCATTGTGTATGGTATGTTGTTGATCCATTTGGATTGTATTAGTTGTTATATTAAATATTTTTGTACCAAAATGATGAACTAGCATATATCCAATAGGCTAAACTAGATGTTTTGAACAAACATTTAGTGATGAACAGAAATCTCTTGTAAACATGGACAAAACATAAATTATTTGCTCAAACACAACATATCACTTGGATTCTTCTCCTTTCTGGGCAATTTACTCATGAAGTATAAATCTAACAAACACATAAACTCTTGGACAAAATAAAATTTAGATGTAAAGAGAAAATTCAAATTTTTGGCCTATCTGGCTAGACTCTGCATACTCAGTTGACACAAAATTGAATTTTCTATTGGAAGTGTGACTTTTCCTATTGGCTATTGAAATGGATCAGAAATCTATATATATATTGAGTCTTGACATCCAAATTAGTAAAGATAGCTGGGTGACTTACCTGTTTGTAGAACCATCACTTAACTTCATGCTTTTAAGCACCCAACATTGAAAATATCTAGCAGAATATAATTCCATGCCCAGCATAAACATAGATTTTAAAATGACTAGAATTAAAGCAATGCATTGAAATGGACCAACAGTCCTAGGTGACCCAGTAGGAAACTAAACCAATCACTGGACTTCCACACATTGAAATACCAGCATAACATATACTCTGAAATGACTAGAATGGAAAGGAACATCGCTTAACATCCAACGTCCTAGATTTTATAATGACCCAGTAGCAACATACAACCTAGCATTACTACTTCCTTGGTACATTGATTAGTTTGATTGTCACAAACTAAACATTGATTTTACATTCAAATCTTTGAGTGTCAACAGCAAAATAGCCATAATCATATCAATAGTAAACAACACCTAGCCTTTTTTTTAAGTATTTGAACACAAAATCGATTACACACACTGAACAAAAGGATACACAGATTTTATTATAGGAATATATATATATATATATATATATATATATATATATATATATATATATATATATATATATATATATATATATATATATATCTGGTGTAATATATCATGCGGGTCTCCCTCACGCCCTGTATTCATTCACACAATATATATCTCCCTTATTTTACACAAAAATCCTCCTATAAAGCATATTTCTCAATTTAGACACTGACAATAACCTCCCTAAAATGAATAAAATAGTTCTCCTTACATAGGAAAACTCAAACTGCTTAATAATTCACCCAACAGACTTGATTTTTCAGGCTTAAGGAATATTTAGCTAAATTTAAAAAATTTAAAACCTAGAAAATAGAGGGAACTCACTTAATACACCTAGACATACTAAACTCAACAAAAAAAATATGACAAATACATTCCTAGTGTGAGGATGCTCCTGCATCATTCTTCTAAGGAGTAGAAGAAGTATTCTTCACTTGTTGTTTTTCTTCAACAGTTCTTCTACACTTGTGCCCAGCTTAAGGATGTCATTTGTAGTCAATCATGTTGCATCTTCAGCTAGTAGATTCTTCCACTTAGTTAGATACTAGAAATATTATTTGCCCCTTATCTTTTTAACCATTTTTTTTTTCTAAAATGCTCTCAATCTCCTTTGGCACTTCCTTTGGTAGTTGTTGCTTCCATTGGATAACTTCATCTACCCTTGTTTCAATTTCATTGGCTGCTTGTCCTTCATCTTTGTATGGATATAGATCTGCAACATTAAATATTGGAGAAATTCCAATTCCTTTTGGCAATTCTATTTCATATGCATTATTTGAAAACTTTCTTATTACCTTGCATGGTCCTATTTTCTTTACCTTCAGCTTGTTGTATTCCCTTTTTGGGAACCTCTCTTTTCTAAGGTGAGTAAGAACAAAGTCTCCAATACTAAAATTGACCTCTATTTTCTTTTGATCTACCCTTAGTTTGTACTTGATGGTGTTTTCTTCAAGCTTCTTCTTTACCTGTTCATGTAAATTTTGCATGGCATTGGCAAATTCTTCTACATCAACACTCCTTGTCTCCATGCTACTTAGATTTCTTAACTCATACAAACCTCTTGGATGCATTCCATACATGATTTGAAATGGGCTCAATCCTATACTTCTGTTAGGAGAATCGTTATAGGCAAATTCAGCTTGTGCAAGTGCAAGATCCCATTATTTTGGATGCATACTTACCAAGCTTCTCAAGATGTTACCCAAGCTCCTATTGACAACCTCTATTTGGCCATCAATTTGGGGATGATAGGCTGAACTGAAACTCAATTGTGTTCCCAATTTCTTCCATGAGGTTCTCCAAAAATGTCCAACAAATTTGGTGTCTCTGTCAGAAATAATGCTTCTAGGCAATCCATCCAATCTAACAACATCTTGAAAGAAAAGATTAGCTATGTGAGTAGCATCACTTGTTTTTGAACATAGAATAAAATGAGCCATCTTTGAAAACCTATCTACCACAACAAATATGGAATCATGGCCTTTTTGAGTTCTTGGCAAACCAAGTACAAAATCCATGCTTATTGAATCCCAAAGCCTATTTGGAATGGGTAGTGGTTGGTACAAACCTACATTTTGACTACTTCCCTTGGCATATTGGCATGTTTTACATATTTCAACAAATTTACTAACATCAGTACCCATACCTGGCCAATAGTAATGAGCACTCAATTGCGTTAATGTCTTATTCTGCCCAAAATGTCCTGATAAGCTGCCACTATGCTGTTCCTTCAACAAATTCTCTCTCATGGAACTCTTGGGAATGCAAAGCTGGCTACCTCTGAACATCAGACCCTCTTGGACCATGAAATCTATCCAAGGACTTCTATCAACCCTTACTATATTTATGCAAGCTTCATATGGTTCCTTGAAGTCTGGATCTTCCTTATATAGCTCCTTCAAATCTTCAAATCCCAAAATACTTACTTGAGACTCCTGCATGATCAGATTTCTCCTGCTTAGAGCATCTGCAACCTTGTTAGATTGTCCTTTCTTGTGCTTAATAGTGAATGTGAATCTTTGTAAAAATTCAATCCATTTGACATGTTTTTGATTCAACTTATTTTGATTGCTAATGAATTGTAAAGCATAATTGTCAGTGAACAAAACAAATTCTTTAGGTAAAAGATAGTGTCTTCATTTCTTCAAAGCCTGTACAAGAGCATAGAATTATTGATCATAAGCTGAGTACTTCTTCTTAGCATCACTTAACTTCTCACTAAATTATGCTATAGGCTTCCCATCTTGGCTTAAAATAGTGCCTATTGCAGTTCCACTAGCATCACATTCTACTTGAAAAAGCTTATTGAAATCAGGTAAAGTTAAGATTGGTTCTTCAGTTACCTTCTTTTTCAATAATTTGAAACTCTTATCAGCAGCCTTAGTCCAACAAAAACTTCTTTTATCACCTTTGATTGTATCTATAATTGGAGCAACAATCCCACTAAAATTTCTTATGAATTTCCTAAAAAACCTAGCCAAACCATGAAAGCTTCTTACCTCATATGTGCTCCTGGGTGTAGGCCACTCAAGTATAGCCTTAATCTTCTCCTTATCCATCTTCAATCTAGTGAACTCCTTCAGCACTTCATTCATCAGCCTCATGAAGGTACTTGGTGCATTGGTTAGTCGAAATGGCATAACTAACTACTCATAGAGTCCATCATTGGTCTTGAAGGTTGTTTTCCATTCATCCCCTTCTCTTATCCTAATCTAATGGTAACCACTTTTCCAGTCTATCTTAGAGAAATATGTACCTCCACTCAAATAATCAAGTAAATCATCAATTCTAGGCAATGGAAATCTATAACTGATAGTAATCTTATTGATTGCTCTAGAGTCTGTACACATTCTCCAACTCCCATCCTTCTTAGGACTCAACACTGTGGGGACACAACAAGGACTTAAAATCTCTCTTACCGATTCTTTGTCTAACAATTCTTGAACTTGGTGCTTGATCTCTTCTTTTTCCTTTGGTGTCAACCTGTAAGCAGCCTTGTTTGGAAGATTTGCTCCTGGAATCAAGTCTATGTGATGGATAATGCTTCTCAATGGTGGTAATTCATTAGGTAAATCATCTACCACAATGTCAATGTACTCATTCAACATATATTGAATCTCTAAAGGCAAATCAATCAACTTAGTACTAGTGACTACACTCCTTGGCTTACCAATCACAACAAAGTTTACCTTTTCTTTCTTCATTTGATGTAGAAACTCTTTACCACTCACTATCAATACTTTAGAATTCTATCCTACAAAAATAGCAACCTCTTCTTTCAATGGTGTGAGTGTATGCTTGATCCCATCCTTTTCAAACATATATGTATTCTGCCTTCCATCATGCATGGCCTTCCTGTCAAATTGCCAAGGCCTTTCGAGCAAAATATGACATACATCCATGGGCATGACATCACATAAAATATGATCCTTATATGTTCCTATCTGAATATCTACTTTACATTGTTCATTTACCAGGAGTTTGTGTCCTTTTTGTAGCCAAGAGACTTGATAAGGTGTAGGATGTACCTCCTTCTTCAAGCCTAGTTTCTCCACCATCTCAGTTGACACAAGATTGTCAGTACTTCCGCTGTCTATGATGACCTTACAACATTTCCCCTTACTTTTACATGTGGTTCTAAATAAAGTTTTCCTTTGAGGTGGTTCTACAACTTCTTTATTTGGCTTTAACAAGATTATTTTCATTAAAAGAGACTCACCTTCTTCTGGGGTATCTTCATAAGCTGCTGCAACTTCTTCATTTTTTTCTTCACCTTGAGTCACATGTACACCCCTCTCATGGCTAGTAGAAGGGTTATGTGGACACTCATATGCCCTGTGTCCTGCATACTTGTTTCACTTAAAGCATCTACCCATGAATCTTCCTCTTCCTCTTTGATATCCTTGGTATGGCCTTCTTCCTCTTGGTGTATAGCTGCCTCTTAAACTTTGTGAGCTGCTAGCCTCTTCTTGAGATGTTTGCAGCTGTCTTCTACCTCCTTGAAATCCTCTACCTCTGATGGATCTACCCCTTCCTCTTGAGAAGGATGTTTGTTTCCTTGCAATCTTCTCTTCAGCTTTCAAGGCAAATTGATATGCCTCCTCAACTGTCTTAGAAATGAGAAGACTAATTTCATCTTGAATGGAAAATTTCAAACCATTGGTGTATCTAGCTACCTTCTCTATGTCATCCTAAATATGACCTGATCTTATAGTCAACCTGTAAAACTCTTCAGTGTATTCTTTCACAGACATTTCTTTTTGCTTCAAATTTTGTAATTGCTTAAAAATATTAGCTTGATAATCTTTAGGCATAAACTTACCTTTCATTTTTGCTACCATTATGTCCCAGCTTCTGATCTTTGGCTTCCCTTTCCTCCTTCTTTCTTCTTACACTCCATCCCACTATAGGGATGCATGGCTCTTAAGCCTTGTCATGGCATACCTGACTTTCTTATCATCTTCTTCAATTCCTTCACACTCAAAGTATTTATCTAATGCATTAATCCAATCATTTAATTATTCCACATTCAAATTACCTTCATACATTGGAACCTCCATTTTTGGCTTGGTGTTCACCTTCATAATGGCTCTAATCAACCTATCTTCAGTTGTTTCTTCTTCCACCACCAATTCATCTTATGGTGGCTCCTCTTCTCTATCACTGACTTTACCCATGTCAGTGCCTCTTCTTTGAGCCATATCTAGGTCTTGTAGCCTAGCTGTCAGGTTCCTAATCTCTTCTGCCAGTGCAACCTGTCCTCCAGGTCTCCTTCCTCTAGCTCTACCTCTATTCCTAATTCTCATGGCCATCTTGCATCTTCTTCACAAATCACGTTCTTCTTTTCTTGGATCTTTAGATTGTGCACAATCCCTTGAGCTCTGATACCAAATGATGAACCAATATATATCCAACAGGCTAAACTAGATGTTTTGAACAAACATTTAGTGATGAACATAAATCTCTTGTAAACAGGGACAAAACATATGTCTGGACAAATTATTTTCTCAAACACAACATATCACATGGATTCTTCTCCTTTATAAACAGTTTACTCATGAAGTATAAAGCTAAAAAACACATAAACTCTTGGACAAAACAAAATTTAGATGTAAAGAGAAAATTCAAATTTTTGGCCTATCTGGCTAGACTCTACATACTCAGTTGACACAAAATTGATTTTTCTATTAGAATTGTGACTTTTCCTATTGGCTGTTGAAATGGATCGGCAATCTATATATATATTGAGTCTTGACATCCACATTAGTAAAGATAGCTGGGTGACTTACCTATTTGCAGAACCATCGCTTAACTTCATGCTTTTAAGCACCCAACATTGAAAATATCCAGTAGAATATAATTCCACACCCAGCATAAACATAGATTTTTAAATGACCAGAATTAAAGAAATGCATTGAAATGGACCAATAGTCCTAGGCGACCCAGTAGGAAACTAAACCAATTGCTGGACTTCCACACATTGAAATGCCAGCATAACATATACTCTGAAATGACTAGAATGGAAAGGAACGTCGCTTAACTTCCAACGTCCCATATTTTATAATGACCCAGTAGCAACATACAACCTAGCATTACTACTTCCTTGGTACATTGATTAGTTTGATTGTCACAAACCAAACATTGATTTTACATTCAAATCTTTGAGTGTCAACAACAAAATAGCCAGAATCGTATAAATAGTAAACAACACCCAATCTTTTTTTTAAAATTATTTGAACACAGAATCGATTACACACATAGAACAAAAGTATACATAGACTTTATTATAGGAATATATATATATATATATATATATATATATATATATATATATATATATATATATATATATATATATATATATATATATATATATATATATATATATATCCTGCGGGTCTCCCACATGCCCTGTATTCATTCACACAATATATATCTCTCCTGTTTTACACAAAAATCCTCCTACAAAGAATATTTATCAATTTAGACACTAACAACAACCTCCCTAAAATGAATAAAATAGTTCTCCTTGCATAGGAAAACTCAAACTGCTTAACAATTCACCCAACATACTAGATTTTTCAAGCTTAAGGAATATTTAGCTAAATTTAAAAATTTTAAAACCCAAAAAATAGAGGGAACTCACTTAATACACCTAGACATACTAAACTCAACAAAAAAATATGACAAATACATTCCTAGTGTGAGGATGCTCCTGCATCACAAAACATTGTTTCTCAATAAAATATCATTATACCTTTGCCAAGACAACTCTTCTTTAAAGATTTGCATTTCATTTTTTTACTGTTGAAGTTATTTTATTAGTTTTATTTATGTTTGTTTTTGATAGTATATTTTGTTTGTTTCCTTTATTCATGTTTCTTTAGTTAAGTTTTAGCCTAGTTAAAAGCTAACTATTTATTTATTAGTTATTAGCTTTAAATTATTTAGATATAAGTTTATTTTTTTTAATTCTTAGTTTTTACTTGACTCCTAAATCTAGTTTTTTTTCATTAAGAAGTTTTAAGTTCAGAAGTAATTAACTTTCATTTTGCTTAGAATTAAGTATTATTTTAGCTTAGTGTTAGTCTAGTTTAGAGAGAGAGTCTTAGTTTGTTTTATTTAGTTTTCTTTTATAGTTGTTCTTGATTCTTATTTGATTAAGTGTTTTTCATAGACTTAGTAGTATTTCTTAAGGTAATTGCTTGTTTATTTATGTTTATTATTATTTCACTTTCTTTCTGTGGCATTCATTGTCAGTTGTTTTAGTTGTCATTCAGTTCTTTATATTTCTTTTCTTTTCAACTATTTTGAGGTATACATAACCATTAGAAGTCTATTGAAAATTTGATAAAATAGAGAAATATATTTAAAGAAACATTCATCTTTCCTTCAAGAGAATATGTAATTAATAGTTTTCTCTATCGAATAGGCTAGATTATTGTAATTTGTTTCCTTCATATTCAAAGAGATATTTGATTTATGAAATTATAATGAATTATTGTTGATATTTGACACACTTATTATTTATTAGAATATATATAAAACCTCTTGCACATATTTTAGATATTTTAGACCTTTTAGATTCTAAATATTTGATTGGTATGATTCCATCTTAACCTTCATGATAGGTGAAATGGTTGATTATTTGACATTATAATTTTATCCATCAATAAAATTCAAAGAGAGAAATAAAGATAGAATGGGTTTGGTCCACATAGAGATTCTAACCATAATTACACACTTTGATAAAAAATAATTAGCACTATTTAAAGGGTGAGGAAAAGGAAGGCAGTAGATAGGAGAGGGAAGGAAATAATATTGGAGCAAAGGGAAAATCTGTTGCCTTTGGAAAAGAAATAGAAAATAAACCCTAACGACCCTGATGAATATGAAGAGGATTTATGTGCTTTTGTGCATTTGACATGGGAGGCTATGAAAGAAATGTATATAGCTAATAACATGCTAGATAAAGGCTTCCAAATAGGCATATTATTCAAGATCAGAGGGAAATAGTAGATAATGTTCATAACAAAACAAAAAAATTGTATAATATGATAAACATAAAAAGGACTTCAAGGGGTGAGTCACAACCTCATTTGGGAAGGGTATTATCCTTTTTTAACCAATTGAAGAAGTTAAAAAATAGGATTATGTTTTTGGCATCATGTGCAAAGAATAGTGCCTATAATAATTTAAATCTAAAGACTTCCCAAGAAGATGTTGGGCCTTAAATGATGTTATTTCTAAATGAGATAGTATCTTTAATTAACACCATCAAATAAAGGATTTGATATCCTAGTTTGTGAGCCAAAAAAGAGAGGACATATAAATTTTGAAGGATATGATGGTTATGTATATAATCACCTCTATAGGAAAAATTTTAAATAGTACAAATTTTTAAGGATTACTTAGAGCCACTAAATTAGCATTAAAATTTGAAATAAAAGGGACATTATTTAGGACTAGTGAAGAGATTTTGTACATAATCAATTTTTCAAATGATAAGGTAACTAAGTTAAAGGTACTTAGATCTAAACTTAAGGCTTCATAAGTAAAGTGTAAGAGGATAATAGGTGAAATAATTTAGAGATTCAAGCCATATATTCTCATTTTTTGTATCTCGAATGTTGAGTTTGACATTGCCGATGTACTATACGATTAACTCAAGGATGTTGAGGATATTGCTACTATAACTTAGATTACATTACCAGTTATTACTTTAAGCACTCAGACTTAAGAATTAATTCAAAATGGTGTATTTTAATATTGTGCATACTTTGATTAAATATTAAAATGCAAATCCTCAATCTATTTTTACTACACTCAAAAATCAGTTGCCATCCTCTTCTAATATTGCCAAATTGGCACCATATGTGTGTATGTATTTATTATAATGTAATCATACTTGGTTAATAATATTTTATGAATATAAATTTATTTATATTATGATTAATTGTATCTTATTGATTCTAAAATAATAATAATTATAGCTATTAAGTTGAATAATAAATTCTACATATTGTTCTAAAAGTTTGTATTGATTTGAATTATTTATTCTTCTCCAAACCATTGATTATTGAAGAATTTCCATGATTTTAGTATTTTAATCTTTGGATTGCATATAAGTTTTTTATGATATAGCTATTAATATTGTGTAGTATCTAGTATGATTTTTGTTGATTTTAATAATCACAATCTCCCTTTGAAGATGTGAAATTGCAATCATACATTGACATGAACCTTTGATTATGTGCATTAAATTACACTTTATATTATTTCCTTGAACCCATAATTATGTTTTTCTATTTTGTTTGTTGATAGTAATTTATAACATACATTAGTTCCCTTTCAATTTTTTAACCCAAGTGTATGACCTAGTTTTGAAGGGTTTCATTTGTCTTTAATTCACAAACCTTCTTTTCTCTACACCTTTCCCTCCTTTTTGAGTTTATTTTGATCCTTCCCACCTTAGGTTAGATCAACCCATCCATCTCAAGTATATTTTAAACTCACGTCATATCCAAATCATCTAAGGTATGCAAATTATCCACTCACTACTATTGCACCACAAGGCTATTTACTTTTAAGGATTATATTTTACATTATGGGTATTTACTGAAAGGTAAATAGTAATTGGTTAGTTAGTATCTAGTAATAGTTATTTATCATAATATTGTTGTAAACACTATTAAAATAATTATTTAGTTGTATATATTGTTGGTAACAACAATATAATGCATACGAGCTATTATAGGAGATTTGGAGGTTTTATAGGTGAGATATTGGTAGGATTATAGAATCCCCAATAATAAGGAATAGTTCCCTATATATATGTAATATGATTGAATTATTTATTAATCAAAATGTGTGGAATATAATATTATATGTTAAAATATTTTGTAGATTATCTGTGTTCAACTCTACACAATGCATGAAATAATTCTTTGTATTAGCTCCTTCAATACCTAACATTGGCATCCAAGCGGGCTTTCAATCGTGATGGGAGTAACTTGAAAATGGTTCTGTTCATTCTTTACTCACTTCTTATGATTTATTTTTGTGTTAACAATGACAATTTGTATATTAAAGTCTATGTAGCTATCAAACTTAGCTAAGAATGTTTTGCTTCATACAACTTGTGCATGCATCTTAACATCTGCCTATCTTCTTGTCATGGATTCCATTCAACAAGACTCAATTAGATAATTTTTTTTATATTATTATGTGGATATATCACTACTTGCATTAAGTTTCCCAATATGTGCTCCCCACCAACCAACACTTTTACATAGACAATATAAATAAATTTCATGTGTCAGATATGTAAAGTCATCAATGCATATTTAAGCTTGCACATTAATGCCTAGTCTACCATGGAAAATTAATTGGTATATTGATACATTTCAATGTGCATTAATATTTTATAATGGCATTGTTTTGAAATCAATGACCTACTCTTCTTTATTATGTTTTTTTTTTGCATTATTTAGATCTAACAAAAAACATCATATCTATTTATAGTGTTGACCTTACCACTAGATGAAGGTTCATAAAGGTATTAAATTCATACCTTGTAGAGATAAAAACTGAAATAGCATGTAGGTAAATAAACAAAACAAGGAGTAAAATAAAAAAATTAGTCATGATACTTACACTCTTTTTTTTTCCATATCTAACATACACCTTCCTATAGTCATGTAAGTTCCATTATCATTGATCAAGCTAGAATTTAGATGAGATACTATTCAGATCTACATTATTAGAATTTGATATTTTACCAGACTCAACCTCAACATTAGGCTCAACATATTGAAATCATCTTATTCAAAGTTAGAATTGGTAAATTCCATTTTATAGCTATAAATTTTATCATAGATATCACCACATATCAATTTCAACTTCCAAGTTGGATTTTAGGTATTTATTAAGTTTTAGTTAATGGTCTTTTAGAGTTTAAAGTTTTTGGTTTAGGATTATATGTCATTAAAATTAATAGTTTTGGTCATTGGTTAAAACCTATGGTATTTGGGTGTTTATGTTTTCTTTAAGGTTGGTCATAGAAGGTATACGTGTCATTTTGGTATTAGATAAAAATTGAGTCATTTGGTTTATTTTTTTATAGTATTTTTTATATCATGTCAAAAATAAAAATGAGTTAAAATGTTAAAATTATTTTTATTGGTTGAGTTTATTATTGGGTCCACATATCAAAAATTCTTTAAAATATCAAAAGTTATAATAGTTATTGTTTATCGTCATATAGTTAAAAAATGGTCATGTTTGTGTCAAGTATGTTCAATTCATTTAAATTATTTTCATTTATAAAAGTTTTTTATGTTGGTCAGTCATGAAAGTTAAATATTTTATTGTAATAGATGCATTATCTCTTGTACGTGACATCCAAAATATGGGGGGGGGACTTCTCCTTAACAAATTCATGGACCCAAGCTTTATGACATCATCATCTAACTGAGAAGCAACCTACTGGAGGAAGGAGGATACATGGAAGATGGACATCTTTTAGTGGCCTCTCATTATTCACCAGTGACAGGGCTGCATTAATGATGTAGTGATATTTTGTGAGGTGTGGTTTTATAATTTTTGTTGTGTATTTATAAAATAAGAACAAAAGAATAATGCATGTTCAAGATATGTAATTTTTGTGAAAATTCCAAACATGATTCAATAATGTGAAGACATTGTGAAAGGATAGAAAGCACCAACGTAAGTCAGTTAATAGATCTTGAAAGGGTTTAAGGTAGAGATCCAAAAAACCACATGAGGTGTATAGTTGATGGGTCTTGTTCATGTCAAGGTTTGTGTTAAACTTGTAAAACCATGGGAAGAGTGAGGCTCTCTTTATATCAAGGTCATGAGATAAATAGGGCATGCTACAACAGGTGAGCATACTACACATAAGAGTGTGAATGTTTTTCTACCATGTAAAAACTATGGGGGTGGGAATGTTAGGGATTATCTTTTACATTTTTTGTATTGACGAAAAGGTAAATAGTAACTAGTTAGTTAGTATTTGGAAATAGTTAGTTATCAGAATATTGTCATAAATAATATCATGATAATTGGTTTATTGTATATATTTTTGGTAACAACAATATAATACCGATGACCTATTATAGGAGATTTAGAGGTTTTATAGGTGAGATATTGGTGGGATATTATAATCCCCAATAATAGGGAATAGTGCCCTATATATATTTAATATACCTGAATGATTTATTAATTAGAATGTGTGGAATATAATATTATGTGTTAAAATAATTTGCAAATTATTTATGCTCAACTTTTCATAGTGCATGAAATAATTCTTTGGATTGGCTCTTTCAATACTTAACATTTACAAAACTAAATACTATACAAATCATGCTTTGGAATGAATCTTTTCATTGATCTCAAAATGTTAGAGGCTAAATCATAACATTTTGTGTTGTGCATAAAACTTGCATCAACAACATCTATTGATTTTATTATGGCCACCATTAAACAAAACTCAATATGTGGCCCCTTGGATTATGAATAAATGTCACATGTTGTAAAGTTTTTTTAGATTTTATTTTATTAAAATAGTGTTCCACCTATTTTTTTCTATTATTTTTGAAGTTAATAATGTCCACTGTATTAATGTGTAGAAAAGATGTAGATGTGTGTACTTATACATCAAAATTAAGAACCTAAAGAATCTACATCCTCAATTAAAATACATTTTAATTTATATGGACTCTACAACTATAAGGGAATTAGAGGATCACATGTGTCACTCAAATTGATCACATTCAAAGTCAAAGTCAAAGTAACCATATATAGTTTTTATCCACATGGCCACCATGATAAATACAAAGGAGATAAAGTAGAAGTAATCTTTTACATCTTAGATATATATTTTATTTTATTATAAATTCCTTGTATAGGATTCATAATTATATATTTGATCCATTCTTATATAAAAAATCTTATTTATATCCTCCATTTCACTTTTTGGTGTGGGAAATTGTATGTATATTGGATCTAGTATGGTCTTCTTAATTTTCCTATATTGCATGATAATTAGTTTGCTAACCATATTTTACCTACATACATAATAATGAACCTATAATGAATCTTATCCTACCATCATGCTGTATCATTACAACATTTTATATTATTGTCTTTAATTCTTATATTTCCATCATTTCTCAATGATGTCTTCTCTTGGGGTTTTTCTAATAATCGTTAACCCATAAAGATTATATATGGGAAGATAAGTTATCATTATTATTCCCAACATTTAAGGAAAATCCTCATGGTGAAATTTTACTCAAAATAAATATTGATCTATCTAATGTAATATGGTTTTTATATATTCCAATAGTTATCCAAACAATCCTGACTAGCATATCAAAGATCTTGACTCAAATGTTGTCTCTACTCTAAGCAAGGATGGAATAATTACTAACATTAAAAAATATACTTAGTATGTGGTGATTAAACTTATTTTAAGTCTCTTAATACCATTTACATTAACATATCTCATAAAAATCCTTTTCAACAATTACACCATTAATCCTTCTCAAAATCCTACTACTGATATTGCACAAATACTTGTTAAAGTGATAGAAAAAATGGCCCTTATGTAAGCTACCATTATCCATAATTTGATATAAATTTTTAAAAAAAAATTAAATTGGATAATAAACCTCAAAAATTATTTTTCATTAAAAAAATTTATGCATCTTCTTCTCTTACAAATGCTGACAAAAATCTTATTATATGACCTTCAATTCACAACAAAATGATTTAAAATCTTCAAAATGAAAGTCTATCTCCATTTATTGTTTTCATGGGCATTGCATGTTCTTACCCAACCATAATTATGATTAGAATATCAATAATATATTTTATCTTATATAAATTTTAAACCTTTATTAAGAGTGGATCCAAACTAATACTTATGTGATAACCAAGATTATACTTAAAACTCTAATTAGAGATGCATTATAATGATATAATCAATTTCCTATCCATTAAATTATAAGAATTTAAACCTATTAAATCCTATAGCTAAACAATATCAATATTGTGAAATTCCAAAAAATAACATTTGTAACTTTTTCAATGCCAAGAAATTACCTAAAGAATCATCTCATTATTTCATCAAATGATATAAGTCTTTGGCCTTTGAATCGAGTCAAGACATGAGTAGTAAAAATAGTTTTTAAATTTTCATTACATCATTATATTTACCACTTCAATAAAAAGGTCATTTTATCCAAAGAAATTGGAAAAAACCTTTTATTAATATTACCTCATGAACCTATCTAAACCTGCTCAAAACATTTGTAGGAATATTTTTAAACATCCATTAATGCAATCAATACCAACATATCTCAGATTATACCTCCCCAACCTAAGATTAGAGTATCACCATAAAAACATACAATGCTTACCCACCCTACCTTTATTATTTAATAGTTCAAGAAAATCATGACACCTTCTATGCCTTTGAATTATTATCAATCCATGCCTTTTCACCAATGGTATAATCTCAACAAGTTTTGTTGGCTCCACGTTATAGTTGGGAATTGTCATGAACATTATAGTAAACTTAATAAAATTGCTTAAGACATCATGATAGGTAAAACTTCAACAAAAAAAATATGTATAAAGAGTTTTATAAGGAATATATTAAATCTTATAAATCTCAAAGTAACATATCCAATCAATCTCAACATTACAATTATCATAGTAAATATCAACAATATAAAATCCAAATATCACTAGTATTAATAAAATTTTAGGTGTTATTAATATTAATAATGACCAATAATAACTCAATTATCAATAGGTTAACATTAAAATAGTAACTACCAAAATAATCTCACTCATAAAGATCTTTTTATCAAACCTAATAAGCTTTATTATTATAGAATGCTTCTCAAATATACAACAACCTATAATAAAAAATTTAATACACAATCTAAGGATTATATTCAACCAATTAAGCCTAAATATAATGATGAACCTCCTATAATCAACAAATTTACCAAATAAAACTATAGTTTTCAACCAAAATATGGATATAGTTCTTACCAAAAATCAAATCAAAAGAATTTCCAAGAATAAACTAACACTATGCCTAGTAATATCCTCTAATAGAACTTATGAGAATGTCACCTTATAATAATAAAAAGTCTCATGAAAAAATTAAAATATATTAAAAAAAACCTTCAAAAAGTGAAACCAAAACATATATTCAGCCTATTGAAGGTCTAAATCCTAGCAGAGTCCATGCCATTAAAACCATATCCCATTATCAATGTAGACACCAAAATCATGTCGACTCCCCTGGTCATCCTTCATGTTATTTTCCCTCACCTATTTAACCCCTGTCGACCATTTTTCCCACTAGCCTTAACCCTGGTAGCTTGTCAAAATGAGTAAAAGACTAAAGTTAGTCTCTGCCCCCATTTTACATCTGCCGACCACGGTCTCCACCCGACCGATGTCACCGACGTCGGTCACTTATCAGCCGACGTTGGTGGTCCTGCCGATGTCGGTTCTCCTTAGCACTGCATTTTCGATCCAAACACAGGAATCATTATTCCGTTACCAGTTACCCATTCGGTTCCCAATCGGTTTTCCGATCGGTTATTGAACCGTCCCTCGCCTTCATCTGGAACCTCTTCATTTGATCAAGAAGTTTTCATTCATTCAACAGGACTCGCAATAAATCAAATCTGGCAATCAACCATCTCTTACATCCAACCAACCTGCATTCACTCTCTCCAGCATAGGAAATCTACTTCGGTCATTTGGCAGCACAACGACAACATCAATCACGTCTCCAACTTCATCTTCAAGCGTATAACAGGTAAGTATCTTGCTGTGTTTTATTTTTCTCTGGTTATTGTTTTTTATTTACTGCTATCACCCCAGATCTTCAGACTGTAACCTCGAGACTTGACTTCCTCCTTTACTCCTCTGCCTTCTATCCCTCGACCACATAGTCTTTTAACTCTGTTCAGACTTCTTGCACAAACCCCAAATAAAACAACAGACCTTCTGCAAACCCCCAGACTCTATCCAGACTAGACCAGACCCTGTACTGACTCGACCAGACCCGACCAGACTCACCCAAACTCTATCCAAAACTGTTGCCCCGACCGACGCCGGTCATTACCCCAACCGACGCTGGCACCTTAACCGATGTCGGCACCTTCCCTTGATCGATGCTGGCACAGAGACCGACATCAGCGACTGTGTAGAATAGTTTGTTGCATATCAGGTATGCACTTTGTTTTCTATCTTTTATTTTTTTGTCATTTTGTCTTTTTTCTACTTTCATCAAATATTCTATTTAAAACTAGTGGGTTGATATCCTTCTAGGAAGTCTTCATACTTCCGAGATCATGCGTTAGCCTGACAGCCCACCATATCCTTGACTAACATTTTTCATGTTTAGTCTCTTTTCCTTCATAGGTGTCATTCCTCCACAGCCAAAGAGGAGAACCTTCCAACATTTGATTTTGGTGTGCACGACTACAATCAGGTATCTTCTAGCCTTGACCATTTCTTTTAATTTCTCATTTCTTATTTAAATGTAGAAATCGATTTAGCGTAGAAACATTCTGGCACGCTCGGTGGGACCCTAGGGCCTTCCTTGGGTTCTTTCTTTCTTTCATTCATATAGGTGCATTAGGTTCCTTCCTTTTCACCTCCTTTCGTCTCTTCTTAAATGACATCATAAGCAGGACTAAAAAGAACTTTTCTTTTCTTTCTTGCACTTCTAGACTAGTCAAAACTCATATTCTTTGACTCTTTCTCCATTCGTCTTCATACGAACAAAATTTTTGACTTGGGCATTAAAACACTTTGCATTCATTTATGTTTGCTTGCATCTCTTAGACCACACATAGTAATTAAACCGCATATTGAATTAATCTAGATCACTTGATGTTACACGACCAAACCACTTGCACAAAACAAACATTTTAACTTACCTGAGACAAGGCCCGACTGGGATTTCATCCCCCAGCGGATACCTTACCCGTCCCGGTGATCTTACTTGGATTTCATCACCAAGGAGAAAGCCCACTCCGTTCTCTGGTGGAGCCTAATCTCTAGGGGAAGTATATTTTGGCTAAGTGAAACCAGCTAACCACTGGAATCGTGAAGTGAGGGGAGCTTGCTCCTTAGCACCAGGCCTTGTATGAAACCTAACACAGACTTCTTGAGCACCATAACAAAACCTGAAACCATCCATAAACTGCTTCTTCTAGGACCTGACTCAAAAACCAATCTTCCTCTACACACATTCTAAGGCATAAGCCACTATAATCCTAATAATTTACTCCTAGGGTTTTAGGATCTGCTTGTGTTCTTCATCTTTTTAGTTCTTATCTGCTTGTTTGAGCTTGTGAGGATGCTCTTTCTTGCCTTGAATGGTTTTGACACGCATTCAAACCAAGGCCTTTCTTGATCACGCTAGACGTTAACCGCCTTCGCCTACCCCGTCTATAACCAATCCTATAATGGAGTTCTACTCAAAAACTGAAAGAACTCCTACTAGATCATCCCCGACCTAGACGCCTATCATCCCAAAAGGGGACCAAGATTTTTCATGATCCTTGGACCTCAATGCCGTAGCCCTCCATAACTATCTCACAAGAAACCCAACGTGAGACCTCTCGGGTGACGTGGCGACGACATTGACACCATTCGCCACCCAACCTTTTACGACCCAGCCTTTTACCTCAATCATTAACCCAACCATGGTCAATACGCAAAGTTTGGCCTCCTCGTCTATTTTTAAACTGACCTCTATCGGGGTTTCATTACCCGCTCAACCACATGCAATTCAAACAAGTTCTACATCATACCAGAACTTGATTGTCTCGACCCCACACACTCTTGCGCCCATATATGCAAGAGTGCCTACCTTCCCTTTTGCCCATGCCATCACACAACCACCTTTAGTGGTATCCAGTCAACCTATACCCTCGACCTTCATGACTCAACCACCTTTGGCCTCCACTTCTATCCCTGTGACTAGTCATCCGTACGTTGCACCCTCACTAGTACAACTGACTACGTCGTATGCCTCTTCTAGCCTCTTTCAAGCACCTTACAACCTAGGGGGTGATCCATCCACCAATTTTTCAGCAGACATCATCAAGATACGGATGGATAAAATGTCCAGTCTCGAAGCTTCTTTCTCTGGTTCAAGTAATGTCTCTTCATATGACCAGATTTACAACGAGCCCATCCATCCTTCTGTCCCTATCTGACCATACCCCAACCATTAGGAGCTTCCTAAATTCACTTGATTCTAGAGTAAGGAGGACCCATAACAACATCTACGGGCATTCAGACATGCCTGTTACCTTATCACCCATGATGATGCATTGCTTCTACGCACGTTTCCTATGTCTCTTTCTGGCCCTGCCCTTGACTGGTATATCTCTCTTACCAGACATTCTATCTTTTCATTCATTCAACTCGCCCAATTATTCATTGACCATTTCTCAATCAATATCACTAAACAAATCTTGATCACATACCTTTACTCTATTAGGCAATTTGACGACGAATCAATAGTCGATTTTGTCGCCCGTTGGAGAGGCTTGATTAACCAGCTCTCCTTCTCCTTGCCTCAACCTGAGCTCATTGAGCTCTTTTCTCGAGGATGTGCCAGTCACATCTCGTCCACCTTGTGGGTTCAAACATTCCACACTTTCAACGAGGCCTTCACCATGGCCTGAAAGCTTGAACTCCGCACCATTAAAGAAGATAAGGTCAAATTGCATAACACCAACACAAGAACCAATGACCATTCTTCTTCCAGACCTTCTTCTACCCACTCTCAATCCAAGGGGTCGGCAAACACTGTCATCTTTAGACCATCATCTTCAACAATAACCAACCGACCAACATCTTCACCATTAGACTACATCAATAAACATTTTCAACGTCAATCCATACAATGTCAATTCACTCCAATTGGGGAGTCATATGCCTCTGTCTTGGATAAACTCATCAAGCAGGGGGTCCTCAATCTCCCTTCAATCTGACCACATCAATTTGACCCCTCAACACCTATCCTTGCATGGTACAGGGAGAACCACTTTTGCAACTATCACTGTGTCAAAGGCCATGACACAGATCACTATCAAACTTTCAAAAACATCATCCAGGACATGCTAGACAAGGGGGATCTTATCTTGGACAACCCGAACGCACTGCCCAACCAAAACCTTGACATCTTCAAGCAACCCTTTCCTAATCACCCGCCTACTCAAGACAATGTCCAAACCATGATCAATGACCCTCAAGACCATGATATACACACGGTCGACACTATCTTTTCTCTTATCCTTGACTAATCTCTTTCACAGGTGGAAGACCCTTCTTCCCTTATACCTCCTCCACATGGTGAAGAACTTTCTTCTCCTACTTGTCCTCCATCAACTTCTCCCATATTGGAGGACACTTTGACCACATCAACACCAGCTGCCTCACCTTCATCCTTCTTATCATCCATAGATGATCATACCTTTTTGACTTCTCAACCACACACAGAAGCCATGACTACTCTAGCGCTCTTTCCTCTTAAAGACCCCACACCTTCAATCTCTTCTCCATCGAGAGAAGAATCATCCACATCTAAGTCCAAACCCACGTAGGTGTCCATCATGCTCAAAGAGATTAAACCTCTTGGTGTTCGCCCCACATCTAATCTCGCCTCACACAATGGTGGCCCTCAACTCAAACCAAAGAAGGCTACTAAACCACACCAGAGGCCTCCTCCCCCACCTTCATCATTACCTTCAATCTTGGGCCCACATCCATCTACTTTAATAGGGATGCTTCCTACTCCCATACTTCACAAAGGCGACTCACCTCCATTACACTCTCAACCCATCAGACATATATCTCCTCTAATTCATCGACCAATGCATCTTACACCTCCTAAATCAAAGTCACCAACCCTCACTGCAACAAGACACTCAGACCCGTTAGCAGGTTCTTATGCCTTGCTGTTACGACAATTGTTGTAGTCCTCTTGTATCAATCTCTCGCCGCTTAGACCATATCAATCTCTCAGACCAAAACCCCCTGGTTTGATGACACTCAGGTTTGTGCATATCATCGCACGCCTGGGCACGATACTGAGCATTGTTGTACCCTTAAGGTTGCCATTCACCAATGTCTGGGGAATGACACCCTTCTTCGTGACCATATTATCAACAAATATTCAACACTGCCCCTCTCATCAACTCTCGGATCAAAGCCATCTTGGTTTGACAACTCTAAATTCTGCCACTATCATCACACTCCAAGACATGACACCGAGCGTTGTTGTGCTCTTAAAGCTGTCATTCGTCACCAATGGAAAAAGGATTCCCTTCTTATCAAGGATCCTCTTGACCACCCCTCCGACAAATCATCAATACCGACCCATGCTTCTCCAACCTCATCACCTAAATCAGGATCTCCATGCCAGATTAGGGTCCCTTTGCCGCCTTTAACTCCTTTGTTTGACATTAACATAGTCCATCTAACCACTAAACCTCAATCGACCTTAACCAATCCGTCAAACATTCTCCCTAGCCACTGGGGGAATTCAACCTTCATCCAAGCCTCGACCAACCTTTCAACCCAGTCTCAACCACATATCAATCACTCTTTTAATCCTAAACCTCGATCAAATGTCCATCAACCCTACTCTCAATCAAACATTCAACCAGTCTCGACCAATCAACAATCAAATATCAATCAACCAAATATTCAACCCAAACATTCAACCAACCTTTTATCAAAACATTCAACCAGTCTCGACCAATCAGCAACCATATCAACCAACTTCACATCCACTCATCAATCAACACGTGACCAATATGGAGTGAAGTAAACGAGGCAAGTTTGCTCCTAATTGACTCAGACCTTATCATACACGCACAAGCATGGACTAGGGACTTATCAAAACCTGAGCCTCTTAATGCGTTGCATCTGCGACCGTTCTACTGCTAGTCGAGTACTCATCCACTTAACAATTAACTTGAGCTCATCTCTTGAGCAATCCCCATCCTCTTAGTCCTAATTCCTTTCAACCTTATTCCTCTTAGCAATTCCTATAACCCTTTTATGATGTATGGATGCTTTGTCCTAATGAAAGGGATCCCTTGACCTTCTATAATCTTGTCCATGACTCACATTTCTGTAAAAACAAATCAAGATGTCAAGATATCCATGGTCACTATATCAATATCAAATCAAAAGGTAGACTGCTCCCTCAAAGGATAGCTATTCAAAAACCCTTATATTAAACAAAAATCTAGACCACTCCCTCAAAGGATGGCTATGACTAATCTGGCAATAAACAACACTCTTTTAGAAGCTTCCCGCATTGATCAGCTTCACAACTAACCACCAAGCAAATGACATCTCTATTCAGACTTCCCACATTGATCAGTCTGCACCTCAAAAAAAAAAAAAAAGAGTCATGGACTTGACTTGTAGTTGTCTCAAGGTCTCCTATAAAAAGGGGCAAAGTTATCTCTGCTCTTACAACAGGTTACCCTTTTTTCTCCTCCTATCACCTGCTCAAGGGACTTCAATCTCACTTTAATGTCAAAGTGATTCGATTACCACTCTAACATAACTATGGTCAATGATGTCATGCATGAATGGGGCTCTTGATTCTACTAACCCCTATCTATACTGTCTTTTTGGTCCTTGTCAATGAAAGAGAAATGTGCTTTTCACTTCTTCTACACTTTGGTCACATTCACCTTCATCACTTATCAATCAACTCAACTCAACTCTCTTTTCAGACCACTCCCATAGCCTATTCACCCTAGTTTCTATGGACACCAATACACATGGAAACTATCGACCAGCCACAATTTATGTTAAGCATAAACCAATACTTGCTGAAGCATAAATAGACCTCAATTCATTTTTAGCATACATCCATCACGAATATGGAATATTGCTAGGGATGAAAGACCCCTCAACCAATGTTGCAGAATACACCATCACACAATATGGAAAAGGCTGCAACATCATCTCTTTCCCTCATCATTTCATCCTAACCAAGACCAATCTATCGACCATTTTAACCACCTGTCTACTACTCAGACCCTTTGTTTGAACTACATTAGTATGAGGCCCTAAGACCGGGGCTATGTAGGCAGCACTCAGATGACATGACTATCTTCTGGGGTTAGCTTGGCCACCCTCATTTGTTCATCTCTCTGATGGACAAACCTTCTTTCCTTCTTTTAACTATAACCTTGCCCTTGACCATGACCAATTCCATCCCTTTGACCCTCCCTCCCTTCTAGGGAGAACTACATTGGCCTGAGGCCCTTCCATCGGGGCTATGTAGGTAGCACTCAGTTGACATAGGGTCATCTGAGGTTAGCTCGGCCACATCCTTTCATCCATTCCTCCCCTCGACCACTGACCATTGGAGATCATGCCTATCTCCTCCGACCTCGATCGCTTCCAAGACAATGTTGCCTTGGTTGTTTTTACATGTATGCTACCTCATGACTGGTTAGCAGATTTGTGCGCAGACTTTTTAGACCCTCACAAGTATAGGATCACAAGCCGGTTGATCTGCACTACTTATGACTTTTTCATGTTTCTAGGAGCACTTCCTGAGCCTGGGATACCTGGAACATGACGACCCATTAGAGCTTTAGCTTCGATTGAATAACCCAATCAGTAGATGACTAAATGCTGGGGCCCGATTATTTCAATTTTGGCACTCCTTGACCCTTGACCTGGGACACTTTGACCTGACCATCTTGTGAAGTGGTATGCACACAATCACGACTTTTGCAGCATTCACCCTCACCCCTTTTTTTCATCCACTCTTTGTCAAATCAGCACCTGATTCCCGGTTCCCTTCCCTCGACCCCTGCTTTGAGGGGGAATACCTCATCCATAATTGGGGCAATCACTCCTATTTTTGTCTTGCAGTTCATTCGAACAACCAATAAGATGAAATCAACCTTATCCCTCACCTGGGGAAATCACTCCTATTTTTGTCTTGCATTTCGTCTAGAACAACCAACAAGACAAAAAGGGGCAAATGTAGACACTAAAATCGTGTCAACTCCCCTGGTCATCCTTCATGTTATTTTCCCTTGCCTATTTAACCCCTGTCGACCATTTTTACCACTAGCCTTAACCTTGGTAGCTTGTCAAAATGAGCAAAAGACTAAAGTTAGTCTCTACCCCCATTTTACATCTTCCGACGACGGTCTCCACCCGACCGACGTCGGTCACTTATCGGCTAACGTCGGTGGTCCTGCCGATGTCAGTTCTCCTTAGCACTGCATTTTTGATCCAAATGCAGGAATCGTTATTCCATTACCCATTACCCATTCGGTTCCCAATCGGTTTTCTGATCGGTTATCGAACCGTCCCTCGCCTTCATCCGGAACCTCTTCATTTGATCAAGGAGTTTTCATTCATTCAATAAGACTCTCATAATCAATCAACTCCAGCAATCAACCATCTCTTACATCCAACCAACCTGCATTTGCTCTCTCCAGCATAGGAACTCTACTTTGGTCATTTGGTAGCATAGCGACAACATCAAGCACGTCTCCAACTTCATCTTCAAGTGTATAACAGGTAAGTATCTTGCTCTGTGTTTTATTTTTCTCTAGTTATTGTTTTTTATTTACTGCTATCACCCCAGATCTTCAGACTGTAACCTTGAGACTTGACTTCCTCCTTTACTCCTCTGCCTTCTATCCCCCGACCACATAGTCTTTTAACTTTGTTCAGACTTCTTACACAAACCCCAAACAAAACAACATACCTTCTGCAAACCCCCAAACTCTATCCAGACTAGACCAGACCCTGTCTCGACTCGACCAGACCTGACCAGACTCGCCCAAAATCTATCTAGAACTATTGCCCCGACCGACACCGGTCATTACCCTGACCGACGTCGGCACCTTAACCGACGTCGGCACCTTCCCCTGACCGACATTGGCACAAAGACCGACACCGGTGACTGTGCAAAACAATTTGTTGCATATCAGGTATGCACTTTGTTTTCTATCTTTTATTTTTTTGTCATTCTGTCTTTTATCTAATTTCATCAAATATTCTATTTAAAACTAGTGGGTTGATATCCTTCTAGGAAGTCTTCGTACTTCTGGGATCAGGCGTTAGCCTGAAAGCCCACCATATCCTTGACTAACATTTTTCGTGTTTAGTCTCTTTTCCTTCGCAGGTGTCATTCCTCCACAGCCAAAGAGGAGAACCTTCCAACGTCTAATTTCGGTGCACACGACTACAATCAGGTATCTTCTAGCCTTGACCATTTCTTTTAGTTTATCATTTCTTCTTTGAATGTAGAAAGTGATTTAGCGTAGAAACAATCAACTAGCATGAAGTTTCATGAGGATGATATGATCAATGATGAAATTTTATTCTAAGATAATGACCTACCTCTCATTATTAGTATCGTGATAAATGATGCTAAAATAAGGATAGTATTTGTGGATGAATGTTCAATAAATAATGTAACCTATTTTTGGTTTGTTAAAGATTTTGGATACACCACACAATATATTAATAAAATAATAATTAATTTCCATGGATTTGACAAGAACAAAATCATATTTTTTTCACTTGGATCCCTCTCACTATAGGACCTAAAATTATTCTCGCCAATATTATGGATGACTATCTTCTAGTATCTTAAAATCTAATCTTAGGTCACCCTTGGACTCACCACATGAGAGCAATTGCTTCCTCCAATATCTAATAAATAGATTTTATTCATGATGATATTTTTTACAAATTGAAACTCATATATATATATATACATGGTATATTAAATTATAAAATATTAAAACATAATTTATGATTCCTACTACCAAAACTATAAATTTTTATCATTTCCTTGAGTTCATAAATATTTATTTCAAATAAACACCCTAATAGTATACATACGACTAGCATATATAGAAGTTATCAAAGTTGATATGTATCTAAACATACATGGCCAAACATATGCAACCATCTTAAATGTTGACCTACAATTTATTTCCTTTAAAATAATCATATGTAATGCTTTGATATCCACTCTTGTACCAATTTTCAATAAATTGCCTCTAAGTCAAGCCATGCCTAATCAACACTTAGGTTTTATTAATCTAACTAATGGAGAAGTAAAAATTTAGATGCAAAACCAAACATTGGTCCCCATAGTAAATAATTTTCAAAATACAAACTAAGATTCCATAAAGAATGAATTGGATGGCATACAACACATGATATAGAAACTATCAAAGAATTCTTAGGCATCCAAATATAGGTGGAAACCAAAGAGGAGAGAATAATAATAGAAACATATCATACCAAATGTTTAATAATATATTTAATCATGATATTAATCACATTGATCATTCAACTAATAAATTAATTGAAATCAATATATGTGAGTCAGATGTGCTAAATTGGTGTAGAGTGAATAATACCACCCAACACGGGGAATTAGACTATGTGAAGTTCCACAAAAAAATTGACATATTCCCAAAGGATATGGATGTGTTTTAGTTTTTATCTAACCACATGAATATTACCAGTACATCATATGCCCCTAGCATATATAGATCCCAAAACACTGGCATGGTATTCTAGATCTTTGACATCCCATGCCAAGAATAAAATAAACTAGAAGAATATGTAGATGAGGTTCACGTGTTATAATAATGTCAATGTAATACCTTTGTGTTAAGTATTAAAATTAAATAACAATAGTTCAAAACATCCACACATACAAACCTAGTAGCTACACCTTTGGACCCATAAGCCAATAATGATCCTTCACCCCAAAAACGTGATGAACAAAATCTTCCTGCATGATCACCCTAAACCTTAGGCACGGAAATTTATAATATTTTTTAGGATATGAAAAATATCAATGAAAAAGGTATGTTGTGTTAACTTGGTCATATAAAATAGTAGTTTAACCTACTTATAAAATCCTTAATGGATAAATAAATATAGGTTAAGTAAAAGGTATTCATAAAAAAATTACAAGTCCCTACCTCCTTCTCAAAGTTAGGATATTTTGGGAAAATATGACTATTTTTTGTTAGTATACTCGGGTTCCTCCACCAAAGTTATATAGTATAAGTATGTCAAAAGGTAGGCTTGATATTGATTGAGTTGGATAAGTTTTTTCCAGTTTGACAAGAAAGAGGTCAAGGTAGTTAGGGAATTATTGGATAACTTGCATCAGAACCTAGGATCCAAAAATTTATAAATATCTAGGTCATTGAAATCATAAAGGCTTATGACATGTTATTAATTCATGATTTATCACAGACCTTTAATAGCTACATGGTCATTGATATTTATCACATGTCATTGTCATAGAGAGGAGTTTCACACAAAATCATGATAGACATAAAACCCATAATTACACACATCAATGTTGAGTAAAAAAAGGTAATAAAAATTTGAACATAATGTCAACTAACATAGGCATCTACACCCTTTCTATATAACCTACTATTACTAAAACCTATAAAAACTATGATCCTCCATGTTTGTTACCCTTTTATTATAATAGGGCCCCATCTAAGAAAGGTTTGATGGTTGGGATTATATTAGTTTTCCATAAGGTAAACATTAATTTTACACATATATTTTTTAGTTCCATTGCGCCAATAACCTCACTAACCAATAACCTCACTAACTATGAAACACTCATATTAGTCATATAGTTTACTTTAAAACATAACATTATGAAATTATGTGTATTTAAAAATTCAAAGGTGGTAATCATACAAGTTAGCAGTAAGTTTTAGTGAAAATTATCTTAGTTAAAGAAGTAAAATCATAGATCCTAAGATTTTATTTGGGCCTTTAGTTATTTCAACATTAATCTCATCCATAAGAGGGTAATCAAGATGTTAATTCCCTAGTAGTTTCTACCATGAATATAGCCCCTTTAGATGTCTATGAACTATGGAAATTCTTTCTCAAATTGGTACCTTTCTCTATAGTCCAAAAAATGTTGAGAACTTCAAAATTTTCAACAATGAAAAACACGTCATAAAATTCATGAGTGACATTGATGTATTTTTCATTCATATAATAGATGAAGAGGACATGGTGATCATTAAGATGTTGAACATGATAATGATGGGATTATGAATCTTAGAAAAAATTAAAACCCTAAGGGTTTGATATAGTTGGAAATGAACTTTGAAACTGATAGGAATAAAAATCAATCCAAGAAACTAACCACCTAGGGACAAAAAATGTTATCATTAACTTAGGGACAACTAAGGAACCTATGAATGTTAGTATTGGCCATGATTGTACTAAAATTTAAATAATATAGTTTTAGTGACTACTTCTATAATACAAAGATGTAATTTCCTAGACTTATGATGAATATAAGGTATTCAACATGATGAGAATTATATATAACTCATTATGTCTCATATAAATTATCCATAAGTGTTGCCTCTTGGTTATATATTATATTACATTTAATAATTAAGGTCTCATCTAAGTAGGAAATGAGTGAAATTTTCTTTTGTTCATATGTGATACATTGTTGATTCTCTATTTTGTTATTTGTGTCTAACTTGGATGAAATGAACATAGTTTTCTATACATAGATACATCCCTATGACGGGATCATTTTGAATATTCATTAATAGTTTTGGTAACACATTTTTGGAAAAAAATTGAAGACTCATCATAGAATACATTAAGATATGAAGATCCTTAGTTGAGCTCCAAAGATCTACATCTTTGAGGATGTTCTAAAGACATGTTTAGTCAAGCTCCAAAAATTCCTAGCCATACTCCAAAGATGTCCAGATGTACCCTGCATATCAATATAACAACTCAAAATATATATACTATATATACATATATTTTCCATCTATAGATATCTTGTTTTAGACATTAATATTCATAGTAATGGTTTAAAATGATCCAGATATAAATGTATTTATATTTTGTAAAACTATACATAATATCTTCATATCTATGTTAGTTATATTTTATTTATTGTTAGTTGAATTAGTTTCAATGCCTCCCTATAAGCGTGGGATTTTATTCCTAGATATTCTATTTTGAATAAGTAGGTTTGGCTATTTAGATTGCCATATTTTATATGCTAAGAATAGTCATTGAGATGTGATTTAAATAAATGTCTCCTCATTCTAGTTAATCAGATAATAGAGAATAGAGAAAAAATAGAGAGAAGAAAAATTCAAGTGTAATTTCTTAGAATTTATAGCATCTCTATATGTTTCTTTTGATAATTAAAGAAATTTCAGAATTCTATTTCATTATTGGGTAAAAGCTGATCTTGTTCTGAGGAAGGAATAAGGACCCACTTCTCTCCAAAGATAAGGACAATTGGTATTTCTAGTTTATAGTTTATAATTTTATTTCTTTTGATACATGTATATTTCATTTTACTACAAGTGTGATTTCCCTTTCAATGCAAAGTATGATTTCCATTTTAATGAAAGTGTGATTTAATTAAATATAAAATTTATTTCAATTACATATAAGTGATTTTTATTTATTAAAAGTGTGTCTTTCAATTTCATAAGAATTAAAGTTTGTTAACTCATCTCCATGTTCAGAATCTATCAAAAAGTAGTCTAGGTGACAATAGGCAATCAACATTCTCACATCCTTAAATATAAAACTATCCTACCCAGATGGGCAAGTTGAGTGAGGACACTGTAATGTCTTATTCTATATGTTTAAGTTTTGGATTTTGATGGTATAAACTAAAGAATCCTTTTAACAAGGAATGTCATAGGAGATATTCAGCTAATAAAACTTTCTAGATTTACTTTTTTGCAACATAGAATTAGAATCTTATTTGATGTCCTTAGGATTTAGACATAAACAATAGAGTAAACCCCTAAAAAAATAACTATTAACTCAAATATCAACATCTCATTGCATATATCCTTGGTCACTAACCTTGGTAGAAAATGACACCAATCCATTGATTGATTAAATGAAAGGTATAATAATAACCTATCACAACCCAAAGGTGATGACACATTCCATCATACTAAATTAGTGATAAAATCCATATATATAGATATAATGGAATATTAATACCATATTAGAGCCTATTATATATAAATAATTCCAAAAACTACTCTTTATCAAGATTATTTTCCTAGTCTATCATCTCGCATGGGTGGCCAACCTAGTCCCCATGAAGAAAAATAATGGTGAAATCATAATTTTCATAAATTTCATGAATTTGAATAAATTTATAGAAAATTATGATATTCTCTACCATCCTTTGATGCATTAATCCAAATGGATAATGACTCACACATGATGTCCTTCTTAGATGGATTTTCAAGATATAACCAAGTCCTACTAATCCACAAATATAAGATTAATACCACATTCACTACCAATTTGGGCAATTCACCTATAATAGGATTTTATTTATTATAATTAATGTAGGATCCACTTTCTAAATATTAATGGACTTTGTGTTTTAAATCTTGATTTAAAAATGTATATTTATCTACATGGATGACTTAACTATTTTCTCAAAATATGTGTCAAACCACATACTTCATTTTTATAAAGTTTTTGAAATATGTAGGATGTATGGCATCTATCTAAATCCTAATAAAAGTGTCTTTGGATTTATTTAAAATAAACTTATGGACAACATAATCATGAAATAATATATTTATATTGACCATGATAGAGATGATGCAATTTCAATAATACATATTCCTAATAGAAAAATGGAAATGAAGTATTTATTTGGTAAAATAAAATCTATACATAAATTTAGTTCTATCTTGGATGAAAATTTTAAAAACATTAATTCCATATTGAAATAAGACATAAAAGTGGAGTGTACACCTTCATCCAAATCTACCTTCTAGGACATCAAAGATACCATCAAGTAGGTACTGGTTCTAGTAAGCCCACATTACAAAAAATATTTATATATTTACCTCTCTAATTTAAAACATACTGTAGATTTTATAATTATGCAAAAAATTTATAAAGAGTAACACATAATAGCTTTCATAAGCACCAAATTTAAGGATGTGAAAATGAAATATTCCATTTTATAAAATTATTCCTATGATCTAGTGAAGGTAATGAAAAAGTTCATACATTAAATCCTATAAATCAAAGTCCATGGAAATTTACTTGACCTAGCCATAAAGCTCATGCTAGTATAGAATTAACTTGGTGATCAAAGAGGGAATTGGATGGCCAAACTCTAAGAGTATCACCTAATGTCTAGGCTAATCAAGATGGTTAGAGGCCAAGGTCTCACTCAATTAATCATTGAAGTTGATCCTAGAATCACTACGATGGAAGTAAACTAAGATAAAATTGCATTAGTTCAATGGTACAATCACATCATCCACTACTTATTTCATGGATAATGACCCCACCTACCCCAATACCACTGAGCTCAATTGAGAACAAAGGAGATATTTATGGCTAAATATGATACAATACATGCTCAATAAGGGAATCCTTTACTAAAAAAACATATGAGGGTATTTAGCTCAAGTCAAGGTTGGGGAAGATCAAATCATAATAAAATTTCATTATAATATTAGAAGTGGCCATCCCACAGGTAACCCCATGGCACATAAAATACTATAAGATATCATTGGCACACACTCTTAAAGGATTATCACCTATATATCCAAACATGCCTTAGGTTCCAAATTTTAAAAAGAGAGAAGTGCATTCCATAATTCCTTTCTAACCAATCATATAAGGTCATCCTTTCTCCTAACGGGGGCTAGATTCCATCAGTGTCTTTAATTATAACTCTTCTAATGGACATAGGTTTGTCCTCAACTATTGATTATTTCACTATATGGTTTGAGGAAAAAAAATAGGAGGTCCAAAAGTTTATGAAAGATAAAATCATCATGTGATTCAATAATCCTTTCTCTATTTTTATGATAATGGGCATATATTTTAGTTATCTAATTTCATTTAATGGGCCTGTGACTACTAAATTACTCTAAAATTATCCTCCAATTATTATCACTAGGTTAATGGATTGGTATAATAAACTTAAAAAACCTTATTTTTTTTATCAATATTTCCTTATTAAATTACACTCTATGGGTGAATCAAACTAGACATGATAAAACTTTGAAGGTCTCACAATTTATTTTTTTCTATGTGAAATAACTAGTGTTTCCCATCACCTTAAATATTATCACTATTTAGTTCATGTTGGAATACATAGAATAATATTATCATGTGTAATAAATGTTATTAAACATATTTTAAATTTAGGACTCCTGAGATGACACATTGTATAATTTTAGTAGGCATCAAGACATTGTGTAAATATGGTTTGACAAAAGTTTAAATATCAAAGTGTACATAATCTCAAACTTGGTCCTATTATGGAATAAGGTGCATGTAAATATATTACAACATCCCTAGTTAAAACCCATGTGGATCGGCCTTTACTATATCTATGATATATTAGGACACAATGCCTTCATGTTAAAATATCTATAAATAAATGACGTCCATCTACCTATGAATGGATAGTTTCTAAAGTACTAATTCTCAATTGTGCCATCCACCACCATCTTGGATTAATTTTAAGTATTAGAGTATAGTATATTAGATTTATATTAGTTATTTTTCTCATTGTTTATTATTCCATTCATGTTCCATTTGGTTTTTACTTCATTTCATTACTTTGTCATTACCTGGCCTTTATTCAGGGTTGTTTCCTTTTATCCACCCTTTGAGTTCCCAATATATGGCGTTGTGACCTATCTGATTAGAATTGTTTCCTTACACAAAGAATGTATCTCCTTGGATTCCTTAATTACATTTTATCTTTTTAGGTCAATCCATGGTATTGGATACATAATCTTTCCTAATTATTAAACACTTCTAAACTATTCAAAGGAATAATGAACCCATAATGAAAGAGTTATGAGATTTAGAATGTTTGATTTTGTCTTGAGTAACTGAATAACTTGGTAGGATATCTCATGTTTTCAAACCATGGTGGAATAATTATTATATGGAATATACATGTGAATTAATAACAATTTTCTTACTAAATAATGGTCAACACTTAACTTAAACACATTTATAACTCTCCTTGAGGTATATGAAACAACAAAGTAATTTATTTCTATGATGTGAATATATATAACTAAATCCCAAACCTTATAGTTACCAACCCTCATGGATAAAGTAGATAAAATAAAAATTATAGGAGAATCTAAATAATAAAAATAAAATAAAAAGTCTTATCATGTGAAATGGAAATTTAGGTGACCTCCATCAAAGGATTTATGGCTTGGCTTGCAATGGAGAAATGATAGAGTACATATAAAGGTATATTTTTTTGGGGATATGTGCACTTTTATTATATTAAAGCAATGCATAAGCCTCCCCTTACCTCTATATAATGAATAAATAAAATCAATTTCACCTCAAAAGTTTAAACCATGAATACAACCATATGTCACATCATAAAACCTCAAGGGAAAGGGTAGATGGATCACTCTTCAAACTCCTTGACACCTTATATGTATTTAAACATAGTGTGTTTCATGTTGGGACTAACCCAAATATACCATCTCTCTTAGAAATCATGAAATTACCTATCATGATCTATTGGGTTTGCCTAAAAAAAATAGAGGTTCTAAATTGTAAGCCCTTAACAACACTTTCCCCACACAAGTCTCCATTTTTTGTGGCCAACATACATCATTCTCATTTTTCAAATTGGAAGTCATTTATGAACTTAGGTTTCAAGTTATTTTATTTTACTACCTTGTAATGGTTTTAAATTTATATTTTACTATGATTTCTCTTAATAGGATTGGAAGTTGATTCTAAGATAATGGTTAGTGTATAAAATTCAATATAAATGTTTTTATACACCCATAGCTTTTATAGATTCCAAGTTGTGATTAGAGGAAAGAACCCAATGTAATATGGTTATGAACCAACTTATTCAAATAACTCAATTTAATATCAATCTTTACAGAGTATATAATGATTTTACATTAGTATTTCATGTATCTATTATGAATATCTAACTTTTCCTCGCCCCATTTTTAATTATTGATACAATTGTTAACCTTTTCATTATTCATTATGCATGACACCTGTTGATTATTTAGATATCCTCACAACATCCATACTACTTTTCAATTCTTTGTAGATCATCTAAAATAGTTGTAACTTCTTGTGGCATATTGTATCCTTAGATGACACTATCAAATCAACATAGATGTTAGAATTATTTATGGAACCTCATAGTTCTTGCAGCTTCCTCATGACACTACATCACACCATAGCTTTCAAATTTCTTTGCATAATGTAGGATTCTTTGCAATTCCTAAAAATCATTTCATGTCATCATTTTGACCACTTTTACTTTAAGTTATTTCATGTAAATGTGTGGCACCCAACATATAAATATATATATAAAACCAAATATGTAATATATCAAGATACAAAATGTAACAAGAGTGTAAAATCACAAAATATTTAATAGTATTAATTAAATTAACATATTTCTAAGTGGATCCTATAAGGGATGAATGTTTGGTTTTGATATTATAGTACCACTCTTATTTATATTTTTATAAGCATGATTATGAACATAACATATGTTTTCATCATGGAAATGAGTAATTAGGACCTTCATAATCTATAATTGTACCTTCAAGGCATTGTAACCAACTCAAACTTTTCAAAATAGAACTCAAAATATGGAAATTTAATATAATTTTCATGATCTTATATTCTTATTTATATTTTTATAAGCATTATTATGAGCATAAAATATGATTTCATCATGGAAATGAGTAAGTAGGACCTTCATAATCTTTAATTGTACCTTCAAGGCATTGTAACCAACTCAAACTTTTCAAAATAGAACTCAAAATATGGAAATTTAAAATAATTTTCATGATCTTAAATTCTTATTGTGAATATCCTCCAATTATTATTATAATGTCTTAGATATTGAATTGTTTTTATACTATGATATGAGTCTATACTAGTATATATTATCTTAGTTATGTTGATACATTTTATTACTTGTTTATTTTTTTCACTTTATCTAGTTTATCTAAATAGTCATTTGTAGATTTGTTTCATTATCAATATTCATGGTTTTTCACATTTTATATGAAATTTCATGGATCACTCTCTTCCCAAACCTTATTTAGAATATTTTCCATGTTTAGTGACATTTGAGCTAAAGTAGAGATAATTATATAAAGGTTACACTAGTTAAAGTTATAGATTATTCTTGAAAAAAAACAACATCCTTATTGAATCTAAGAAACTCCTTTTCTACCCTACCCTCTCTCTTTGGTGTTTTTTTTTGATCTAACCACCTTTATATTTGATAATTTTTCTCTAAAAACATCCATATATATGGATCAATAGAGATATATAAACTTTATATAGGGTTCAGTTAGTGGTTTGAATATTTCATAATATCATTTGCATTGTTCTTAGAGATTATTCTCTAAGGCTATGTAAAAGATCTAAAAAATAAAACTTGTGCCCTAGATTACTAATGATAGTCCTAAAATGATAGGGAGAAATCCCTAGAGGACTTTACGATGATTAAAACCACATTAACATACTTATAGTATGTGCATGATTGAATACAAATTCCACCTATATGGTACCTTATATAATGCTAATATTAAGGTTATGATATTTAAATTTCTCCTATCTTATAACATATTATTTTACTACCCTTGGATTCATCACATGTGAGCTTTAATTTATTCTATGTGTAAGTGTTTTAAAATCCCCATATTTGGGATGTATCTAAAATGTTAAAGATGACATTAAACCTTGGAATCATGAAAAAAATTCATAATATGGTGTATTTAACATTTATACCCTTTAAAATATCCTAAGTATTCCATTTCATTAATTTCAATGTTTTAGCTATCTAGTCCATCTAGTTAGAGGATATAGTATCCCAAAAAAAGCTTGTCGAGAATATTCCTATAAAACTTTTTGATTTTGATGATATTGAACCTAATGAAATCAACCTAAGAAAATATAAAATTATAACCTTCCTACTATAATTATATCTCAAACTCCTCTTATCAATCAAAAATTTCATCATGTCTATCATTTAACTCAGTTGATACAACAATCCACTATCAAGTATGAGTAATATAGAAAAACATTTGAGACCTAAAAAATACTATTTTATGGTGTAAAAGATAAAAGTGCTCATGTTTGATTTAAAAATAATTTTTGAATTACATATTTGGATTCTTCTCAATATATTATACATGTTTAAAAAATGGAATGTCATTTCAAGGTCATATGTAAATTTTATAGTCATTTGAAGTTGGTAGACTTATTTTATAATAGATCTTGGGATTTGACTATTCACCTATGGAGCTATCACTTATATATCTCTAGATCCATACTGGTGACCTCTAGATCCATGTGGATTGAAGTGATTTTGAAGTTTAAAATTCATTTGGTGGATTCAGAGGTTCAAGTAAGTTTAAATATAATTCTTAGAAGGCATATTAGAGGAGAAGATGAAGATAAAATATGATAGAAAGATTACAAATCAAAAAATCATTAAATCCTAGAATTTAAGTGGATACATTAGAGGAATGTATTAAGTTTTTTCTCTATCAGTTCATTATATTATTTTATGTGAATAATTTGAAAATTACATTGCTAGGATAGTTGAGTTTAGTAGTTTTTATTTCTTGAGAGGTGAGTCCTCCACCAAATATTATACAGATCATTACAAGTATGGGAGACATAAGGTTGGTTTTTATTATAATCCAAATAAGTTATAAATATTTTATAATGTAGAACATATTGAATATAAATAATAATGAATTAAACTTGTTGGTGTTTTGTCACATTGAGTTTATCTAAGGTATATCTTGTGTTATCTATATTGTTTGTCCATGTTTTGTTTTTTTAATTTCCTATTTATATTCCTTGAAACTAGTATAATATAAAAACATTCAAAAGAGCTCAAGACACATAATTAACATGAACTTTACTTGTTTCATAAAGGTTAAACAACTTCACATCTGATATTTCAATTTTATGCAAGAATTTTAATTATAGTCATGTATGGATTAATAATATGTTTAGAGTATGGAGGAATATGTGAAATAGATGTACCATATGGAAATTATATGTGAAGAGTTGTATATTATTTATTTATGATGTATATGATAGTCATTAAATCTATAATACATATTAAAACACCATTTTAGATGTTATTCTATGACATATAACTTGAGAGCAACACCTTATTTGAAAGAATTCATATTGATGAAACTTAGAATTGAATATATATATATATATATATATATATATATATAGTTTATGGATCAGATTGGTATCAAAGTGTATTTTTATTTTACCTTGAAAGGGTTTCATAATGAAATTATACTTGTATTATTTATTATTCCATGTTTCTTTTTGACAAGGAAATGCATGATTCTTAATTTCAAAGTTTAACTATGGGAAAATCTTTGAAGAGAGAAATCCTTAAATAGATTGAATATATAAACTAATAAAATCAAGAGGAAATTTTTGAGTCAATAAAGTTGTGTTTGAAATTTGAATATGAGAATAAAAAAATGAAATCTATATTGATTAGCCATGTATAATTTCTCATGGGTATCATTAAAGAGTTACAACGTAATTTTAAAATAAAGGAAGAGACATTGGAAAATTTCCAAAATGATTTTTGAGTGAAGGAGAGAGAAGAGTCTACCATGCCAAGGAGAATGTCCTCTACCAAAGATGAAAAATCATGATAGAGGTATGAACATTAATCACTCTACCATATTATATTCTCCCCCTTCAAGAGAAATATACTTCCTTTGGTAAAATTGATAATAATACTAAGGGTTTTAACTCAAATTTCAAGACACATAATTAACATGAATTTTACTTGTTTCATAAAGGTTAAAAAACTTCACATCTGATATTTCAATTTTATGCAAGAATTTTAATTATAGTCATGTATGGATTAATAATATGTTTAGAGTATGGAGGAATGTATGAAATAGATGTACCATATGGAAATTATATGTGAAGGGTTGTATATTATCTATTTATGGTGTATATGATAGTCATTAAATCTATAATACATATTAAAACACCATTTTAGATGTTTTTCTATGACATATAACTTGAGAGCAACACCTTATTTGAAAGAATTCATATTGATGAAACTTAGAGTTGAATATATATATATATATATATATATATATATATATATATATATATATATATATAGTTTATGGATCAGATTGGTATCAAAGTGTATTTTTATTTTACCTTGAAAGGATTTCATAATGAAATTATACTTGTATTATTTATTATTCCATGTTTCTTTTTGACAAGGAAATGCACGATTCTTAATTTCAAAGTTTAACTATTGGAAAATCTTTCAATAGAGAAATCCTTAAATAGATTGAATATATAAACTAATAAAATCAAGAGGAAATTTTTGAGTCAATAAAGTTGTGTTTGAAATTTGAATATGAGAATAAAAAAATGAAATCTATATTGATTAGCCATGTATAATTTATCATGGGTATCATTAAAGAGTTACAACATAACTTGAAAATAAAGGAAGAGACATTGGAAAATTTCCAAAATGATTTTTGAGTGAAGGAGAGAGAAGAGTCTACCATGCCAAAGAGAATGTCCTCTACCAAAGATGAAAAATCATGATAGAGGTATGAAAATTAATCACTCTACCATATTATATTCTCCCCCTTCAAGATAAATCTACTTCCTTTGGTAAAATTGATAATAATACTAAGGGTTTTAACTCAAATTTCAAGACACATAATTAACATGAATTTTACTTGTTTCATAAAGGTTAAAAAACTTCACAACTGATATTTCAATTTTATGCAAGAATTTTAATTATAGTCATGTATGGATTAATAATATGTTTAGAGTATGGAGGAATGTATGAAATAGATGTACCATATGGAAATTATATGTGAAGGGTTGTATATTATTTATTTATGATGTATATGATAGTCATTAAATCTATAATACATATTAAAACACCATTTTAGATGTTTTTCTATGACATATAACTTGAGAGCAACACCTTATTTGAAAGAATTCATATTGATGAAACTTAGAGTTGAATATATATATATATATATATATATATATATATATATATATATATATATATATATATATATAGTTTATGGATCAGATTGGTATCAAAGTGTATTTTTATTTTACCTTGAAAGGGTTTCATAATGAAATTATACTTGTATTATTTATTATTCCATGTTTCTTTTTGACAAGGAAATGCACGATTCTTAATTTCAAAGTTTAACTATTGGAAAATCTTTGAAGAGAGAAATCCTTAAATAGATTGAATATATAAACTAATAAAATCAAGAGGAATTTTTTGAGTCAATAAAGTTGTGTTTGAAATTTGAATATGAGAATAAAAAAATGAAATCTATATTGATTAGCCATGTATAATTTCTCATGGGTATCATTAAAGAGTTACAACATAATTTGAAAATAAAGGAAGAGACATTGGAAAATTTCCAAAATGATTTTTGAGTGAAGGAGAGAGAAGAGTCTACCATGCCAAGGAGAATTTCCTCTACCAAAGATGAAAAATCATGATAGAGGTATGAAAATTAATCACTCTACCATATTATATTCTCCCCCTTCAAGAGAAATATACTTCCTTTGGTAAAATTGATAATAATACTAAGGGTTTTAACTCCAATTTTATAATCAAGATGGTTTATGATGGAAACAACCTTGGAATCAATTTACAAAGAATGGATAATTTCATAATGGATTAGTAAAGGATAATCTCATAATGGTTGATTAAATGTCTCAATACACCAATTTTGGATATGTTAGTGGCAAAAATTTCACTGGATGATGCTCTAAGATAGCTAAAGTAATGAAAGATTCAAACAACAAAGTTCCTGAAACACTAACTCTACAAAAATAACACATGCAATGTAATAGAATAATTTATTTCATCAAATATAATGATTAGTTTGAGTCTCAAAATAATAGACAAGTCTCTCATGAAGTGGAAAGTATCATTAATCCACCTCGAAGGTCCAAAAAAGAGTCTCTAAGAAGAGGACAATAGTTTTATGAAGGATATAACACATTTACACTCTATGACCATGTGAGTGAATTCAAGATAGAAATAAGAAAGAAGCAAAATTTAAATGATGGGAAGATGCATCTACAATAAATAGTTAATTTATCCATGCACATGGGAAGAAATATGTAGAAAGTGAATAAGATTTTCAATCATCTCCAATAGAAGATATAGAAACTAAATAAGCTCACATGTGAGGAAGAGTATGAGAGGGAGAAACCCATAAATAATCACCCATAACCATTGGCAAAAGATAATAATGGTAAGATATTATTCCTTAGAAGAATAGTTTTAAGACTTTGATTTTGATTTATAGGTAAAATTGGTCCAAGATAGAAGCCATCAAGAGAGATAACCCCATAGAGGAGTCCTCAAAAACATTGTAAGTGGTCAATGGTAAGCTTTTATTTTCATGTATAGAGTATTTTCATATATGAGATATTGTTTGGCATGCATATTTAAGTAGCTCCAAATTACTTTTTTATGTTACTTTATTGAAATAAGCAAGATAACCTATTTTTTATGAGAAAATGAAAGAATGTCACTCATTAAAAATGAATATGGAGTAGTCATAAAATCAATTTAAGAATCATGTGTATAATCAACCCATTGCATCATAGAATTTGTATCATTTTTTATAATTCTCATGTACATGTTGGTTGGAAATTTAACATGTTTTAATTCTCATGTTCTTATAACATGTGATAATATGGGTAGAAGAGACACTCTACATTGAGATAAAGTACCAAACATAGGTTGAAGGCCAAAGTATCATAAAGGTGAAACCACACTAGTTTTCATTTCCTCTCCATGTAAATTAATAATTACATAATGTATTTTGTGTATATTTTTTTATCAATTTTTTATCATGTATTTGAGAACTCACATGACTATATCATGGAGGCATATGCTAGTTTTCATAAATCCAAACTATTCTCACATGCATATTCTAGTTATGGTATGCACATAATAGTTGTATCAAGTTTGTAGCATGTATTTTTTAGTTATGTATGCACATGGAAATAGGTTAAAACATGTTCTCTAAATATGTTTTGTTGTAAAAATGGGTATATTTCATTATTTTGATACAAAATTTTAGTTTCAAGATATGGAAAACTTTGTAAATGTATTTATGTGTTTACTATCCATTTATATTGCATTTTTTGTAAGACCCAAGATAAAGGAAATTTTTAAGAGTGGTAAATTATTGTAACACCATCATGATAATACTAAATATGTTTAATTCACTATTTTAAATATTTTTTAATATAAATGATGATGTTTTATGAGCAACTCCTCATGGAGAGATTCATGTGCTAGCCTACATGCATATATATTATAGTAGAGGGGATAAAAGGAATATCCATAAATAATATTGAGAAACCAATAAGTGAAATAAGGTCAACTAGTATAAATTAGAACTTAAATAAGGAACTATCCAAGAGTTGAATAGTTTAGAACTTAAACCAATGTATTTTCCAAAATATGAATAGATTGGAAACTAAAGAGGCATTGTCTAAGAGTATGATAAGTTGGTTTATCACATGGAAAGATAGAAGATAAATATTCATATTTTTATAGATTTTTCAGACCTAAAATAATTTCAATTTTGGGTGTGTGATAATAAATTTTATCATGTTTATCATCCAACTAAATTAATAGAATATTCAACTATCAAATATGAGTAATCTAAAAAAATATCAAGATCTAAAAAATGATAGTTCATGTCATACAAGTTAAAAAAATGTTTAGATTAAAAATTAATATTTAATTACATATTTATATTCCTCTTTAAAAATTAAACAAGTTGAAAAAATGTCATGTCCTTTCAAGGTTGTATGTAAAATCTATTTTCATTTGAAGTTGGCATACTTGTTTTCTAGTCATTCTTGGAGCTGAGTGTTCATCTCTAGAGACACATGGATTGAAACATTTTTGACATTTCAAATTAATTTTGTTGATTCAAATGCTCAAGTAAGGTTAAATACGAGTCTTGGAAGGCATATTATAGGAGAAGAAGAAGATAACATATCATAAAAATATTGGAAAGAAATAAAGCTTAAATATTGCATTCAAGTGGATGCATTATAGGAATATATTAAATTATTTCTACCTTAGCTCATTATATTCATGTATGTGAATGATTTGAAAAATACATAGCTAATATGGTTTATTTTAGTAGTTTTTATTTCTTGAGATACAATTGCTTCACTGAATATTATAGATATAATTATGAGAATGGGAACCATAAGGTTGGTTTCTTCATGTAAGACCAAGAAAGCATAAAAAATTTAAACTAAATAAAAATTTGGAGCTGAGGAATCATGGATTCACTCTTTTTGGAGTTTTCTCACATTGAGTTTATCCAGGGGATTTTTTATGTTAACTCTCTTGGTTGTTAATGTGTTTTTTCTTCTTGCATGTTTATAGTCCTTGAAAATATGCTAGTACAAAAACATTCAAGAGAGATCAAGATTCATTCTTAACAAGCATATTACACTTTTCATAAAAGTTAAAAAATTTCACATTTATTTTTTAAATTTTATGCAAAAAAATTACTTTTAGTAATGTATGGAGTAATAACATGTTTAGAGTATGGATTAATGTATATAATGGTTTTAATATGTGAATATTCCATGTGAAGGGTTGTGTATTATTTTATATACTATAGATGATAGTTATTAGAGTTGGCTTACATATTAAAACAATATTTTAGGTGTTGTTCTATGGAATAAAACTTGAAAACAACACTTTATTGGAAATAATCCTTATTGATGAAGCTTAGAATGGAATATCCACGTAGTGTATAAATCACCTAAATTATGACCTTGTCCTTGTAAGAGGATAATTTTAAAAATTCATACAATTTTTATTATTGAAAAAACATCCTATTACCAACACTTATAGTGACATTATGGTTTAATCCATAAACGTGGATCTCACCAATATAGACTATGATGGTGGAAATACATTAGATTACCATTTTTTATTTGGCCATTTCCCAGTAAAACATAGATAAATTATAAATTATAAATCCGCCCTTCAATAATCACATGAACAAGTGTCTTTCAACTCAAGTACTAATATGATTACTATTTCATGTTTAGATATGCATGATGATTTATTTAATTTTATTCCTCTTTATGGTGTATATTATTATCTTAATAGTGACTAAGTTCATTTTTTAGGTCCCTTGAATTATGTACCACTGTTCCTCCCTATTTTTTGGCTCTAACACCATGCACACCAATAATTAGGATTTTAAAGGATGATTTAAGATGTCATCATGTAGTGAAACTTTGTACATTTCATAGCTATAATGGGAATTTAATCCATAGTATAGATTGTATAATATACATTTAGAACATAAATAGTCACATGGACAAGTTATTTCAATGTATAGTCGATCATTTCATTCATCTTAATCCCCACATAGGAACTTTTTAAGCTATCATGGGAGAAATAATCATTTTACATGGGATTTTTGATCCCTTAAAATTTTTAATATATTATTCAATATTAGTCACCACATTCATCTCTTAAAATATATGTGTGTCCTTTGAATATAACTCCCACTCATGTTCCCAACAAAGGGGAGTGTTATTGTCTTTTTCTATGAGTGCTCTACTCACTCCAAAACTGAGTTTAGATCATATTTATGATTTCTTAGAGATAAGTGCACCATTATAGGAGATATATAGTAGCCAAAAGAGGAATATGGATAGTATAAAAATACCCCTTATCTTTGGAGTTAGATGTAGTGTTGGATTACGTATGTGAGATACAATATTTGGAAATGTTTAGTTACACATTTTGGGAAGTAAAGCAAATTGATACTTAGAGAGAGATTGTAATAATTTGTATGATTATAGATTACTAATGTTCTATCATGAAGTTGTAATAATTTATGTAGTCACTTTGTATCTAGTATAATGAAGTAATGTTTGATGTGTGTCTTGAGTCTTTGTGATCTATTTTGTTGATTTTTTATTATATATAAGGGTTTAAATATATTTATTACACCCAATTATGATATTTATGTCTCTTTCTCATAGTGTGGATCCTAGATATCTCTTGGTGTACTCTAGGTGAGTTCTTGGATCTCTAATTCAACCGAGTTTCAAACATAAGAGTGTTGAATTTTTTGACCATATTTAATTATGCATATAAATAGGAAGGTAACTAATAGAACAACAACATGGATTTCATCCAACTTATAAACATTTTTGGAATTAGCTGTATTTTTAGAATTATGCTTATGAGTGGATAATTTCTCATGATTCGAAGTTATTTAAGATGGATATGAGTATTCACTATGTAAACTAAATGGAGGTAGGAAAATAGTTGTACATGGGTTCAAACATGAAAGAGATATTATTTTTATTGATTATAAAGAGGATAGGAAACCTTGATTATTTCTTCATGAGCTCTTCTAACTATTAATTAAACATGTTATATCTAGTGTGTGTGATAATAAAAGTTCAATGAGTTCACATTAATTGCGTATCACTAGTACTTAAACTAGTTAATTAATGACCCATGAAAGGTACAAATAATAAATCCCTTATATAATATATCATAGTTAATTTTTTCAGATGTCATCACTTAATTTTGAAAATATGAGTGGGTGGGATAACCATTATGAGGCCCTAATTATAGCTATGGACTAGGGAAATGGTAAAGGAGATCGAGTGTTTAGCCTTAAAATTCTAGATTCAGTTGTGGAATGCACTACTATGGATATGAAACTTGCCCTTATTAAAATATTTCCTTGTTTTTGAATGAAAATTGATAAGTTTCAAGAGTGGGTCCATAGAAAATGGGCTAGGAAAGATAAGGTAGAAGTTAAAACCATGGCTAACAAGTTTTTCCTAATCAAATTCTCAAAAAAAGAACATTTTCTTAATGTTATCATGGGGGGAGATAATTCATGGGGAATTTAAATTATAGAATAAAGGCCAGTTTGGATTAATCTTCTTGAACTACCCCTAGAACACTAGCATGAAGAGGTCATTACTAAGATTGCCAAAGCTATTGGTAACCCCCTTAAAGTTTACCCAATATCCATTTCAGGAAAATATCTTGTTATTTCTAGGGTTTTTGTCTTGGTTAAACTTAGAAAACCACTTCTAAAATATCTCTTTAGTATATTGTTATGGCAAATGGGTTCAAGAGATAGTTTACAAAAACAAAACTCATAGTTGTGTTGATGCCTTAAAACGTATCATAGGTGATCAGAGTGTTTAAAAAACACTTCTCAATTTAGAATTTAGAGAATTCAATGAATGAGTTATAGATTATGATAATCTTATTATCTAGTGATGAAATAGAGGCAACACAAGTGAACTATTTCATAATATTTAAAATGTTTGGTGGTTGGGATCCACCTTGGCTTCTATTTTTGAAAATATTGAAGTAATTTGAGATAATAGTAGTGAATTTTTATTAAATTATAATCTAGCTACTAGTCTAAAATGAATGTTTACAATGGTAATTAATCTAAGTGATCTGGTTTAAAAAGGAGTAAAAGGAAGAGTAAGGAAGAAAAAGAGATGTTGCTAATCTTTATCCCAAACATCATAACAAAGTTCAAGTGTCTTCCAAACATACACTTAACCAATATATAATTTGAAATAGCATGAGCTCAAATGTTCCTACACATTAGGTGAACATCTAAGGAATGAGAAAATTGTAAATAAGAACTAAGTTCACTTTAAATATTTACCCTACAAGAAAATAACATTACCCCAAATGCAATAAGAGTAAAGAAAATGTCATGAACCTAAGAACTTTCAATCAACCTAGCATCGGCACAAGTTAAAAACTCTAAAATTAAAAAATGTACACTAATAATTCATAATAATCATTCAAATATGGAAATAATAACAATAAAGTGAGAGATAAATCATAATAATAAATGAATATGGACAATATTTTCATAATTCCTCTCTTGAATTAATTGCTCAAAAGTTTACACAAGTTTTTGGATCAAAAACTCTCCCCTTTTTACAAATGACAATACTCATTTTATAGAATGTAAGGAAATATGCAAGTCAATCATATCTAATTATAAGTATATAGGTGTAAGGATAGTTGTCCTTTTTACACAAGTTATAGAATACACTAAACTTTTCCAAGTGGACTAACCTATAGGCAACATGCTTACAAATTGCACATGTCTTTACAAAAAGAATATTCTATTTTTTGAAATATTATAAAGCTTCTATAAAAATAATATCCATAAATAATTTTTCCTTAGGATCCATGTGTTGATGAATTCCACTATTTTTTTTGTAGTAGCTTTACTAATTTTTGATGTTGCTTATCAATAAGATTCAAATTAACCACCAGTTCTAGGAAAGCTCATCTTCTTGATCAGCTAGGTATCCAAGGTGCCTATCCTTTCTTCCTAAGGACTCTTTAATGTTCCTTGCCTTAGTAATATTTTATTCTAATATTATGATCATATCCATAACCCTATTATTTTCTATCCTAGATTTGCCTCAACTTTTTCTCCTTACTTCTTACATGACCAATGTGGTCATGTGCTTGAATTATTCATCTTTTATGATGCTCATGGGGCTAAGTGTTGTTGGTTTAGTAATCAAGGTCTCAAGGAATTGTTCTATCCTATTTAGTATCTGCTTATCATCTCCAAGGAGTATTTTCAAGCTCTTAGACCATGTACTCAAACCCTTGGTCTTGTCCATAATCAATTCCATAGCTGTGTTCAAGTAAGCTAAGTTGATGGTCTTGAAATAAGGGATTTGATCTTTTACCAAGATGTTGACCAGTTATTTTATTTTATCCTTTTATTTCTACCATTGGGTGACTAAGCCTTTTGCTACTACATCTTGTTTTATCAATAGACTTTGTCTATACCTTATTGACTTTAAGGAATCAAACATACCATATAAATTTTATTCAAACATCTTAATCATGGCATTAAGGATTGACAATATAAATTTCTTCTCTAAATTTTCATTTTAATTTCACAAATTATCCCTCTACTGCTTCAAGCCTTTGATTTCATCCTATAATAGAGATGATTTTGTTTGAGCCAATTAAAGTAAATTTTAATCAAACATGGGGTTTTCAATTAGTCTTTGCCCTTCAATAGGAATTAATCTAATAAATCATTCCACTTTTTTAAAATTAAATTCTTCTCCCCAAACCATAGTTTTCTTCTTAGTGACTCTTTTTAATCTAGCTATTATTGGGTCAAACCTAACACCAACTAATGATTGTGTCACTTAAGGATTAGGGGTTTCAATTTATGTTCCACTTGGATCTCTTAGATCCATCATCCTTTGTTCTTATTCCTTTTGCAAAGCCATAATTCATGGCTTGATCTCATCATGCATAGTTAAATTTCTTCAATTTTCCATATAAAAAAAATTCAAGAATGGTTGGACCCTAGATTAGGTTGTCTTCACTAAAAGGGTTGATCTTACTCAAAGGATGAGTCAAGGTCAACTTGGGCTTCTTGCTACCTACTGGAACCAAAGCTAGATCAACTTTTCTCTTTAGGGTATCCATTGGAGCTAAGTCTAAGGATAATTCCTTCCCCTTTTATTTCTATATCTCTTTAGTTTTAGTTTATTATTCATCAGATTCATAGGCACTAACTACCATCTTCAGAGTATCCTCCACTATCTCCTCAGGGTCTAATGTTATTATGTCAACTAGTTCAATATATGATTTTGGTTCTACTTCATAGACTAAGGAAGTTGAAATTTCCTCATGTCTCCTCTCTTATATTTGTGGACATGGTGGAGGAGGTGTAGAAGATAGACCTCCTAAAATGGTAATTTCTTGGCCCTAGCTACCATATTACATCACTTGGATTATGTTCCATCAGCAATCTAGCTTCTGGCTTGATGTTGTGCTTATTCAATCTTGCCAAGACTTTGGTGAATGAAGAATCTTTGGAGTAGATTGGGTCATAAGGTTTGGATTGGTGCTCATAGGTCATATTGATCATTTTTTCCTTCAATTAACCCACAACTCTTCCTTGGGGATCCTACTACCTTAATTCATCATGTTGTAATATCAAATAGGCCCTATGTTTAGAGGCAACCTCAATATTGTCCCATTGTTAAAACATAGTCCTACCAATGGTAATGGGGAAGGTGCTGAGTATTACTTTTCTCTTGGTCCTCTAAAGACCATCTATGCCATTAAATATCTGGTATGCTAATTCTTATTTAGCTAGTTTATTAGGCACATGAGCTAGTATCCTATTGAATTATATTGGGTTCCTTCAATCCTGATTATGGTGTACTAAGGATATAGCTATATATCACATATGGATTCAACATATTTCTTGATAAGAGGGATGGCCCTCATCATTGGGTTTCTTATAATGGCCTCAACTAAAGCTAAGTAAACACAATCATAGATTAACTAAATATGGTCCATGTATTTGAAAATATTCAACTTAGAGTAAAATTAGGAGAATTTTTGTGTCTCATCAAGTGACCATTCTCTACCCCTTGGGATTTTTGTGGTGGTGATTAAGGAATCCATAAAGTATGACATCATGTGAAATTTGTCCTTAATCCTTTTCTTGATAGTGGAAATTTATCTACATAAACAAGTTCCAATAACTTCACCAAGGAGAGGGGTGAGCTCCCTTTCAACCATAAAATATATCATGGGCACCCAGATTAAATCCACATAGGTGGTAGTTATATTTCCACATAACTTATTCATCAAGTTCATAATCATCATAATTCCAGGTCTAAATTGGCTAATTGGGATGTTATTATTAAAGTCTAAGAATACTTTATTCCTAAAATATAGACATGGGGTAAAGATGGTATTTAAGTCATTTTCCTTAGGATAATTATTTATGATGGTAATGTATATTTAGGGTTTAGGTAGCTTATAATAATTCTCAAAATCTATGGCTCAAACATAAGATATACTTTTATGAGTGTGCTCATTGACTAACATGCCTTTATAAATCTTGCAATCTTTAAAAATAGGAGATATAACATCAATACAATGCATTACTTTAGGCTTGGATACTAAAAAGTTTAGGATTTTCACCTAAATAACTACTATGTCATAATATCTCCTTTTCACATATAGGTTCTTCTCCTCTTCCTTTATGATGACTGATTGCTCTTCAATTGTCCACCATAGCTTGGACCATTTATTATTTATTGTGTTTAGTGTGGTGGCATAAAATATTGTATCCTTAAAGACTCTCCCCTTATCATCTAAAGTAAAATAGAGCTCTATATTTTCCCTTGAAATGCCTTTTCAAGCTACCATGGTCTAAGATAGATAACATTTCTCATTGCTGGACTTTCTTTGACTCTAGATTTAAATTATTCTTACTTCAATGATAATTTACTTTCCAGGTCTTGATATGTGATCAACACAGGGTTTAATTAGGTCTTTCATAAGTTCTAGGGATTTTTTTCAAGTCCTATCTAAGCTTTAATGGTGATATCTATTTGTATTTAAGTGATATTTATGCCTTAGGTTTCATTTAAATCCTTGTATTTATACCTTTTCCATTTTTGAGCCTACAAGATCTTCAAATTTATCTTTTTATGTCTATGTGGCATGACCATGGCATCTATGTGGCATTTTCATGACAAACTTGTTCATTAATGTTTTAAAACTAACCATTACCTTTTGAAAAATATTCTTTTTATTTCACACTGTTAGATCTTCTTGCATAGATTAATGTTGGTCATTGATCTTGATCCTTTTAGTTGAACATCATTGGTCATTATATGTATTTGTATATGAGGTTTTTTCACTTGGTAGTCCTATAGGCCTTCTGAGCTCTACACATTTTTAGTTTTATAAGCTCACATACTTTCACCATGTGGCTATCGTAGGTTTGCTTTCAGTGTCTTTAACATTTCAACATTGATTATGCACCATTGGATCTGATGGGTATAAATCAATGTAGACTATTGATCTTTGAAATATGCATGATCTTTAATCTATACTATGTATTAAGGTTATGCCACTTGGTAGTCCCATGAGACTTATGAGCTCTATACTCTATCAATCTTTCCAATTAATAAATTATTACCATATGGTAGTATCGCATTAACTAGGAGTTTTGCTGAAAAGTATACCCTCATCCCATACTATCTGATCATGATCATCTGAATGAATGTGGGCCATTGAATTATGATTCATGGGATGGACCATCATTGACTATTTTTTGTCTTTTGGCCATGACCATGACACTTGTCACTTTCTCATCATCTCAAAGGTGTTGTTGAAACTTTGACTGGCTATGCTTCATTCGATCATATCTATCTGAGAAAATGCAAATAATTTATCCTTCAAAGATGCATAATGTTTAAGGTTTGGGACACAAGGTTAAAGACTTTAGACTATGGTTTTATTTAATGTTAAAAAAACATCAAATAAACCTTAATCTAGAATGTTTATGATAAGCTTATAACATAATAAAAGGCGGACCCCATGACTAATAATAAAAGGAATTAACATAATTGTTTTAACCTAAGGTTTTCTCATATTAATAAATACACCAAAACTTTGGGGTAAAATCTCTAAGTTAATATTTTTAACAATATGACCCTTCAAATAAAAGTCCTAACATAAGATTTTATCTTAAGGTTTTATTTTATTAATAAATACGATTAAAACTTTAGGTTAAAGTATTAGGATAGGTATATATAATAAAAAAGAACCATTTTAGTCTTAATATTGATATTTCACCATTAGATCTTGGCCATCTGAGTGAACATGGATCATGGATCTTGATCCATGGGGTCGAGTGACATTGGTCCTCATGGATTAAAATATCAAACTTATCAAGCCCATCTCTCACCATCTAATTATGTTTGCCCAAGTAAACAAATGTTTTTGGTCCTAAAAACAAACACAATGTTTAATTTAAGACTGTGAGGTATATGGAACTTAGGATAAAATATTAAGACTAAGGTCTTATTTGTGTTAATAAATCTGAATGAGACTTTAAGCTTAGGATTTTAGTCTAAGTTATAAAAACATGACCATAGATTATTTATAATAATCTTAGGAACTATAATCAATTATATTTTCACCCTTTGATGAGATTCCTAAGCTCTCATCATCCAAGTGGCATAATGGAAACATCTCTAGGCTTGTGGGTAGCCTAAGGATGAGGCAAATCTCTAGATAGGGTTATCTCCCTTGATGTACCACTTTGGATCACAACTACACATAAAATTTATGGGGATAAAGGAGAGATAAAACTAAAATTAAACTATCATAAGGGAGGTGATACACCAAATTTAATGATGACTACCAACCAGCTACATGTTACCCATGAAATCCAAAGACTAACCAAACATACACTTCTCCAATTTTCTTCTTTTCACAACAATGTTGCATTATGAGGTTATGGATGAATGTGAAAATATATTATTAATAGATGAGAGGCATTAAATTTCACTATTTAATATACTAAATAACTCAATCCTTTACATTTCCTAGAATAATTCACATGCCCTAAAAGAAGAAGCTTTCCAACTGTAAATAGGATGAAAAATGAGACAAAATGCTAAGGAATACATATTATTCACTAAGGAAGATCCAATATTAATTAAACACACTATAAAAATTAATTAAGAGTTAAAAATTAATAGTCTTATTGATCAAATGGTATGAAAATGATTAGGGCTTTACCATACTTAGGTGGATCATAAGTTACAATAGCCAAAATGGCTAGTTCTTATAGAACTTAAGAGAGAGAGGATAAGAGAGAAGTTTAAGGGTCACAAGGACACTTGTAAATTTAATAAAATTATTTACATGTGCATGAGAAAAATATTTTGGATGAACCATGCAAGTTCAATAAGCACAAGTGTCCATCCAAGTCATAAAACAAATGAAAAATGGCATGAAACTCCTCATTTTGGCTTAAAAAATTACCTTCATGATTTGGACCTATTTAAACATCCCAAAATTTATTATGGATATTTTTTATGATTTTAATTAAGGGTAAGGGTTGTATTCATGCTTTTCCATTCATTTTTTGTAGGCCTAGTCATCTAGAATCATTTCAGAATGAGCCATCATTATCTACAGTCCAAAAAACTCTTCTTTCATACAAATTACACATTTGGACTCAAATTTAGCTTTGTTTTTTCACTAAAATACATGTAATGTAGTTTATTAAATTTTTAAATACCTTTAATGGGTTTATAAGCATTAGGGACACCTTAAAATCAGCTAACTTAAAATTTTCCACCCTTCTCACTAGCTTGGCCACTATGCCAATTTTGACTGGCTGAGATGAAGTAACTAGTTGAGTAATTTAGTAGTTATTAAAAGGAATTAAATGGAAATATTTATTTATTAAAATTCATATTATTTCTCCCAAACATGATTTCATCTCTAAAAACCTTTTATATCCTAAAAAACACATAAAATAGTCAAAACTACCCTATTATTTACCTTATCTGTACAATTTTGTACAATCCAAAAACATGTAGAGTATCTTGAAGGAGTACCATAAAAGTGAAAATAATCATCCTATTCAAAATATTCCATTATATAAGCTTAACACCCTCATCTTTCTAATCAAGTCCTTACAAGGGTTTAACAAGGATTTTGAGCAGTTTTGACTCTTAAGGTTTGTTCATAATGATCTAAAATTCAACCTTAAAAAAATTAGAAAAAAATGATTTTCAAGGAACTTTATAACACCTCCAAAATTATTTTTCCCCCATGTAAATCACCAAGAGAGATATAAACCTCCAAAGCTAGCCTATCGAGATCTTCTCTCCATTCTAATAGGCAAGAGTTATTATTGAGCCCAAAAATGGATTCTCCATGGTTTTATTTGAATCTCAAGAGATTTAAAATGCATATTTTAACCTCATAAACATGTATTAATCCATTTTAATTATCATATCATGTCACAATTGGAAATGACCCTCCATTTAGCCTCTAGGCCGAGTCATACCTAGTAGGCATGTTTAAACCTTAAAGCCCAAAATGATTTTTTTATGGTTCATATAAATACAAATAGATCATAAAATTATATATTAATCCCATAAAAATGTCATAATAGGCTATAATTTTTACCTCATGTAGAAAGTGAAGGTGACTATCCATTTGGCTTCTAAGCCAAAACCCTACCCTTAAACTTGATTGCAACCTTAAGAGTGTATGGTTCCCTATTGAGTTCCATCCTTTTTTGAATGTTTTGAAATATTTACCTTGATTTTTTCCAAATATCCAAACTTTCGCACAATGCTCTTTTATCTTTTGGTCATGCTTTCTCTCCCATCCTCTAAACCCTGCCAAATTTGACCCTAAGGAAGTACCCTCTATTTGAGACAAAATAGAGGTACTTACCATATTATATTATACCAAATGATAATTTTAGTAGCTTATACATGTGATAAATATCCCTTACACAAAAATTCAGCATTTTTTCTATCCATTTGACCCTCAAACCTCTTCCAATATGAAGAAAAACTGTGTAAAGAGTACTGTGTGCAAGATTTCGTCTAATGGATTGTGTTTTGCATTTAAAAGGCCTTCTCTCTACTTTTATTTAATTATGAATAGGTTATAGATAAATTAATGGTCATAATTAGTGTTTTATATTTCCATTTAACATTTAAACTCCCTCTATACTTCTTCCATCACCCTAACCAGTCAAGACTATTTAAAAGTATTTGACTATGTTCTACCTTGGAAGGGCACCTATAGGTGCATGATTATGTGTTTTATAATGAAATCAATACTTAAAAAAATTCCTAAAGATTTCATAATCATCAAAAATTTATTTGGACTCATTAATTTCCTTAACTTCATGTAATACAAACACTTGGGTGTCATGTTTCATTCCACTATCTATCTCAATCAACTCCAGCTAATTATGTGGGACTCTCAAGACTTGTAGGTGGAGATTATTCATTTGAAACTATGTTATTCAAATTTATTGAAACTATGAAACTATATTCAAAATTTCATAATAGGTTTTTAAATCTATGGCTCCTTATCCTACAAGTTCACCTTAAGAATTCTATGAACACCTACAAGTAGGCTATAGGTGGCCTTTCATAGATCATTATATACCTATAGATGAGCATCTAGCCCTGGCATTACCTATTAGACTTATTCCAAGTAATTGATATGATTTAAAACCTATTATAATTATATAAAAATAATGGAATTGTCTATTTTATCAAATTGGAGAACAAGGTTACCCAAAAATTAAAAATCCTATAGATGACATTGAAGGAACTTAGTGTTTTTGAAGGCAACTTGGGGACCCTAAACAACCAACCTCCATTAGTGTTTTTCCCTCAATATTTTGTGGAATCCATGTAATTGATGGAAGATACAAGGTATAGATATTTAGATTCACTAAATTTCTTATCAACACTATTATAGAACCTTCACTAAAATGACATGGGCCTCTATTTTGCCAATTTAGGGATTTGATCCCTGAATACATAGTTCACATTTTAGAAGTGATTTTAAACCTTTTTTAACAATGTCATAATAAAAGGAAGTATTTCATGATACTATACTAAATATAAAGACTCAAATAAGGTCTCAACACATGCTCAACACTCCATATGAGTACTTTAATTCCATATAAACACCATATAGACGAGGTTATCCTCATACATAGGTAGTAAATACAAAATTAGATGGTCTAGAAGATGTGTGTTCTTATGACTACATATAAACCATTATTAAGTTTTAAAATTCACTCCTCACTCTTAAAAAATCTTGTTCAACCTAGATACATCCTTAAAACATGATTTATCCTCATGAGTTGTCACCTACAGATGAACACTATCGTGTGTAGGCAATAAATGTGAGTTTGGATAGTGTGCATTATTTCTTAATTATTATGAGTTATAAGATTATATAAATACCCTAAAATTCACTCTAAACATTTTAAATGATCTAAAATTGGTGTCAATAACTCATTTTAAACATGAATTTACCCATAAAAGCACCTACAGATGAGAATTTTCATGGCAAACTCACTAACAAGTAACATGTGACTACAATTTCATATATATTACTTTAGGAAAGGAGGTTGAAAGGTGAAGGTGACAAAGATAACATTGGATAAATGTAAACCAACCCATCTTCATCTTCCAAAACCACTATCAAATAGATAAGATCTTGTAAATGGCATAAAACTGCTTACAACACATAATGATGATTCTCTTGTAAATTTGATGCACTTAATCATTCAAACACCCTAAAATATTAAAATAAACATGAATAAAATTTTATAAGAGATCCCAAATTCTCTAAAATAAACATCAATAGCTAGATTGTATGGAATCATCCAAATAAGAGCAAAACTTATGGGATGCACAAATTAGTAGGCAAATTAGGAATGTCTACTTCTTAGGGATAGTTCATAAATCTCAGACTACCATTACTATACAAAAACACTTAAAATTTAGTATAACTAAGTGTATAACATACCCACAAGAGTAGTTTTACTAAAACCTCTCATGCTAACCATACCAAGTACAAACCTAAAGACTGCTTTTACTTGCCAAGCCTAGTGGAAGGAGAGATAAGTGGTTTTCTCCAATGTTTTGAGATTTTTATAAAAATTATCACTATAACAAGTGTGTGTAATACCAAGGTAAAATCCTAAAATTTCCCTAATTATATAAGTTTGTAAAATTTCATACAACTTAAGAAAACTCCTCTTTTCTTCAAGAAAACTACTTTTTTCTTAAGAACCTACCACTTTTTAATTACCAATAGTTGATTAAGACATGTGAAGACACATGGTATGTGAAATAAGCTTATTTAACCTTAAAAATTCTAAAATAATATGTACAACTTATTAAATGCCCATTTTTGACCTCAAAATGACTAAAAAAACTAAAATGACTAAGGACTAAGGCTTGTATAACATTAATTAACCAATAAAACACCTTGTGACATATGATTAGACCCCTAAAACACCTTAAAGTCAAGTTTTTACATATAGGTGCCCCAATTTGACTTATAAGGTCAAATTTGTTCAACAAGAACCTAATGAAAGGACCCTATAATGATTAAGTTAGGTTGTGCTAAGGTAAAGAGAACAAGGGACTTGGAATATAAAGGGGACCAAGCATATAATTTTTATACTAAGGTTTGGTCATGTTGAAAAACATGACGAAGCCTTAGTATAAAAAATTTAACTAAGTCTATGGCATTTCTAAAATGTTCTCACGTGAATTATGCTAGGGTTTCTTGAATGAGGGTTTCATTACTCTTACAAATTGAAACATGTAGAGAAAACATTAGCAAACTTATACAAGGTCAAACTAGATCCATGAGAAAATAATCCAACAAATTCAAGGTGTGGATGATCTTCAAATATAAATAATGTGAAAACATATTAATGATACTCTAATCAATTGAATTTTCAATTTTAAGGTACAAATTTGCACAATTTATCACAACGGTCCCCATTTTTTAGAAATGAGGGTATGTTGACCTCAACTAATTGTGACTTATAGGGGAAACATAGAAATATGTTAGAGTTCAGATACTCTAGTTCAAAAAAATAACTATATTACTTATTCCACTTGATTAGTGCCATTATCAAGATCAATTCATGGTTAAACATGTCTTGTACCTAAATAGTTAGGATCAAACATCAAAACCTAGCCATGCTTTGTGTGTGATTTGATTTCACTTAATTTTTCTCATGGGATTTAGGGAATAAATTCTATATTTCATGACTTTAATCATTATCTTTGACTTATAACATGTTTGGATATCTATTAACAACCATGTTTTAGCTCATAGAAGGCTTGGGAATTGCTTTGCTTCTAGCCACACATCCATAGCTCTGATAGAGATGTATTTAGATCTAATAAAGGTCTTAATCCACTAAAAATCAGGTATCCATATCCCTAGTGTAGATTACAAGAATCACCTTTGCTTGGAAAGCTTTTGATTTTACAATAATCTCTTATTTTTGTCTTTTTTAGATCATTCTAGCTTTCTAGCAAAGGTTGTGAACTAGGCTAGCTAGGTTTAGGAATTTGGTCAAATGTTTGATCTTTAGACAATCACCTATGGTTTCAACCTTTGTCCTAGGCAAGGATGTTTATTAAGTAAAAGCGTGATTGTGTCTTAATAATTCAAGATTTCATCCCATATGTGCAATCCTTCTTAAAACCAAGTTTAGATCAAAACAAGGTTTAAAACCTTATGAAATAACCAACCTATCCATTAGTCCTTACAAGTTTCTTTAAACTATAACATTAAGCTCATATTTCAAACCCATGGTCAACATATGCTTAAGATTCATACCTGCATTTTTAAACTCTAGGGTTCCTAAGTAATTATGTTAACTTTGAGCTGAGGACTATCCATAATGACTTATTATAAGTAAGGAATACAGTAGAGAAATTACAAATAAAATAAAAAGCAAACAAATATATATAAACTTATGTACAAACAAGGGAAATGAAGGAAAAAATAGAAAGGCACTAATCTATCCTACCTTCACTAACTCTAATTATCCTTACAATAATTCCATGAAGACCCCAACTAGGAAATAGAAAATCAGTGATTGAGGTATTTCCCATTGGTGGGTAGTGTGAGATCTTCTCCCTTTAATTCTCTCATCTTAAAGGTGTTATCTCTAAGTATCTTAGTAATTTGATAGGGACTTAACCACAAAGGTGTGAATTTGCCATGTTTTCCTTTGGGCTTAGATGCCTTTTATTAAACAAGAACTAAGTCTCTTTTCCTAAACACCTTTATTTTGATCATTTATCAAACCACATATTGACTATGGTTTGGTATCTAATAAATTTGAAAAATACTCTTCTCTCACATCTTGCATCTATATGATGTCCAAAAACCTTGAATTTTTAAATTCTTGGTGTTCCTCCATATATTCTTGCATGAACCTATATGTTGGTAGCTTGAGGGTGATGGGGAAGATGGGTTATTAGCCATAAAAAAATATGAAGGGTGATGCTTTAAGGGCTTGTTTTATTCTCATTATATCCTCCCAAAGGGTGTATTTGAGGAGCTTTTTCCATGTCTTAGGTTTTTTTGATCCATACTTCTTTATTTCCTTCATCAAGTTCTTATCCATTGATTCAGATACTCCATTGACTCAAGGGTAATGTTTTGAGGAAAATTTGATAATTATGTTGTTATCATATTCCCACTATATCATTTCAATGGATATAAAGGTATATCTATTATTACATACTAGAGATACAGGTGTCCCAAACCTAGTGTATATTTATAAAAAAATTGATAACTTATTCGGTTCTACACTGCTTACTCACCACTAGCTCAGTCCATCTTATAAAATATTTAGTAGAATTTATAACATATTTGTGACCTTATGATTAATTGGGGTTGATTACCCCCATGAAATGTAGTCCCCACTAAGCAAAATGTTTATCTACCATAACTAGTTGCAGTGGCATGGTTGCCTTAGTCTCTTTTTTGCTAAATACTTGACATGAATAACACTACCTTACATGATTATGGGAATCATTTAATGTTGTGGGAAATTACTAACTAGATCTAAGGATTTTATAAGCTATTGTCCTTCTATATATATTTCCACTTCCCATCTTCTCATGAAAAGTGTTCATGATTTTAGCTACTTCTCTGGATACACAACTCAAGTAAATGCCTTCAAAGTTTTTACTATACAACACTCCATATATAATTAGGTAGTGCATTGCCTTAAGTTATAGGGCCCTTATTTTATCTCTTGTCAACCATTTAGGACAAGTTCCATTGATTAGTAGATGGATAATAGTATCATACCAATCATTGGACTAAAAACTTTGTTGTTCAACCTTCATGAAACTTAATTTGGGGTTAGTATTAAAAAACAATTGAATTAGACCCTGACACCTTACCAATTTTTTAGTCTTTATTTCAATGTCATATTTTTAAATCACATACATCCACTTACCTCTCCTTTCTCCTAACTCATTCTAACTTAGCATGAGCTTGGGGGCAGGGTTGCATGTACCTTATTTTTAAGAATGTAGTGCCTACATTTCTTCACTACCTTAAATAATGCACATGTTCTTTTGTCAATTAAATAATAATTTAACTCAAAATTATTAAATTTTATTCTCATAAAATACATTCTATGATCACATCTATCAATTTTCTAAGTTAAAACTATAACAATAGTATGATTAGAAGTAAAGGAATAAAGTTAAAAATATTTGGAGAAGATTGGTATTATCAAGACTAGAGATTGTCTAATTGCTTCCTTGATGTCCTTAAAAGAATTTTTGGTTTCTTCATTCTAAGTGATTTTTACTTCTTTCTTCATCATATCATTCAATGGCATAACAATTTCTGCAAAGCCATAAATAAAATTTCTTGTAAAATTAATTTTACCAAATAATGAATTCAATTCTTTCCTACTATTAGGAGGCTCTATTTTTGATATAACATCTACTCTATTTGGGTCTATAGAGATTCCCCCTTTAGTGATAACATGTCATAATAATTTTCCCTAAATAACGTAGAAAATAATTTTCTTTGGGTTGAGAGAAATCTCATACCTTTTGCATGTTTCAAACACCTACTATAATTTCATGATGTGGTTCTCCCTATTCTTATAAAATATAGTTAGATCATCCATGTATATAGTAATTCACTTACCTACAAGACCTTGGAAAACATGATCCATAGCCCTTTGGAAGGTTTGGCTTGCATTTATCAATCCAAATGGCATTCTTTTATAGGAAAATGTGTTCCACTTGGTAGTAAAAGTAGTTTTCATCCTATATTTTTGATTCACCAACACTTGGTTATACCCTAAAAAACCATCAAGAAATCAATCATGGTAGAACTAGAAATACTTTGTATTACCTAGTCAAGAGAAGGTAGGGGCAATTATCTTTCTTAGATGCTCTATTTAGGTTTATAAAATCAATGCATAGCTTGATTTCACCATTCTTCTTCTAGACTAGGACTAAATTAGTAACCCAAGTGGAATGTCTAATGGGAAATACAATCTTGGCATCTAAGAGCTTCTTAACCTCTTTGTATATTAGTGATTCAAAGACCAAGTGTATAGGCATTTGATTTTGTCTGAAAGGTTTGAAATTTTATTTTAAAGGAATGGTGTGAGTTATTACCATTAGATCAAATATATTTAGGTAATGATAGGACCATGCTATGATATATTTATATTTGGTCATAATTTCTTTAGCTCTTTTATTTTTTAGACTTATACATGTTATGCCAATATTAACCATCTGATGTTGACCTTGGAATCCAAGATTAATTACCTTGTAATACTTCCCACTTACTTTTGGAGTCTTGGTAGCCTCAACTAGTTTATCAAAAACAAAGAGCCTCTCCAAGGCTATCATTCCTTTAGGGATCTTATTGTAATTCACTTGAATGACTTTGTCTTCATGTTTTATTTCAATGTCTTCATCATCAAGGAGACTAGATTCATCATTAATGTGACCCACAAACACTCTTGAACTAGTCAAAAAATCTATGATCTATTGATCATCATTGAATACCTGTAAATGGGTGACATTATCAGACACTGAGGGACATGGGATTAACTCAATTGTAAGGTTTTGTAACTTGGAAATATTATTTGGAATAAGGTTGTATACAACTAAATTAAGTTCATTAGTAACCTTATTTTCTTCCCTAGGGATTGACACAATGTTACAAGCATCAAAATATTTAATTAAGTCATACTATAAATTTATATTTCTTGAGATAAGATAATTTGCATTGATATTTACTGTTGGCCTAATTGACCACTAGTTTAGAATCACCAAAAACTAATAGTTCCTTGGCCTCATGCTTGATTTTAAATTGTAATCCAAGAATTAATGCTTCATACTCAACCAAATTACTAGTGCATGGGAACTAAAATTTGTAATAGGAATTATATTATTTCTTGATGGGATTGATTAACACCATTCCTACTCCATAACCTGATTCAAATTTAGAACCATCAAAATAAAGTTTCCATAATCTAAGTAAAGCATGAGAATTTATAGATTTGCATACCTTTGTGGTGTCAAGAGTGTAAATATTGAGATATAAGTTAACCATGTTGACCCTCTCATTAATTACATTATATTCAATAATCATATGTTTCATTTTAGGCTCTCTTTCTATCTTGATTTGGTTGGGGCTCCCTTCCAATGCAACCACATATGTGGATAATCTATTGACACATAACCATTCAAGTTTCTAGTCTAGTTCCTAATCAATAGCATCACATAAGCATCAAGGATGTTCACCACTTGTATATCTATTAACTATTGGATCCTTGACTCTGAGATAATTTGCATGTCAAAATTCAATAATTCACCAATCACTTTAACTCTTGACTTATATAATTAAGTCATAACTCTATCAAATTTAATAGGATTCAAACCTAATTATTCAAAAATACCCTTAGGTATTATATTTGTAGATGAACTAGAATCTAATAAACAATTATGAATATTTTTACCAAATATCCTGACTATAAGTAGGAAGGGAGGAACATCTACTTTGTTTTTGTGTATTTCAACATTATCATGTGCATACTTTTGAGACTTACCAGGATTTGTGGATAATGATTCCAACATTAGATCTCTTTGTTTAGTAATATGTGTCAACTCATGCAAGGTAGTGTTAAACTTGATCTTCTTCATTTCCTCTACTATGTTATGCCTAGTCTTATTGGCAAAATTAGATGCATCAACACTAGGTTTAGAAGTACTTGCCTTAGGAGGATTTGAATTATTATTTAAATTAGTATTAGGAGAAGTCTTAAAGTTATTTGGAGGAGTTAAATTGGTTAATGGTTGTTTGTGCTCCCTATTTCTCAAAGGATAAGTCTTCTTAATGACTTACTAAAAATCATGAATCTCTTTATGAATATCCTCAACCTCATTATCCTCTTGAAAATGGAAATCAAATGTCTCCACCATGAGTATTGAATAAATAGACCTAGATGACCTTGAGGAACTAGATGTACCTATATCACAATCCTTATTAGGAACAACTTATAAAGTATACAATTCTTCTTGGAAGGCTTTAAATTCATTACAATATTCAACACAATCTATTTACCCATCTTTAAAAGTATAATGAACTCTACAATAGTTAGGTAAAGAAACATCAGTAAGATTTATATTAGTCACATTTTTTCTAGTAGATGGCTCATTGTTATTATTTTTGTGGTATATATCATTCTAAAATATATTAGTGGTCCTATTGAACCTTTGAAAATATTAATTACCACTAGATATTTATCTAGTATTGCTTACTTGTTTGTGAAATTAAAGGAAGTAAGTGTTAAGCTTTTGAACCATCTTGAGGATAGATTCACTCTCATTCTCTAGGGCCTCAGAATTATGAACTTGGGTGTGATTATTAGTTGTAGGCATCAAATATTTCTAATCCTATGGGTGAGATCCATGGGTGGAATTATTTAGTAATCCGAAGTTTTGAGTAGGATGAGCATGTCTCAAAGGTAGTTAGTTCATGACTAGTAATTGGGGTAGGGTAGACACATTTTGGTTAGCATTTGGAATAACATTTAGAATGGGCAAATGTGGATTAGCATTAGGAATGTACTATGTGAATTGTCCTTAGGGTTGCATCTGGTCATTAATAATCATAGCCTTAACATAGGCTAAATATAATGTATTCATGGGCCTAATAAATCTCTTTATAAATATAGAAGTTGTAAGATCTAAGGTATCCTTATATATTTCCAAAGCTAAATCCTCATCAAGTATATAAGGAGATATAGTCCTACTAAATTATTTTAAGAACCTAGAATTGAAAGATATTATGGGCTCATTTGCACCCATTTTCACTATGGTAAATTTCTGGTATAAGACATAGGGACTAATAATTTTACCAAACTGGTAAATGAAGACATTGTTAAAATCAACCCAACTAGTAATTTAATTTTTATGGAGGTTTAGAAATAATTAATATGAAACATCTTTAAAAGTGAAAGGAAACAATCTACATGATACATCTTCATGAGTGACATTTAACAATCTCAAAGCATCTTTGAATGATTTAATATGCTCCTCAACCATTAAAATGCCACTAAGACTAAATGTTGGCAAATATTTTTCATGATTGTGATGAAGGTCATGTACCAAAATTGACACATTGATTGAAGAACCACATAGACAAGACATACCTTGATAAGGATCAAACACAAGAGTATCATAAATTGGTGAAGTTGGCAAAGATTTTGAAAGCTTGTGTTTACCTTTGTCTTACCTAGCTCTTCTATGGATTTCTAATTCAAGAAGAGGTTCCCTAGTCTCTAAACATGGCCTTGTTTTGATTCTTGGTAATTACATCTTGAGAACTTCAAATCCTATTTGAAATAAATGTGTCAGTCCTATATTTGTCAAGAATAATTATTAGAAATACACATTAAGCAAATTTTTCAAAGATTCATACAAAGGATAGTAATATTTAACTAGGTTAGCTCAAAGTTATCTCCCAGTATGTAAGTATGACTAATATTTACATGTTTTAATTAAAATCAAATCAAATTTGAAAATTATAAATTAATATTTAATCAAAATTGTTGTCACTAACCTCAAACCTATTGGGTTCATAAATCTAAAGCTACCTTTACCACAATTTAACATGTCTTCAAATAATGTCAATATTTGTCTAAATAAACACAAAGACAAGTTTGAAACCATGAAGATCACCAAAATTTCCATGATAATGTTAAAATAAACATAGATATGAAAAAAATAGAGTGATCTTTAAACATGATTCATAAAATCCAATAAAGATACAACAAATCTACAAAGAATTGTCCCTCCTAGTTCTAACAAAGCTTCAATTGTTGATATTTTAACATGTATCAAATGTGCTTAGAGTGTTTAAATAACACTTATCATTTTATAATATAGATAATTTAACTCATGAGTTTTATGTTGATAATATTGTTATGTAGTGATGAAATAGAGGCAAAACAAGTTGATTGTTTCACAATATTTGTAAAGTTTGGTGGTTGGAAGCCACCTTAGCCTATATTTTTATATAGATTTAAGTAATATGAGATAATATTAGTGAATTTTTATTAAATTATAATCTAGATACTTATATAAAATGAATATTTACAATGTTAGTTAGGCTAAAGTGATCTTGTTAAAAAGGAAAAAAAGCAAGAGTAAGGCAGAAAAGAGATATCATTGATCTTTATGCCAAACATCATGATTAGGGTCAAATGTCTTCCAAGAATACACTTAACCAATGTATAATAAGAAATAACATGAGATAAAATATTAATACAGATTAGGTAAACATCTAAGGAATGAAAAAATTATAAATAAGAACAAAGTTCACTTTAAAGTTTTAGCTTGCAAGCAAACAACATTAGCCTCAATGCAAGAAGAGTAAAGGAAACAACATGAACCTAATAAATTTAAATCAACCTAGCATTGGCACAAGTTAATAACTCTATAATTAAATTATGTACGCTAATAATTCATAAGAACCATTCAAATCTATAAATATTAACAAGCAAGTGAGAGAGAAACCATAATAACAAATGACACAAATGAATATGGATAATATTTATAGAATTCCTTGCTTGCATTAATTGCTCAAAAGTTTACACAAGTTTTTGGCTTAAAAACTCTCCCCCTTTTTACAAATGACAATACTCCTTTTATAAAATTAAAGGAAGTATGTCGGTCAATCATATCCAATTACAAGTGTAAGGATAGATGTCCTTTCTATGATGTAGAATACACTAAACTTTTCCAAGTGGAATGACCTATAGGCAAGCTAATTAAAAATTTCACATGCCTTTAAAAAAACAATATTCTATTTTTTAAAATATTACAATGTTATACGAAAATAATATCCTTAACTAAATTTGCCTTGGGATCCTTGTGCTGATGAAGTGCCCTATTATTGTTATAGTAGCTTTACTACCTTCTGATGTTTCTCATCAATAAGCTTTAAATTAACCACCAATTCTAGGAAAATCTCATCTTCCTTATTAGCTAGGTCTCTAAGGTCCCTATCATTTCTTCTTAAGTCCTAATTGATGATCCTTACCTTCTCAATATTTTCTTATGTTATTAGGATCATATCCATGACCCTTTTGTTGTCTATCCTAGATTTGCCTCAGCTTTTGATCCTTACTTCTTGCATGACCAAGGTGGTCTTGTGCTTGAATTATTCATCTGTTATGAGGCCCATTGGCTTGAATGTTACTGGTTTAGTAATATTGGTCCCAAGCAATTGTTTTATCGTATCTAGTAGCTCATTTTCATCTTCAAGGAGTATTTACAAGTTCTTAAACCCTTGATCTTATCTACAATAAATCCCATGGATATGTTTAAGTGAGCTAAGATGATGGTCTTGAAACCAAGGATTTGATCTTGTACCAAGATGTTGACCAATTCCTTTATTTTTTCCTTTAAATTCTACCATTTGGTGACTAAGCCTTTTGTTGATGTATCTTATTATCTCAATAAATTTTGTCTAGACCTTGTTGACTTTAAGGAGTTAAACATATCATAGAAAGATGCTTCAAACATATTAATCATGGCATTAGGGATTGACAAGATAGATTACTTCTATATAATTTCCTTTTGTTGTCACATGTTCTTCCTCTACTGTTGCAATCCTTTGATGGAAACCTATAACTATGATGATTGTGCTTGAGCCAATTCAAACACATTTTACTCAAATATGGGGTTTTCACCCAGTCTCTACAATTCAATAGGAGTCAAATGAAAAAATGGTTATTTTTTTTGAAAAGTGAATTATTATCCCCCAATAATGGCTTTCTTCTTAATGACTCTTTGTAATAAATTGTTATTGGGTCAAACTTAATGTCAATTGATGATTGTGTCACTTAAGGAGTAGGGGTTTTAATCTATGTTACACTTGGCTCTCTTGGAGCCATAATACTTTGTTCTTATTCCTTTTTCAAAGAAATAATCCATGTCTTGAGCTCATAATGCATATTTATATTGGTATACTTTGTTATTTCCCAAGGATGATTTAAAGTGGGAACTTTATATAATTTTCCAAATAAAAACCAAGCAAGAATGGTTGGACCTTGGATTGGGTTGTATTCACTAAAAATGTTGAACTTAATCAAAGGAGAGTGAAGGTCAACTTGGTAATATTTCCTCCTAATGGAACCAAATATATCTCAATTATTCTCTTTGGGTTACCCATTAGGACTAAGTCAAAGGCTAAATCCTTCCCATTTTATTTTTTATCTCTTTAGTTTGATATTCTTCTTCATCAGATTCATAAGCACTAGCTAGCATCTTCAAAGCATCCACCACTATCTCCTCAGGGCCTAATGCTATTATGCCGATTCCCTCAATCTATGATTTTGGTTCTACTACCTAGAATAAAGAAGATGTAATCTCCTCATGTCTCATATCCTCTATTTGTGGCCTTATTAGAGGAGGTGTAGAAGATGAACCTCCTAGAAAATGGTATAGTCTTGGCCCTAGCTATCATATGTCATCACTTAGCTTATGTTCCCTTACTAATACAGCTTCTCAATTGATGTTGTGCTTCTTCAATCTTGAAAATACTTTAGTGAATGAGTAAGCTTTGGTGTATACTAGGTCATAAGTCTAGGTTGGTACTCATAGATCATATTGATCCCTTTTACCTTCAAGTATCCCACAACTCTTCCTTGGGGGTCCCACTGCCTTAGTTCATCATGTGTTAATCTAAAAGGGGCCTTGTGTTTACAGGTAGCCTTAATATTATCCCATTATTGAAACATAGTCCTACCAATGGTAATGGGGAAGGTGTGGAACATTCCTTTCCTCTTGGTCCTATAATGACCATCTATGAAATTACATATCTAGTATGCTACATTTTATTCAACTAGTTTATTAGGCACATGAACTCGTAGCCTAAGTGAGGTGCATTGGGTTCCTTAAATCATAATTAGGGTGTAGTTAGTATAATTTCATATATCACCTATAGCTTTAAAATATTTCTTGATTAGAGGGCTGGCCCTTATCTTTGGGTTTCCTGTAATGGTCTCAACTAAGGCTAGGTAAACACAATCATAGATGAACTGAATATGGTCTTTGTATTTGAAAATATGCAACTTAGAGTAAAATTTGGAGAATATTTATGTCCTATCAGGAAACCATTCTCTAATACTTGGGATTTTAGTGGTGGTGATTAAGGCATCCATCAAGTATGACATTATGTAAAATTGGCCCCTAGTCCTTTTCTTAATTATGGAAATATGTCTACATAAGTAGGTGATAATAACTTCAACAAAGGGAGGAGTGAGATCTATTTCAACCATAAAATATATCAAGGGCACCCAAATTTAATCCACATAGGTGGTGGTCAGCTTTCCACACAACCTATTCATCAAGGTCAAAATCATCCTGATCCTAGGCCTGAATTGGCTAATTGTGATGTTACCATTGGAGTCTAAGAATAATTGATTCCCAAAATACAACCATGGGGTAAGTATGGTCTTTAGGTAATTTTAATTAGCCTAATTATTTATGGTGGTCATGTCTATTTGGGGATTAGGTAGCTTATAATAATTCTCAAAAGTTATGGCTGAGACATAAGCTATACTTTTACAAGTGTGCTCATTGACTAACATGCCTTTATTAATCTTAGAATCTTTATAAATAGGAGGTAAAACATAAATACAATGTAGTACCTTAATCTTGGTGACTATAAAGTGTAGGCTTGTCATCTGAATAGACATTATGTCATAATATCTCTCTTTCATAGATAGGTCCTTCTCCTCTTCCTTTATGATAACTGATTACTCTTTGATGGTCCAAAATAGCTTTGACTAGTTGTTGTCTCCTATGTTTTGGGTGGTGGCATCAAATTATATATCATTTAAGACTCTCCCCTTGGCATATAAATTCAAATATAGATATGTATTTTCCTTTGAAGTGCTTTTTTGGGCTACCTTGGTCTGAGATAAATTAAATTTATCATTGCTGGAATACTCTTCGACTCATGATTTAAATTATGCTTGCTTCGATGATAATTCACTTTCTTAAGATCAATTTATGGTTAATATAGGGTAAATTTAGGGATTTAATAAATGCTAGGGCTTTTATATAGGTCATATCTGAGATTTAATGGTGACAAATATTTACACTTAACTAAGATTTGTGATTTACATTTTGTTTATATCCTTTTATATATACCTTTTCCCTTTTTGAGCCCACAATATCCTAAAATTTCTCATTTTATGTCTATTTGGCTATTTACCCCTAAAATTTTGAATAAGTGTTCCATTTTTAGTACTTAGTGTAAAGGGAATATTGTCCATTTTTTAACAAGTACTAACATGGCACAGGAAGGCCATAGTGTGAGAATACCATGGCATGCTAGAATAAAGGAATGAAACCTATCAATTAAAAAAGGGAAAAAGTGTAGGAGACCCAATATGAGAGGACCCAATCAAGGAAGAATGATTCACGAGGGACATGAAACTAGAGGACTCAAAATAGAAGCAAAAGACTAGGGGAACATGAGGAAAGTAGATCATGAAGAACATGGGAGTAGTTAGAAGAATAAATCAAGTAAGACACTTCAACCCCACTGATCAGAGGATTTATACTAGCTTGTGAGGAATGAAACACTTAGACACATATATGGCATAAATCAAGGATCTAGGGGTACAAAGGCCTAATTCTTTATAATTAACCTATTGTAAAAACCATGACTCTTAGATTTTTGGGAGTTCATGTGCCATTTGTTGATGATAGTTAGGATCTTGACACTTGGTTGAGGAAAAACAATTATAAATATCTATGTTGTAATCATTTATGAGGATAAAGTGATTTGGAGGGTAAGAACAACATTCTATCTAGTAATCTTGAAAACATTAAATAAAGAACTATTTACCATATTATGTGATGTTACTCAAATATTATAAGTATTGGGAATCTATTACCTATTATTACCATTATTGAATAATAATGTTGATCTTAGTTATTGTAGTAACTAAGTCCAGAATAGCAAGAATAATAATGGTATATTTATGTTATTGAACAACTTGATTTACATTACAAAGAGAAGAAAAAATATATGCTATGTTCAAAAGTCTTCAAGGATTTATCTCATTGTGTTCTTGAAGTGAGTGTGTGAGACTCACCTCTCACATGATAGGGGTAGCTTGTCAGCCTATTGGTTGAAACTACAATGTCATAGCTTAACTAGTTAAACAAACCCAACATTTTTATTCTATTGCTGGGATACGAAGAAATTAGATCATACTCATGGGAAATGTTTGAGTGCATTACACTAGATAATATTCTACATGGGAAATGAATTTTAAGTTCCATATCTTGAACTAGGAACTTCTACATGAGAGTGGGCATAATAGAATCTTTATAGTTCTTTATGTGAGACATTTTTTTTGAGGTCCCAGTTCTCTTACATTCTTGGATTTTAACTTATACTCAAGGACAATCTAGAAATCTTGAATGATGGTAATTATGGGAACCTAAATGGAAAGAGAGTTTAACATGACTTAAATTTTCCTGGATGAGAGTGGTTAACTATTGGTGGGGAGGCATTCAAAATAGCTATGTTTGGAATACATAGTCACCACCTATTCTTGTACTAAGGAAGCTAGGATCCAACTATTATGAAAACTAAGGGGATGATATATAATATCATTTTACTTTGAGATCAATAAGTTAATTATTGACCTTAGATGGGAAACTCTACCTATAGAAGGCTAAAATCTGTTGTGCATGAGTTGCATGTTTAGAGGTGAGACTACTAGTTATTTTAACATGATATCAAGCCACTGAGCACTAAAAAATGGAATTATGGTGAAGCTTAGTATAGGATCATGGGAATTAGTGGCATGGGAATGGATTGGGAAAAAATGAGAAGTACTATGAAGAGCAATAAGGAGATGGACACGCATGAGGAATCCATCTCTTTCAGGCCACAACCTTTGTTGCTTTTATCATACAAAGGAGAAATGAGTTAGAATACTAGAGATGAACCATGTATGAGTCAACTAGGCTCCCCCACCATAGTATGTGCTCATTCCTTTGATTTAAAGAGAGTACATATAAATAATTGGGATATAAATATTACATATTTAGAAACTAAATAGATAAGGGAAATTGAGACCAGGCCACTAGGTAATAACTTAGAATCTACATATTTCTCTTTTCAAGAGAATTCCATGGCATAGTTTGGAATGCCTTGAGGATCTGGCCCTCAAGGATAGAGTTTAAGCCCAAACTTAGGAAGTTAACCCTCTACCACACCTCTTCCCATAGGTATTACTATTGGAGGCATTGGAGGAGGATTAGGAGGAGGCATTGGAAAATAAGACCCCCTATAATAATGGGAGATATATCTTCTCATCAATCATTTATTCAAGAACCTATAGTTTATTATGAAATGACATTGCATCTACCTAAGTATTGAGGGTTAGAAAATGTAGTTGAGCATGTTCATAAGTGTGAACTGATTTGGAGGGTGTGTGACATCATGTCCTCTGAGTGAAATCCACCATATTTTGTAACCACCCTTTTAGAGTGCACACACAAATATTTTCTCAAATTCAACCCTCATCAAGTAGTGGTTGACTATGACTAGTTCAAAGTAGCATCTTACAATAATTTGATATTTTTGAGTTTGAGCAATAGAGTATAGTGGTTTTAAAAGACATAAAATAGGGACTTATAGAGAGCGTATGGGAATATGATGCATGGTTAAAAACATTTATTTCTAATTTATCCTTTGAAATCAATCCTATTGAACATGCACAATGGTTGGTAGGAGGATTATTGTTACCTTTTTGATGGACCTTGTCACAAATAACTTTCATAAATGCACATGAGGCTCTAGAGGTTGCCCTCCATGCTAAGGCTATTATAAGTATGGATACTAGGATTAGTCATTTAAAGGACGCACATATAGCATCCATGACATCTCAACTTGAAAAACTAATGACAAACAATGCACATGAGTCTCACAATGGTATTTGGTGTACTAACTATGAAACTAAAGGACACATAAGAAATATCTACCCACATAAAAACATCCATGTGATACTCAAAACAACTTGTGAAATATGTAATGAGGAACATGATGTCTAGTTGTGTCCCATTTGTAGTGGTCCATGAACACCAAGGTCTCTGTATATTCTAAGATTTGTGATGCTTACACATATGACACCAATGATTTTTGATTGATTAGTGACATTCATAAAGCTCGAATACATGGTACACATCAAACTTTAATTAACAATAATCAAGACAATGGTGGCTAGTGAGGGAGAGGGAGAGGGTGAGGTGGTGGTCAGTTTCTACCAAGAAAATATTAAAAATTCAATTCACCAAACCACTATTAAATAAATTTCCTAGAATAGCCAACCTATGCATTTTTCAAGAAAGATCATCAACTAGAAGAATGCCCTGATCTATATGCAACCATCACTAAATATCAAAATGAAAAGGGTGCTATCATGATTCATATGGATAAACCATAGTGGCATGCATGACCAATTATTCCCATAGTACAAAAATTGAACATAGCCACACGTAGTGAAGGCAAAAATCAATCCACAACCAACTCGATCAAGAAAATACATTAGGAAGAACCACAAGCAAGGAATTATCTTGATGCACAACAACAACAAAAAGATATTATCTAGGATACAATGGCACTTGTGAAATAACTCCAAGGTAAGTTCAATATCTCAAGGATAAGGATATCATATAGCATTCTATAGTAGTTGAACCCCTTATAGTTCAAAATAAATTTTATGAACTATGTAAACGTATGCTTGATGAAGACATTATCCCCCAACTCAGCATCTAGTTTAAAAGACAAGACCACGTACCAAATGAATTTCACCCTCACCTTAGCTAGTAAAATAAAGATTATTATTTAAATCATACATGACATTAGGAAATTCTTATTTCCTCTTCTCAATAAGATGGAGATATATTAGTAAATGAAATAATTAATGGATGGGTAGTCTAGGATATTTTAGTAGATACTAGTGCAGAGGTGAATTTTCTTACTAAAGATGTTTGGCAAAAGATGTCTAGTATAACACTGTATCCCTCTCCTCATGTATTTTTTATGGAAAATAAGACTCAAGTACATCCTATTAGAGTCTTCAAGAATGCCATAGTTGACATACTCAGGATTCCCTTCAAAGCAGATTTTGAGGTTTTAGAGTTGGTTGAAGTTGATGACTATCTAGCCTTACTAGGAAGGCCTTGGTGCTATTAAAATAATGTATATTTGAGATTTAAAAATTGATACATTATCCTTTATAATCCAAATTAACACATGATAATACCTCTATATCAAACACATGGACCTCCTTATAGTGAGCCCATAAATATCGATGATGATATCAACAATTTGTATAATATAACTACTCAAAATAATGAACAACATGATCTAATGCTAAATGGTATTCTTTAATGGATGGATAACTAGTCTATCTCAGATACCACAAGTAATTCTAGAAATTATTAGGCCCACGGTGATTATTATCTCACTATAAGATTGTGTGGCACTGTAAATAAAGGTGATAACATCCCACACCATTTTTCAAAGCTTCACAAGTTTGTATGCCTTATGTGATTAGTAATGAGAGAACCATTGGAGGGACCACCATTGGAGAGACTTGATGAAGCTTCATGGTTCTAAGAACAAATGGAGGTACATTATTTTTTCTATCACCTCGAAGAGTTCTATGTTACTGAAAACAACATGATGAGGTCCTTATATCACATTCTTGATGTTACTATTGCTAGATGGTGGCATACCCATTAATAACATTTTATATATTAGGATCAAATGTGAGATAATATACATCATAGATTTCATGATGAAATTAAGGTCAGAGGCATGTTTAGCTATAGTGGTGTGAGAGCACCTAAGCCTCATATTAAAACTTATGAAACAATATGGTGAGCTAAATAAACATTCTTACTAGAGTACCTCTGGGTCCATGCATTCTATGTAACTTTATGCACATGGGTATGGGATAGACACATTCATGAATAAAGACATAAGGGCACTAGATTTTGGAATTTATTAAAAGAGAACGTGGCATTGTTAGTCTCTTATTCTTGACCCTAGATGAACTTTTGCCTCACCCTTCAAGCCATAAAAAAAAGAAATCATTAGAGATCCAAGTCTGATCAAAGGTTGGCTAAACTGTATTCATCAATAACCTAAATAACCTTTGCAATTATTTATGAATACTCCTAAAATCCTTGTACCATAAATAACCCCAAATGAATAACATTGTAAAGAGATCTACCTTGAAAAGTAGAAAATCATCTTCTAAGTAGATGAAAGTGAATGATCTACCTCATGTAACCCAATGACAAACCATCTAGACATCCCTATGAGTACTAGTTCAAAAAAAATTCAAGACACCAATTATCCAACCAACCCCTATCATGATCCCGTCCAAAATATTCAACTTAACACTGGGATAGAGTAAGACCCAAAAATGGCTACAATTAGAAATTATTGGATTGAGACAAAAATCTTTCAAATTTTTGAGTTGTTGAAAGAATATCAAGATGTATTTCTAAGAAATTATAGTGAAATGAAGGAAGTTAACCCTTCCTTAGGGAAAATGAATATAAATAAAATAGATGGTTCTCACCTAGTAAAGAAACATCCATCCATGATGAACCCTAACTTTTGGTCATGTGTAAAAGAGGAGATTGATAACATGCTTCATGCCAGAGTAATTACTCCCATTGATGAATCTAATTGTGTAATTCCCATGGTAATCAATAAAAAAAAGGATGGGCGTATATGGATCTATGTTGATTATCATATATTAAATGCATCTTATGTGACCTATCCTTTTGTAACACCATTCATGGAGGATATCCTGGAAGGTGTTGCCAATTATGAGATATACTCATTTATCGATGGGTTCTTGGGGTATCACCAAGTCCAAATAGCTAAGGAAGACAATTCCAAGACCACTTTTACTATGTAATAGGGATATTTTGCCTATACCATCATGACTTTTGCATTAAAAAATGACCTAAAAATATTCTCATGGATAGTAGTTGAGGATTTCAAATATTTTATTCATAAGTTTCTTCAGGTTTACCTAAATGATTGGACTGTGTATGGGTTAGTCAAGGACTACTACACCAATCTATGACTCATGCTTGAGCACTGTTGAGTGTTGAAAATATCTTTGAATTTGAATAAATGTTTATTTACAACACTTTTTGGTATACTTCTTGGCCATATCATCTATAAAGATGGGCTCTTAGTAGACCTAACCAAGGTTTACATGCTTTCTTAAGACACACATGCTATTATAGGAAGTTCATTCAAGGTTATGCCAAGATTTTCATACCCTTAAAAGATTTATCAAATAACATTAAACAATTTATCTAGAATAATTCCTATAAAATAGCTTCTGAAATGCTAAAGGAAAAACTAGTTACCACTCCTATCTTGCAATTTCTAGATTAGACAAAACCCTTTCATGTCCATGTTGATTCATCTAGAATAGTAGTTGGTGTAATACTCACATAACTAGGAGAAGAAAACTTGGACCATCTAATCTATTTTTCTAGTGGGAAGCTTACATCAGTTGAGAGGAACTATACCTCCACCAAGTGTGAAGCCTTTTCTATGGTTTATGCTTTACAAAAATTCAAACAATATCTTCTAGCAACTCCATTTTTATTCTACACCAATCATGAGGATTTAAAGTATCTCATTAATAAACTAGTTTTCCATGGAAGAATATGTCTTTAGATTATTCTCTTCTAAGAATTCTTATTATCCATTGTAGTAAAGCTTAGAAATACCAACTGTGAACCTAATCATTTATCCAAAATTTAAAATGGAGAACCTTCACATGCTATAGAGGATGACCTTCCTAACATAAATTTTTTTCAATTTTCTTGGGTACTTAAAGATATGGAGGATATTACAAAATTCCTCAATAATAGCTCTACACTTGACTCTATGTCTTTAGAAGAGAAAAAGTAACTTACAATCTATTTGGTACCTTATCAGTTGATAGTAAGAGATCTATACAAAATAGACCATGTTGAGGTAATTTACCATTGTGTGATGCAACATGAGTGACCTGAGGTATTATGAGAAGTCAATGAAAGTATTAATGGAGGACATTATGTTGGAAAAACTACCATGTGCAAGGTATTGCTCATTGAAATCTAGTGGCTAACTTTATTTTAAGATGTAAAGTCATATATAAGGCAATGTGATGTCTGTCAATGTGTGGAAAAGCTTAATAAAATATATTCCATGCCATTCCACCCTATATTTTCTTAATAACCCTTCAAAAAAGTGGGATATTGACTTTGTAGGGTCCATTACTCTTATAGGATGATGAATGGGCTCATGGTACATAATTACAACAAAAAACTATCTAATGCATTGGGTTGAAGCAACACCAAAAAAATTTTGTACTATAGTAACTATCACACACTTCATCTGGTAAAATATTATAACATGGTTTATATGTCCTCTAAGATTGACTAGTGATCTTGGCACTCACTTCTTAAATGAGATAATCTGAATCTTGTTAACCGAGTTCATCATCATGCATCATAAGATGAAACCACACCTCCCACAGGCCACTAGAATAATTTAATCCTTCAATAATATTCTTGGTACCACTTTGACAAAAATCTACAATATTGGCCATATTGACTAGGATGATCAAGTATCTATAGTACGTTATGCTTACCAAACTACATATAAGTGCCTTAAAAAAAGTACCCCATTTAACTTAGTTTATGGAAAGGAAGTGATAATTATAATGGATTTATTGGTTCCATTTATCTAAATAACATGGATAGGAAGCCTTGATGATTAAGCCTCTTTAAAATCTCAACTCAATGAATTGACAAAATTAGATGAAGTTTGATTCCTTGCCCACTAGAGTCAAGATGTTTAGAAACATAAATAAAAAGCATGGCATGTTAAACATATGAAGCATATAATCCTTTCTCTAGGAATTAAAGTATTACTATATTAATCTAAGTTCATGTGCCACCCTGGGAAGCTCTAATTCCATTAGGATGGTCCATTTATAATATATAGCATCCGACATACTAGAGATTGTTGATTAAAGTGAATTGATGGACAGTTCCTCTCAGGCATTACAATGGAAGCTGACTACAACCATACTATGATTCTGTATTAACCCAATATTGTTTATTCAATAAAGCTTAAAGCCATTATATTTGAATTTACTACTTTCAATAAAGAGTATTAAAAGTATTATTTCAAATTTCTTCTTTATTGTATTATTCCAAATTATTGTTGTATGTTTTCATGAAGGACCACAAAACCCTTATATTATGGGGTAAGTTAAATGTATCATGTTCAAGAAGATAAGAATACATGACATGAGGGAGTGAAATTATTAAAAGGTGCAAGAGTCATCTATGTCATGAAATAGGGTAAGGGCGCATTAGTCACTCATTACATTTTCTAAAAACAATTTCTTGCCATTTGATAGTTATCTTCCACTATACTAAAAAATGGGACACATTTATCATCCACTCTCAAAAAAGGCATAAAGAAGGTATTGTTCATTAATATAATAAGAATAGTTATGATGAGAAGCATGTAAATAGAGTGATGGGATGAATTAGTTAAGGCATTTTATGCTTGCCACAAGAATCAAAGTGTGAAGGTTGTTAATCACCACAAGAATCAAAGTGCAAAGGCCATTCAAATATATACATTAATGGATATAAGTGACAAGGGAGAAAGATAATTAATGAAGTAAAGTTATCCTAAATATCCTATAAATAAGCTTACAAAGGCCATTCTATACTTTACCATTGCTTGCAATCTTTAAAGTGTTAAGTGTGTATAACGAACTAGAGAACCAAAGAGATTAAATTAATTTTCTTGAATAAAAAAGTGATTAAGAAGTAAAAAAAGACACAAAGAGGGTTTACAATAAAATGAGGAAGGTTTTTAATTGAAAAATCATAAATAAGTGGGTTGAGATGATTCTTTGCAAAAGTTACAAGTTGCAAGTTCTACCATTGTTGAAGCATGAAGCTCATGAGCTGAAGTAAGACCACCAAAAAAAATTCTCTTAGAAATGTGGGAAAGCAATGGGTTAAATTTTAAGTGCCATGGAGGGTAATGAGACTAAATAAAAAGGCTAAAATACTTGAAAATTTTCCAACCATACTAGAGGAGAAAGAAGTAATCAGAGGTTGGGATCCTATAAGGGAAGAAGTTTAGGAAGAAGAAAGACCAGAATAGTAGTGTGTGGGTCTTGAAAGAGTGTACAAGAAAGAAAGAGAATAGAATAAAATATGGTAAAGGGAAAGTAGAATTATGCTTCTTCATCACAAGGTGAACTATCATCCCCTCTTTTGTCCTTGTTAATATAATAAATGTATTACCTTAAGATAGTCTTGCACATGGACTGGGTCTCCAAGGCATCATCTATAGTAGTCTTTAAATACAACCACTATTAGTTAGGTAATAAATTAGAGTTACAAAATGATTATTAAGTCTAGACCACCAATACATGAAACCAAGTGGTCTATGACTTTACCATCAAGAACCAAATGGACAAAGTTAGCCTCTTTCAACACTTTAAACTACCATATTTTGGAAAGCCTATTGAGGTAGTTCAGGTCCTCCTCTCATGTGTTCATGAAGATTACATCCAATTAATAGGGCTTAACATGAAAATAAACATAGAGAGGGGAATCAAAGTCACAAGAATTCAATTCTCATGTGTCAATGTGTTGGATGACTTGGTAGATACAAAGGAGATCTAGTAGACTGCCATCACACTTATGTATCAAAAATAGGGGCACGTAATGCACATTTAAAACCTATTGGGTCCCTTCTTGAGAGACTCAACATAGATCATATCCACCAACCTTCACATATAAAAGTAAGTAATGTGGGGTATATAGTACAACTATGCACTATACTTTGCCTAAAATATAGTCAAATATGTAGATAAGGTGCATAAAATGCCTAAGTTCATGTTCCCTTGGGGGGTAATATTATTATTATTATTTGTTTTGCATGAAATTAAGGTGTTGAAATATATTTTAGGATCTTTGAAGCAGGTTTACCCCTCCACTCGCAAGTCCCCTACCAAATGATACAAAGCTTTCACCTACCCCCAACACATCACTTGAACATATAAGTTAAAGAAGAGGTACTAGTTTGATTGAATGAAGGTAGATTTCAAGAGTGAATGGTGCATTCCCAAGGATCTACCCCCTAATATAAGATCGATTAAAATTCACTATGAAGCAACACTACTCCCTAATGTGTATTCAGATGAATCCTTTGGAAGATCTCTTAGCATGGCTTAAACTACCATATGCCTTCTCTATGCACTACTTCGTTGATTTTGTCAATATAATCTATGGTGCATAATTGATAAATATACAAGAAAAATGGATCAATGTAGAGTGTCATAACCTCCAAAAGATGTTCACATATCCAATAAAAAATGCCCACATGGAGAGGAGGGAAACAAACTTAACCGATATAAAATTTAAGAAAATCTTGTTTGGGGAGAAAGTGCAAAAACTATTTTACATGTTACATCCCCACCAAGATCCTCTAAATGGGGAAATAAAGGAGAGGCTCCCTTATACCTCAAAAAATAAAGTAATGTCTAGAACCAAATGTCAGTTTAAGTAGGTAAGAGGCCCCTTAGAAAAAACAATCAACAATAGAGGCACAACCCTCTCAACCCACTCGACCCTCTACACCACATCCACCTCATCCTTCACATTCTCCACCTCATGCTTCACATTATCCACCCTTTCCTTCACCTTCTCTAGTTGGGAAACCTCCTCACACTGCACCACCTTCACCTTCTCACTCCTCTCCTCATTCCCGTATGATCCCATCACATATAAGTCCCCCACCTTCTCCACCTTCATGACCACCTTCACCTTCACTTTATATAAAACCTACCACTAGATTAGTGCCACAACCTCCAAGTTAAACATCTCAAAGGGACCCCTCATAAGAGTAGATACATAATTTGGAATCCAATCTAGAGAAGACTCCATCCCCTATATGAGATATCTTGATTAATGATCAAGTTAATACTAGAGAAATGGGAATGGATGGGATGGCTACTAGAATCCATCAAGAACTTGAGCAAGACACAATAAGGGGGAAGGGGCAAACTTAGGGGGAACCAAAATGGAGAGTGTCATCCAATCTACATAAATGATACCAGTTCAATGTAGAAGAATAGAATCTCTATCTTTGGAATAATTTCCACCTAAATGATTTGAATAAAATAAATAAGGAAGCAATTATCCTTCCTTTTGGAGATGTATAGTGAAGATCCTTAGTTTGACATTCTATTGAGTTGCATATTTTTAGCTTAGATGCCCTAGGTGTATCATACTTCATGAAATTTGATCCATAAAGGCTCTCCTTGATAGTGACAAGTGTCACATTTTTAAAAATTATCATGTGAGTGACATGCCAAAATATTTTGTCAGATTTAGAAGTACACATCGCCAAAATGAAACATGGCAAAGTGGTGGAAATGTATAATAAAGTGTATGCTAAAAAATAGGTGCTAACTAAGGAAGTGGCCTCTTTGAAGTAATAACTTTAGGAGACCATCAAGGCTAATGTAAGGGTTTTAAACCTTTCAAAAATAATTTTGAAAGAAGATCCATCACGGTAGATGGTGTGCCATTGGATGGTGACACCATAGGTAAATTAGAGACATTGGTTGAGATATTGTTTAAAAAGAATAAGCACCCTACACCTAGAGATGAGTCCTAAGAACTTTTGGAGTAGCTCACCACTATACCAAATATCTTCCATAGTAATTTAGAGAGATTTGGTGAGGTTATACCAATTTTGGATGGCATTTTTGCATGCATAGTGAACCCTAATAAAATAATATAATACCAACTCAATGATGTGGAGGTCTTGAGGTATCAAGTGATTGATGTCACTCTATTAATAAAAGACCACATCAAGCTCATGAAGGCATTCAAGGATGTGTAAATGATGGAAGATGCTATTATTAACCATCATCAACAAATAAATTAAAGTTTTTATATACTTTGAGGATAGGTTGACAAGGAGGTCTATGACTTAGAAGACATCTAGAAGGAAGCTATCACCACTCTGAATGAATAGGTGAAGAAGACCGAGACTCTGAATAAGCATGAGGAGCTGGGAGAATCAATGAAGTCCATTAAAAAAATAACTTATAAAGTCCTTGATGATTTATCCCATTGGGATGGGATGAGGAAGGACCTTAAGCAGAAGGGCCAAATTTTTTGGAAGATGCTAGTGTAGTTTAGTTTGGGATAGACTAAAAACTTAATGTGGGGTGAATGTTGACCCCTAAAATTGTGAATAAGTGTTATATTTTTAGTGCTTAGTATAAAGGGACTACTATCCATTTTTTAACAAGTATCAACATGGCATGTGAAGAATATGGCATGGGAAGACCATGGCACACTAGAAGAAAGGTACAAAACTTACTAGGCATAGATGGACAAAGGTGTAAGAGACCTAGTGTGAGAGGACCTAGTCAAGGAAGAATGAGTCTCAAAGGACATGAGACAAGAGGACTCAAAGTAAAAGTGTAAGACCAAGGGAGCAAGATGGAAGAGGAGCATGAAGAATGCATGAGTAGTTAGAAGAATAAATCAAGTAGGACACTTTGATCCCATCGGTCAGAGGTTTTATACCACCCTATGAGGAATGAAACACTTGAACACATATATGGCATAGAGAAATGATCTAGGGGCATAGAGGCTTGAGTCTTTAGGATTAACTTATTATAAAATCCATGACTCTTGTCTTGTTTGGAGTTCATGTACCATCTATTGATGATAGTTAGGATCTTGACACTTGGTCAAGGAAAAACAAGTATAAAAACCTCTATTGTAATCATTTGTGAAGATAGAGAGATCTAAAGGATAATAAAAACATTTTTATGGTAATATTAAAAACATTAAATAAATAAATATTTTCCATATTATGTTATGTTACTCAAATATTTTAAGTATTGGGCATCTATTCCCTATTATTACCATTGTTGAATAATAATGTTGATCTTAGTTATCATAGGAGCTAAGTCTAGAATAGTAAGAATAATAGTGGTATATTTATGTTATTAAACAACTTGATTTTCATTACAAAGAGACAAACAAAAATATGTTGTGTTCCAAAGTCTTTGAGAATGTCTCTAGCTATGTGCTTTAGGTGACTGCACAAGACTCACCTCTCATGTGATAGGGCTAGCATATCAGCCTATTGGTTGAAACTATAGTGTCATAACCTAACTAATTAAACAAACACAAAAATGGAATAATCATGGTATCTATATGGAATTTTTGTGTCAAAATTGCTCATTAATGTTTAAAAATTTATCAATGCCTTTTGAATTTATTTTATTTTAATTTTCACCATCATATTTCCTTGCATAGATAAACATGGGTCATTGATATTGATCCTTCAAGTTGAATATCATTGGTCCTCATATTTATTTGGATATGAGGTTATTCCACTTGGAAATCCTATGATCCTTCTAAGCTCTATACTTTATTATTTTTATAAGCTCATATGCTTTTGCCACATGACCATCTCTAGTTTAATTGTAGGGTTTTTCATTTATAAAGATTGATTATGCACCATTGGATTTGATGGGTATGAATTAATGTAAACCATTTATCTTTGGAAGATGTATGAGATTTAATCTATACTATGCACTGAGGTTGTGCCACTTGGTAGCCCTGTAGGCTTTCTAATCTTGGTACTCTATTAGTCTTTCCAATTAACACATTCTCACCATGTGGTAGTCTCATATTAACTGGGAGTTTTGTTGAAAAGTCTAACCTCATCCCACACCATCTGATCATCATCATCCAAATTAATGTGGGTCATTTTATTATGATCTATGGGATGTATTATCATTGGTTGTTCATTTTCCTTTGAATGTGAGCATGACACTTGTCACTTTCTTGCCATCTCAGAGGTGTCATTGAAACTTTGACTAGCTATGCTCCATTCAATCATTTTTGTCTAAGAAAACACAAATCATTGATCTTATAAAGATGCACAATATTTAAGTAAGGGTCAAGACACATAAAGAACTTACGTTAAAGACTTTAGAATATGGTTTTATTTCATGTTAAAACAAACACAAAATAAACCTTAGGCTAGAATGTTTAAGCTAAGCTTAGAATAGAATAAAAGGGGGACCCCATGACTAATAATAAAAAGACTTAACATAAGGTTTTTAACCTAAATTTTTATTGCATGAATAAGTAAGCTAAAAATTTAGGGTAAAAGCTCTAAGCTAAGTTTCTTAATAGTAAGACCCTTAAAATAAAAGTCCTAGTATACGGTTCTATCCTAATGTTTTATTATATTAATAAAAACAATTGAAATATTAGGGTAAAGTCTTAGGCTAGGTCTATATAATAATTAGGGACCCTTTTAGTCTTAATATGGACCTCATGTCATTATATCTTAGCCATCTAATTGAATGTGGATTGTCGATCTCAATATATGAGGTTGAGTGAGATTGGTCCTCATGGATCAAAATCTTAGACTTATCAATCCCATCTCACACCATCTGATTATGTTTTCCCAAGTAAACACAAGTCATTGATCTTGCAAACAAACACAATGTTTAGGTTAAGAATCAGAGGTATATGAAACTTGGGATACAATCTTCAGACTAAGGTCTTGTTTATGTTAATAAATGTGAAAGAGACTTTAGGACTAAGATTTTAATCTAAGTTATAACAAAAGTATAATGCATTATTTAGAATAATCTTAGGAATATAATAAAAGTAACCTAAAATGATAAATTTAAACCATGATATGGTAAAGGTAATAAGGAAATTGGAATATAAAGGGGACTAAGAATATAATTTTTAGACTAATGTTTGGTCATGTTGAAAAACATGACTAAGCCTTAGTATAAAAAATTGAACTAAGTCTATGTCTTTTTTAAAGTATTCCCACGTGAATTGTGCTAGGGTTTATTTAATCATGGTTTCATTACACCTACAACTTCAAACAAGAGAAAATGTTACCAAACTTATACAAGGTCAAACTAGAGCCATGAAAAAATAATACAACCAAGTCAAGGTGTGGATGATCTTCAAATACAAATAATGTTCATACACATTAATGATACTCTAGTCAAGTGAATTTTTAATTTTAAGGTACAAATCTGCACAATTTTTCACTAGTGTCCCCATTTTTCAAAAATGGGGGCATGTTGACCTCAACAAGTTGTAAGAAGTGAAATAAATGGGGACATAAGGAGGTAAACTATTCCAATCCAAGGACAAAGGAAAATTTTCCCCCTATTGAACCTTTCATGATAGAAGGAGATCTACCCTTATAAAATCTAAACTTGCTCAAAGGTAATGGCTCAAGAAAATATTTTAAGATGTTCATGATTAAGAATAAATGAGACATTCCTTCAATAGTGGACTCTTTAAAGTGACCTAAAACAAAAAGAAAGGACATTGATCTAGAATCAAGAGGCCCTTCTCAGAGTCTTAACTATCCCAATGAAAGGGGTAGTGGGGTTTTTTTATCAAATCAATTAAGGAATATATAAGAGAAAATCCACATGGTTAGTCAAACATGACAAACCACAAGGGAAGGAGAAGGGATTGACTGATATAAATCAAGATCTATATTTTTTTAGAAGGGACTCTTCCTTAGGACATCATGGAAATGAAACTACAAGATTGAATATAGACCAAGATATTTTACTTAGGGGTCCCCCAGGTTAAGTTAAGTCACTTATCCCCTCTTTGTTATTAATATTATTTCCTAAAATGATATGGGAATTAATAACCCGAAAAATAGAGACTTGTTAGGAATATTAAAATAGATCAAAAACCTAACTTCCTTCTTCTACAAGAGACCAAAATTTCTCTAGAATATTTAATAAAATAAATATGTAAATAAGAAGATTATGTTGGTTTAGGAGTTGAGCGAGCCTCTAGAATATTTTTTATTCTTTGGTACCAATAAGTTTTTTAATGTAACTTAATCTTGAATAATCAAGCTCATGTGATAATTTTTATTACCTATCTTACATGCAAAACTAAATGGATTTAATCTAATATCTATGCCCCAAATTCCAAATCTAAGAGGAGTAATTTATGGAATCACCTTTCCCATTTAAGATCTTTCACCTCTTCATGGGATTGGATGATAACAAGGGACAATACACCTCTAAACCTAATGGAAAAAAGGGAGGGAAATTTTCTTACAATGACATCATAGAAGATTTCAATAATTTCATCACTATTAATAACCTTAGGTATGTGATCCTATGTAGATCTTGTTACACCTAGTTTAATATAAAATAATGGGTTGACAACATTTAAGTCAAGCTATAAAGGTTTCTATTAAATTTGGATTGGAACTAGGGTAGTTGTTGCAGAATCTTGGCCCTTCCCAAACTTAGCTCAAATAGTAACCCATTAGTCTTTATGGAAGAAGAAGAACCAAAGGTGAAAAAGAGTTTCATATATATTTTAAAATATGTGGTTAAGCCACCTAGGTTTGAGGGAATCAATGAATAAATGGTGGGAGATGAAGATCAAAGTGTAAGATATGTCTATCTTAGCATCCAATCTCAAAAGGGTGAAAATGTTTTTCAAAAAATGGAATAGGGAACTCTTTGGGAACATCTTAAGGAAAAAAAAGGAAATCTCAAACTCCCTCTTGAAACTGAAGGAGTTGATCAAAGCCAATGGCATGAAACAAGAAACGTACCATATGGAAAAGAAACTTATGAGCAAAATCCATAACTTGGAAGCTAAAGAAGAAAATATTTGGAAACAGAGGTCAATAAATACATGCTTGAGAGAAGGTAATATAAATTTCAAATTATTTTTATAAATAACATGTAGGAATATGAATTATATTAGAATAAAATAACTAATCAAAGAATTAGATGCAATAATGAAGAGGACATTAAAAAAGAAATGGTTAACTTCTTCCAAAACATTCTCTTAGAGGAAGCCACTTATAATCATAGTATGGAGGATAATTTTTTAATACTCTTTGATTCTAATCATGATGTTAATATACTCAACCAACCTATCTATGATGAATTAAGAGTTGTAGTGTTTGCTATGGAAGGAGATAAAGATCTAGGACTAGATGGTTCTCCCCCATTATTTTTAGCATTTTTGGGATATTATTCATCACAATGTGGTGGTTTTAGTTTCTAAATTATTTATAATGAGCTCAATTTTAAAGGATTTCAATAATAATTTTTTTTTTTAAATCCTAAAAAAGGAAGGAGCTAGCCACTTGAAGGTCTTTAGACCAATCAGTCTTTGAAACACCTTCTACAAGATCTATGCCAAGACTTTGGTATTAAGGCTATGACCTTTACTACCAAGGATCATTTCATGTCAACAAAGTGATTTCATAGTAGGTAGATAGATTATGGATAATGTTATCCTCATTCATGAATACATCCACTCTTTGTATCATTCTAAGAGAGATAGTATGTTGATTAAGTTGGATATTCAGAAAGCATATGATAGAGTTTCCAAGAGATCACTCATGATTATTCTCAATAGGCTTGGTTTCAATAAGTTTCTTATGAATTTTATCTTCAAATGTATCATTTACCTAAATTTATTAGTAATTTTTAATTTTAGCCTTGAAGGTTTCTTAAAATTTGAAAGGATCTTCTGATAGGGTGATCCCCTTTCCCCTTATCTCTTCATCATTCTAGCTAAGTCACTTGGACATATGTTTCAAAAGATGAAGGTGTATGAGGTAATCAAGGAAATCTAAGTTGATCCTACCAATTAAACACCAATATTTTGTAGATGATACTTTCTTGCTAGGAACCTCCTTAGTTAAGGAATCCAAATATTTAAAAAAAAATGGAAGACTATGAAACAGTCTCTTGACAAAGTTTGAATTTTTCAAAAATTTGTCTTTTATTCACCCATACATTGGCCAATATCCAAATTAATTTCTCCAAAATTATTCAATTCCAACATCATTCCATGTTGGATTCATATTTTGGCATGCCACTGGTAAAGGATAACTTAAGTCTCGAGTATTAAAACCCCTTATTAAATAAGTTCTAGAAAAAGTTTGATGGGTGGAAAGCCAATTTCCTCTCTCAAGATTGAAAAATTATCTTGGTTAAAAATTCCTTACAAAGCATGTCCATCTATCAGTTGTCAATATGTGATATCCACTCAAAGATCACTGAGAGGATTGAATAAATCTAGAGAAGTTTTCTCTAGATGGGAAAGGAGCACAATTACAAAATTTCTTTGGTTGCTTGGATAAGGAATGTAAACCCAAGAATTATGGAAGCCTATGTCTAAGATAGATTAAGATCATGAACTAGGATCTCCTATAATAATAAGCTTGGATTATTTTGAATGAATATAACTAATAGACCAAATTCATCAAAGGAAAATACCTAACTAATAACTTAATGGATTAATTCCTTAAAGAAGAAGTTCCCATTAAAAGATCATGATTTTGGAAAGTTGTTATTAAAATTAGAGATATCATTTACAAAGGTTACAAGTGGATGGTGGATAATGGAAGAAGAATTTACTTTTGGGAGGACCCCTAGATCTTCAACTTTTTGATTTCAATAATTAAGGACTATGAGTCCTTAATCCTTCAAATCAAAGAGTTGTTTGGTAGTAAATTCAAGGACTATTGGGTTAAGAATAATTCAGGAACTAGTTTCTTGATTTCTTAAGTTCTGGGATTTTTTAAACCCATATTAGTTTCTTCCCTAAATAAGATAAAATTGTTTGGCACCTTGACCCATCGAGTGATTACAATGTTAAGTCAAGATATATGATTAATCAGGATTATCTTGATCATGACCATACCTATCTCATTTTATGGGATAAAAACTTAATCCCAAAGTTGGTGTTTTCTACTAGTTATCTTGCAAAAATAAAATATTCACCATTGATAACTTGAAACTCAAGGGAATTCAATTACCGAATAGATGTTGCCTTAGTTGAAAGGTAGATGAATTAGTAAATCGCTTATCCCTAGATTACTATTATTCCACCTAGATTTGGACCTCAATTCTATGATTACTCAATATAGATTTGGTTAATCCCTAATCCATACAGGACATTTTTATCACAATGGTTCTCACCCCAGAAGTGAAAATATCTAAATAATCTCTAGAATCTCCCTCTATTGCATTTTCTCTGGGGAATATGAAAATAAATGAACCACATAATTTTCATGAATAAAGGCATGAAGTGGAATATAACCATAGACAACATCATCAAGGATATAAAGGAAAACTTGAATTATAGTTCTTCAATGAAGGATGACCCCTTAAAATATGAGTAATAAAGGGTCCTAATGTCTTGGGACCTTAAGACCCTTCAGGGTCTAAGTCAAAATGACACCTCAAAAACCTTTAATCATTGGGCCCCTCCTGAAGTAGGGTTTTTATAAACTTAATTTTGATGGGGCCTCAAAATAAAATCCAAGAATAGTGGGATGAAGAGGTATTATAAGAGATTTCTATGAAAAATTTATGGTTGCCTATGCAATAAAAATGGGAGAACAAATGAATCATTTAGTTAAAGCTAGGGTGGCTCTTTTGAGGATCAAGGTGGATTTGAAAAAGGGTTTTCAGAAGCTAGATGTCAAGGGTGACTCCATTAACATCATAAATTTCCTAAGGAAAACATTTATAACTTCTTAGACTATTGAAAGAGATATATCTTATTTTAGGATGCTCTTGAACTAGTTCTAGGAATTTTCTTTGAGTTGAATTTGTAAAGAAGGAAATAGCTATGTGGATATTATGGATAACATGGGGGTCTCAAAGGAATTCACCATTTGGGAACCAAGAGGGATCCCATCCCCCATTCAGTATCCTAAATCATGTTCTACTTTATAAAATAAGGAGTGAACTTTCTTAGTCGAAAGTAGATTCCCTTCATCGAGTCCTCTTCTAGCCTAGGTTTCTTTGTGTACTTAGTTCACACATATTTTGATTTATCTAGTCCTAGAAATTTTAGTTCTCATCATGCGTTTGGATATGTTTCCACTTTATTTAACTTGGGGAGACTTGAACCTCGCAATGTGTTTAGGATTGGTCTTCTCAAATTTCCTAGGTCTTATTTTTTATTTTGGTAAGCTATTTATGGTCAAGAGGTGACCTAGCCTCCAACATCCTAATTTATAGTTTTTTCTTTGCTTTCTTAGTTTGTTCCACCTATGAGAGGTAGACCCATACGTCTTTATGTGTCTGGGGCCAGTATCCACACTAGTATTCAAAGGTGGGGTTATGTTAATCTAAACTATGTATGTGACATAAGGTAGGTTAGTATATAAATGACCTTAGATGTATTTCATTAGTAAAAGGTATTAATTATAAAAATTAATATATGCATAAATTTTTTTATGGATCATTACTTTTTTGACACTAATTCTCACGTATCAATCTTGACCCTTAAATATCCACCTAATGATGTTTTGTTTCCTATAATGAAAAATGACTATTCATATAAAAATTATATCAGTATGCATGTTGCATGATGAGTATTGGACTGCGAGATGAGTCTAGTAAAATGAAAAGAGGAACAACATATTTGGAAATAAAACATTTTTGAAATTTATTCTTTTGGGTCTTTGTAATTATATTAGCCATTATTACTAGATGTGATTACATTTAAATGCAAAATATGGGAATGTATGTTTTGGCAATGGGTATGCATTATATATATAGACACACACACACACACACACACACACACACACACACACACACACACACACACACACACACACACACACACACACACACACACACACACACACACACACACACACACACAACATTATATCATTTTTAATTAATGATATAAACAATCATTAATATACTTATTATATAGGGAATGAAATTAAAACTAGAAATAACCCACACATCAATGAGATTAACTCACTTTATTAAATGTAAATCATAATGTTGTAGTCTAATTATTGAATTAATAAAATTAAATGTTAGTATATGATGGAATGTTCTAATTAAATATTGAATTAAACATGCATAAATAGGATTGAATAATTTATTAGACTAAAAGGGAATCTAAGATGTTATTTGGAAAGAGTCAAACTTTCATCTTTTATAGTATATTTTTTACATTATTCATATTTTTTATCTCTCATATTCTTCTCCTTCATATCTATCATATCTATATTACATGTATAAATAATTTAACTAATGGATGGGAGGTTTCATTAAAAACCCTCATGAGTGGGTCTTACCTTAGTTATATTGGAGCTTGAACCCCTCCTTCTATATGATAATATTAATTCAACTAACTAGCTATTAAAAATAATTTGAATTCATCTTCTATCATTAATAATACCAAAACCAAGTAAACCATTAAATAATAAAATTCATTATAAATAAAACATTTTAAACCATTACAACATACATACAAATAATTTATATAGTATGTGTTTTTACCAATATAACACAATGAAATAATTGTAATATGATGGGGTATTCATGAGAGACAAAGTATGAAGATGAGGGAAATTTACACACCTCATCATTTACCCCCACACCAAAAAAAAGAAGTATGTGCATGACCCTATGCATTATGATATCAGTTTGGTTTGTATAAATGGGAAATGAAAAGTGCACATATTATTCTAAAATAAAAAGGCCTTATATCTCTAAGGGAAAAAATGGCAAGATGTCCTTTTTATCTCTCATATTCTTCTCCTTCTATTCATAAATATGTACTCTCCTTATCAAGTTAGGGATTTGAAACAAAAATAATAGCATTTCTAAATATCAGATCAATCCATTAAATAATAAGTTTAATTGGACCATTTTCATATGTTATTTCCCTTATGTTTTCATCCCTAAAGTTAAAAATTTTTTAAGGTCATTTCCATTTCAAAATAGGGGTGAGCTTTGTCCACCTATCTCCATAAGCGCCAAAGGCTTATACATAGGTTACATTGGAATATTCTATAAATTTTTTAATAACTTCCTTTTTGGTATTATAAACTATTTTATTAATGGATGAAAATATGAGTAAATTATATCATTGGTAAATGATCATATCTATATTTCATTAATCTACCATAAGATATAATATAGCATATTTACTTGCATCAATGTAGACCATCAATAAATTATTTTTATTAATTCATTACTTAAGTAATATTAATAATAACTTATTTTACTATCAATAACCAACATGTTTATATTCCACCCATTTTAAAATATTACCACATACCCATAATGATGAAAATCACATATAAGGTCCTTATTATGAAAAAAACTAAAGACATGCCTCATAGAAATAACAAGGGAAATATAGAATGTTCATGTGACCTAGTATAATCCTTCATATCTATTATTGTATAAATTATTACTTAAGATACAATAAAATAACCATTTTTGGAGATATAAATTTCAACATATCCATGACTAATTGATATATCCTCACCACCTCTAACTATAACATAATAATTTATATTGTATTCCTTTCAAGTTCTAGCTCATTCTTATGCACCTATATTTATAAAAACACATTTTCCATAAATAATTAATGTATTTTATATTGTTTTATATCATAAACTTAGAATATTTCAACCTTCATACACTAAATACTTATTTGGTGTTCTACTCTAAAAAATTAATCTAGATGAAGTACCAGAAGAACAATAGGAATACCTAAAACAATAAGAACATTTAGAATAGGGATTAAGATGGAATACTAAATAAAGAATAAAAAGTTTCATAATCATTAACCATTTTTTTAACTTACTTAGATAATGTATATGTTACAAGTGGTGGATTTTATATGACCATATGTTTAGATGCATCAATGACTGTGATTATTTCTTTGATTTCCTCACAAATTTATTTATTTACTTCTTATACAAATTTGGTAAAGGTGTCCAACCCAATGTGTCTTACCTAAAAATCATGAAATTTTTATCTAAGGTTTTAAATATCATTATATGTATGTATCAGTTCTATGGTCTTTAAATTTTAAACATCATGAAAAATATGGGACCCTTGAGAGGTTATCCTTAGAGATTTCATCTAAAAATTATTCGTTAATTTCCTCACCAATATTATGTTCAATATTTGTGTCTCCTACTAGGTTAATTTATTCATCTCATTACATTCCCTCTTATCATGGGATAAAATTGGGATCTTACATAGGTTATTCATTTTATTCCTCAATTATCTCATTATTAACACCATAAGTAGATTTTTGCATGGGTTCTTTCTTTTTATCACTAGTTTCACTCTCATTAAAATAAAACCCCTTTTATATATCTTTATATTCATCTTATTCACTAGATTTTATTCCCATTTAAACTACTTCTCATTATATGAAATGTTAAATATAGTATTTTGAAGGATGATATGTTTTCAAGGGTGTCACATTAATTGCATGTTTCATCAAACAATGGGAAAATATCTGAGTGATACTAGAGGGCCTTGAGAGATGTTTTGATTATTTCTGGATTTTGAGTGTTATGACATGGATCTCTTTTATCTATCATATAAAATATTTCTAGGATAATGTTTTTTTGGTAGATTTTGTAATATATATGAAGATATTTATCATTAAAAACCCTCTTAATTATCATATGTCTCAAAACATGATGTGCCAATGATCTTTTTATACCATTTATATGTTATAAATTCATTATTCTTAATAAATTTATCAAATAATTTATAAGTTTAATATGGATAATATGATTTGAATGGTTTGAAATTTAAATATGTATAATTTATAGTAAATATTATCTACATTCATATTTGATACACTCCATGGTGAAAGTAACATCTCTTCATAGTGGGGTAGTGAAAGTATTTATGTCATTTGAATATGAAATGTAATAACCTACCTTATCTCTAAAAACTAATTTATATAATGTGTAGTAATAAGTCATTGTGTCCAATAATTTTCACTCATTTATAGTCTAGTTAATTATGATAATAATTATTCTATGAGAAATATCTCTAGGTGCTTGATCATGGTAATTTATATGAAAAATAATAACCTTCCACATAATACCTTATGAATTTCTCAAATAGATTCAACCACCATGTATTTATAAATAGAGTAACAAATTATGGATTTTTTAGTAGGGATGTTTAATCAAATGAATATATTATTATTACATCATTCCCATTTTAAATGAAACTTTATCTTACCACTTATAACAATCAAGAATTTAAAAAATATAAAGTTTGGAATAATATAGTATCTACTAAAATAATCTTTTTTTTGGTATTTTAAAAGTAGAAGATAAATTTATAGTGAATTTTTATGATAATGATGAATTATTGTCTTACCATACTACTATGTGTCATATTATAGGTTAAAGAGGTGAGTTTTGGTAGTTGGATGAATAAATCCCTATCATACTATCCCCTATAACAACTGATGTCACTTTCTTCATTACTACATGTGACAATAAAAAAATTTATATCTTGAATTCCATTTGAAATCCATATACATACACTTGATATAAATTAAATGTATGACCTTTTTCCCACAATAAAATTATAACATTTGAACCCAAATTAACTACATGATTGGATATTATGGAGTTAGTTAGAAAGTATGATGCATGCAATATTTGGGTTCAATGTGGTATTTAGTGAAAAAATTGGTTGATAGGAAAATAAAATATATTGTATTGTATGATGGCTTTTATGTGGTTATGAATAAATATATTATGATCAGACATTAGGTGAATATGACATGGTTTATGAAATGGACATGTGTCATGGGTGAGACTTAGAAGTTTATAGGACCTGTAATAGTTGGTAAGAATATCACATAAAATACAAAAGATAGAAATACCTATTGTAAAGGTAAGAAAAAAATATTCCTAAATAAAAAGTACAACTATATAATGTACCATATTGATATACAAATTTATTTGATGTTGTAGGTATTCCTACTTGAATGTTGACTAAACTAAAATCATAGTGTCTCTCAAGTATTGAATAAAATAAAAAATCCATTTTTTTAAGATGATGTGATATCAGGTAGGATAGTCAAGATAGAAACTAATGTTTTTAATGAATTCTTATTGTATAATATCAAGATATTCTTTAATGACTCCCATCAATACCTTTTTTTTAGAAATGATCAATTAATGGTAAAGGAAGTGATCATCCAAAATTAGTGAAACCATCTCATGGTGTTCATGAAATAAAAGAAGTCTTGTTAGATGTATGTGACTTGAAAAAAATAAACATTAAGAGGCAAAGTAAACCTCATGGTAATTTAAATTTTTAGCATGCTAGCAGGAGTGGTTGTAAGGTCAAAACTTGGCACGTTTAGCCACTATGTAGAGGATGTAAAATATATTATAGCCAATATTTTTTAAAATATATTAAAACATGAGGATACATATTTATAATGCATTAATTAAATATATTAAAGGTAGGTTATACTATGTTACATGTCAAAATAAAAAGCAAGGACCCATAATTATATTAGTAGGCATCCTAATGATTTGAAGTGGTGGAAGACTTTACTTAAGTACTATGGGTAATAAAATATATTAAAAATAGGATAGCCCATAGCCTTGAAATAAATGTGAAAAGGTATCATACTACTTTAGTTATATTTAATATTAATACAAGTTAGAAATGATTGCAAACTTAAGAGATACAAAGAAAACAATTATTATTTAATTTTTGGTCATGTCATGAAGAATCTATTATGCCTATTTTTTTAACCCCTCTCTTTTTATAAAAAAATATAGTGTACTTATATATTATAACATATTGATGACTAATATTGTGACATATAAAACTGATTACATGGCTCCTAGTTAATTTATTTCATTTTGAATATGCATTATTATGTCAAATAAATGTGATGACTATTGCATTTAATGAAATTATTAATTTAAATTTAAGAAGTGGTTTAAAAATAAAGAATTTTTTAAATGAATTTCATTCATTATTTATATATAAAAAAATTATAATGATAGTTGTTCTTGGTTTGAATAATGATAGTTGTGAGTCTAATTTTATCTATTTTTAGTTATAGATTATACAGTTTTGTCTATTATGAATAATGGATTGGATTAGATGATATTATCCTCTCTATTTTAATTGATTTTTTCAATCATATATTTAAAAGTCTCTTATATAAATATGTATATAGGAGCATTATATGGTTGTTCAAATGATTGATATCTAATCAACATATTTTTAACCTAGATTCAATGTAGTTTTCAAATGGTGATGGTGTTCTAAGTTGTCATAAGTTATGTGTTTATTAAAGCATGGTTTGGACCTAACATTACCTAATTTCACATATTAAAGGCTAGACCTAATTCTAAAGTGGAAACACCTAGATAAAATATAAGTTGGTTTCAAGATGTAACAAGGTGTTTTAAAGGGTTATTTCTATCATGGTAGGAATATATTAAATCACATTTGAGATTATGTGATTGTTTGATATGCTATATACATATGATAAAACATATTAAAATACATAAGTTTAAATTATAATTAGAAGAGGTCAAGATTTAATGTGATCATCATATACATGGTTAAGTTTATGACTTAGGGTATTCAAGGATTTGTTTTAACTACATTTGTATCATAGTTCAGAAATAAAAATTTGAACTCAAGAAAAGTTAAATGGCAATGATACCAAATACATTTTAATTTATTTAGTGTAAATATACATGATATAACTATTTGTTAAGATATTTGATTCAAAATATTTGAATTAAAAAGGTTTAATTGTATTCAAAACATTGGTATATGCATCTATTATTGACCGTTAGTAGAGATTTTAGAAAAAATATAGGTGTTTGTTAAATTTGGTAAAAATTGGTAATAGTTAGTTGAACCACTAAGTAATGGTAGAGTTAGTAGAAAATAATTGATGTAAATGTATATTTGAGTGGTTAATGCTCATCATTTCATATAAAAAGGTGTTTTTTTGCATTTTATAGTAATTTTGTAAAGTTTTGAGTGGAAGCAAGGATTTGAAGGAAGAATGAGAAAGAAGGAAGAAGATAAATATCACTGGTTTTGTGCATATCATAAGGTATGTTGATTATCCCCACAATAATTATTTCAGAAAAAGTTTGTATTTTTATTCGAAGTGAAATAAGAATATCAATTATACATTTTTGTGTTCATCTGTGTGGAATTATTTGAGGATTTTATGAAGCTCGAGATCTCTGAGTTTGTGTTCAAAAGGTTAAGATGGTTTTGAAACTTTTAGGTGTGCATGCAGAGCTTTTATGTATTTATTTTGGAAATATTTTTAATCTTTAGGGTTTTGGTTTTTGGGTTGATGGTTTTTATATAGTTGATTATTTTTTAAGGAAGATCATCAATCAAATTTTATATGGAAGTATCAATAAATATATTTCTATTTGATATCCATTTTCATGACATTATGAAAGAAAGATATGAAATATAGATATCTAGATTTGTTCTCAGATAACTATAGTTTCATATGAGATGGGTTTTCACTTCCATTAAGGTTTATACATATAGAATATTATTATATTAAATTTAACGTTTTATAAGTTTGTATTTTTATTTTAAATGATACTCGGGTGTTAGGTTTCAATGAATCAATTTTGTGGGTATTTTTGTTAATATTTAATGGAATGCGAGTTGGTTAAATAGTTTGATATGACAAATGGTTGTTCCCATGTTCATCATTTTTCTAGGAATAAAGATTTGAGTTTCAAAGTGGGTTGGATATATATATATATATATATATATATATATATTACATATGTATTTTGGAAAATTTTTTAGCATAATTTATTTATCATAATGGACATTTATTCCTTTGAATGCAAGGTTACACTTGGTATTAATTTGTGATGTTCAACAAAATATGTGCATGTTCAAATTGGAATTATTTGTCTACATGTAGTCATTTGGTCTTATAATTTATGAAAACCCAATAAGTTTGAATATAATGGTTTTATCCCCAAAGTTTGGTTTATTTACATATAGTAGTTATAACTTGATTCATCTAGTAATTATTTTTGAATTCATCATCTTGTTGACCATCAAATGATTTTAGGGTTGATAGTGAACAAAAGATATATGTTGAATGGTTTGAATCATATAATCAATAAAATCTACCTGTAGAAACTTATTGTTATGGTAAGGTTTAATTTTTGATTGTATATAATGAGTTTTTATCCATGCATGAATAATTATGTTTTAAAATTTTTGATGGAATATGTTTATAGAGACTCTGTGGTTTTTCTTTGAAGATATAAGTGGTTTTCACAACATGGATATTATAGAATATAGTTAAATATTTTGAATTTTATGATAAGAAGAGTGAAGATATGTTTGTCAAGACATATATGATTCATTTTGAAAAGGAATTTTGAATTTGTTTTAGACATGTTACTCCATTTTTCAATGGTAGATTTGGTATCTTTAGTAATAATCGTGACATTTTACACTTCAAAAGATGTTTGAAATCATGTTGGTTACTAGGACATATATAATGGTTTTAGATATAGAATACATTGTCATGTATTAGTTTGCAAAAATATGCAATGAAAATTTTGACATTTTGAATAAAGTCAAATATTTTAATTTTTGATAATATGATTTTAGTAAGGATTATAGCCATATTTTTGGGGTTTTGTTTGACACAAAATGAGGCTTTTATAAGCAAGGATATATGGTTAAAATTAAAATACAAAATTTGAATCTCCTTTATTGACATTTTTTGTAGAGTTCAACAAGAGATTTCTTTATTTTCTTCTAATCATATGATTGGTAGTTTATTGAAACATAGATGTATTTTAAGTATATATTGATATGATAAGGGTTTGAAGTATAATCAAGGTTTTGATTTGATTTTATTATTTTATATTTTAGTATAACAATGTTAGGTTAGACTCCTCCTCATTCCCATCATTTAAATGAGAATAATTGGGGACAGAGTCATGACTGGCATAGAGAAGAGACTCCTCCATAAACACATGTTCCTAGAGGTCAAGATATTCAAGGTAGAAGGTGTATTAGGAATTTATTAAGACAATTTAACCCATATACATGCATGTATACACACTTTGATGATTATGATTTTGATTTTTTTAATGTGTAAATTTTTTTACCTTACAATCTTATTAATACTCAAAAAATTAGAGGTTTGAGAGTTCTTCCTTGGAAAGCTCATTATCACAGATGAGGAACTCCAAGTAATTCTTGTCAACATATGCACATTGTAGTAAAATTAGATCCTAATCATTATCCTAATTAATCTCTTAATCATAAATCACCTAATCCTAAAAATGAGATTTAAGTAACTGTAAATTTACACCCACACTCCCTTGTGCCACTGAATACAAAATCTCTTTCATCTAAGCCAACAATTGACTTTGTAAGGTGTTAAAAGTTAAGATTTGACTAATTTACATCTTATTATCTTGGACAATTAAGGACAATTCCATCAAAAGGTAAAATTCATGAAATCACTCCTTCAGCTTCATATTCCCCTATGATCACAAGGATGGTAAAAAAGGAAAAGTTAGAGGTTGATGATGAAGATTGTGAATTGGATACCAAGTTGGTTAATTTTCCTGCTAATACCATGAAATATATAGAGTATGTGAAAGATAAATACTATCTTTTGGTTGAGATGTTATCAAACACAGATGACAAGTGGATGGCTAGCTATGTTTATTAGCTAATACTTTATATATTAGTGTTTTGTTGATATATTATGATATTTTGACTATGGATATTTTATATTTTGATACATGGTAGTAGTCTAAAACTTATGGATCATGGTTTATTTTGATTATATATTTACTAAATATAATAGTTAAATGCATATGGAATTAATTCTTATAGTATTTAATATTATTTAATTGCCATAGTCTTTATGCTTTTTGGCATATTTTTTTATATTTTTAAGTGTTTTCAATTATTTAAGGGCCCCCACCTATTTAGAGTTGTCTTTGATCTATTATTATTATTATTATTATTAAATTTTGATCTCAATAATTTTTTAATGTCTTAAATATAAAGTTAATTAATTGAGTTTCTTAAAGTGAACTAAAGTTAAAAAATTACTAACTAAAGGTAGTTATAACTTAATTTTTCAACCATCTCTTAGGGAGATTGTTTAAAAGGAGATAAAAGTTACATCACAAAGGGGGAGAAATAATACATAGATATTCTAAAGAAATAATATGTAGGTATTCTAAATACTCTGAGTTACTATTATCAATTAGATTTTAAACCCATTTTGTGTTTATAGTATTATGATTAACATGAGTTGTAGTACATGGGAAATCTAATGACACAATGGGATCACCTCCAAGATATGGGATATTATAAAATTAATTTGAACCTCTAGATAATTCTAGCTTTATTTCACTAAGATTAGTGCAATAGGTATATGACTAGTTCATGTCAAATTACTGCTTCTTAGTGATCTTTCTCCTAACTAGGGTTTTGACTTTTGAGGAAAAGAGTTTTAGAATGAGTTTTAAAATTGAAAAATGGTTATTGAATCAAATGGGATATAGTGTAGATTAATGTTTGCTTTGTTTGAACAAATTTGAATATTTAATATACTAAAATTTATTGAAGCACAATCTTATATAAAAATGAGATCAAAGGTAATATTGTGTATTTATTAGATAAGAAATGAATTTCTTTATTTTTACTCAACAAGCTTTCAAAATGGTAGAATAAATACCACAAATGAATCTATATGATAAAAAAAAGACTTAAATCATTCAAAAATTTAATAAATAATCATAAATACACAAAGATAAAATAATACAAGGAAGGTAAAACTTTAGTCTATTATCATTCTCTAAGTTACAACATATAGATAAATTATTCAAAGGCAAAATAATTTATTTAATATCAAATATATATATGGGCTATGTAGGAAACTCATATGTATACAAAAATTAACTCTCTTGAGAGAGAATAAGTTAACAAACCCTTATGTTTATGGAGCAATAAAATAGGGGATCAACATGAAATATCATCCTTTCCAACTTTTAATGGTATCTTTAGTGGAGTAGGAGGAAAAAAAATTTACAACTATTACACACTTCACTAGGTGTTGAAAGAGGAGAGAAATCCATTGGTTTTTTTTAGTTTAACCAATAATTCTCTTCGAGTATTACTGCTAAAAACTCTCCCAAGAAATGTGGTGCCAAAATGAACCATGACTTAGTCAAAATTTAATGGTTTTAACTTTTGGATATTTAAAACATGCAAAACCTAACTTGTAATTTGTAGTTAAGACTTTTACAACTTTTAAGTCATTTAACTTGACAAAAAAGAAAGTGTAAATTACAACATGATTTTTTACAATTGAAGTAATTAAAACTTGTCAAAATGAAAAGTGCAAAATACAAGTTACACTGTTTCAACTTAAAGCCTAACAAAAAGATAATTAAAAATTACAAGTAGCTCTTTCTCAACTTAAAGATAAGATCTGTCAAAATGAAAGTTGCAATGTGAAACTTGAAATTTTATAATGTATCTTAAGACAATTGTAGTTTATATAATATATTTTACAACTAACTGAAAAAATAATCCACCACCATGACTTCTAAATATTCCTTATCTTTTTTTTTCTTGTATCTTATTGATATAAGTGTCAAATCTACTAAGTATATCTTGAAGGTGCTCTTTGTCAAGACCAAATGTGTAAATATGTTTGATTTTACATTCTACTATTACCTAAAATAGCTCTCTAGAATCATCCCTGTAGACTTGAATGTCTTTTCCCATTTGATCAAGTGTATTATGATACTTGATGAACTAGTGGATAGAATTCAAGTTGAAAGTTGTATCATGTGTTGATTATTGCCTAACTGCCCCTTTGATTTTATATTATACTTATTGCATAGGATGGGTTTTATTTTCATGGTCTGATGCATCACATGACAATATACAAAGTATATATTCAATATCATAAATTGTATTTATGGCCTTTTCACATATGATCTTGGCCTTATCAATACTCTCATTGAGTATTTTGATTTTAAATTTAGATTCCCTATCCAAATCTTCATGATCTAAAGGATTATTTAATATATTTTATGACATGAAGGTGTTAGTATCAATTAGTTCAATAGCCTACAATTTTTGAAAGTATAGGCTCAACCTTTCAATCTCTTCTTCATATTTGCTTATCTCTACCTTTTGAGATGCATGATCATCCTTCAAAGTCTTATAGTAATCCATGACCAATTCTATTACTCTATTTCCTTTTGTGATTAGTTCACTAGAATAATATTTTGTAGCCCTTCCCATGGTACCAATCTTTGTCATTTCCTCAAATGTTTCTTTGTGAGTTAACTTTGAGAGAGATTAAGTCGGTTGGGCAGAGTTAGGTGGATTTATGAACTTTATTAAGGAAACTGTAAACTTATCAAAAATTTTATTTATTTCATCTTTAGTGACCTTATCACTATCCATTTTCTCAAAAATAGAGCTTATGCTTGTCTAAACATAATTATTAGTCCTTCTCTTATTATACAACCTAGGTGCACTTTAGATATCTAATAATCCCCCACCACTAAATATTATTTTTATTTTTCTAGTGGGGGAGCTATTATATCCACATATTTTTCCCTTATTGCATCATATGATATCCTGGATATGGTCTTGGGCCCTATCTTTGGACATTTGGATACCTCCAATGGACAAAAATCTAGAGTGTTAGGAGATATCATATGTTTCTTTTTCTTTGACACTAATTGTGTCAACCAAATTAGAGTGGCTACCTATGAATATGGTGTTGTTCCAATGGTTACTACTATTTATGAGTCTATAGTTGAATATTATACATTGGTGGTTACCATGACAAGTTTTTTATCTACCATTTATAATACCACTGAGTCCTCGATTGATGAATTCACTATCTCTTCCCCATAGGTGGGTTTAGTATCGATAGTTGTATGAGTGGGTATCTCTATTTATACCTCCTTGGTATGGGATTGGGTTAATTTGAGAGTGGAAATAATGTGTACTTAAATGGGTGAAGTGGATGTGGATGTGTTTACCATAGATGTGGAAGTTATAAGTGATGTAGGTGGAAAGGTAGGCACATGTGGTTGGAACATAGAAACCTATGGAAGGGTGGATTACAAGGAAACAAATGAATTAATCAATGTAGTGGGAATACTTAGAGTAAATGAAATGGGTAGTGTTATGGAAGATGAAAATGAATTTATATCTATCCCAGTGGTTAGGATGGCTAGTGGGATTGTAGTCAAAATGAATGAGTCTACGGCCATGTATTGGTGGTTAGTATTACTAATTAATGGGGTGGTAGTGGATATAGGGGATGAGGTGGGACTGACTATAGAAGAGTGAAGTAAAGGTGGATTTAGATCATCCAACTATGTTTATTGGATCATTACCAGGGGAGTCACTTTCATAAGTGGGTCAGATGGACTAATTAATTGCATTAGTGGGTTGGTGGAAATAGGAGGGGTAATTACTTATGTTGACTAGGTAATGGAGATAGTAAGTGGGATTACTATATTTGGTTAGATAGTAGTTGTGTCATCTATGGAAACTAATGGTTCTTGATACATTTGGTGGGATACTATCTCTTGGCTACTAGAAGAATCCCTTCTAGCCTTCTAATTTTATTTTTGCTTGTGCAAAATAACTAGCCCCATTGCCTGATCTATTTGAGTTCTACTATTGGATCATTCTATTGCTACAACTACACCCTTATCCTTTAATTTTTTGATCTTGTCTATCATAGTCAAGGTATCTTTGGTTATTTTAACCCCATTGTTCCTTAACTAATTTAATGTTTTATTTATAGCTATGGTATTCTTGTCTAACAAAGAGAAGGATTCAGGTGTAGACCACTAGACTTGAGGAATAGGTTGGAGATAGATTTGACTATCATAATACACCATATCTATTGATTGTTCCACATATTTCAAACCTTTAAGGACTGGTGCCATATCATAGGTTTTTATTTTCTCCAAGGTCATTCTATAATAATCTTTTAACCTATCTTGCTCTTAATTTTGCATATCTTCTTAGTAATATTCATAAAAAGGAATGTGGGAATATGTGGCACCCACTATACTGGTAACAAAATTTGTCACATCATATAATGGCCTAGCATTGAGATCTCTCAAGGTAATTTGAGTCATCTCTCTATCCACACATTTGGATTTTGATAGGGAAGGGTAGGTGTATCTTCCTATATTGATAGGGAAGTGGATCACTGTCTTATATCTGCTTGATAAAAACTTGATAGTTTTCACTAGTTAACTCACTAATTCTATCAAGGCCCATTTGTCACTTACATACCTAAGGAGGGTGTAAGGACACCCACTGAAACTACCAACACTAATGTATGACTATGTGTGGAACTAAACAAAGTATGCTCCCTAATTTTATATTTATGATATTACAATGTTAGGTAATATTGTCCTTCTTAGTTCTTTTTCGAACATGATATAATACAGTAGATAAAATCATCATTAACCATTCTCAACTATTGTTTTCTCACCTCTAAGGTGAGATCAAGGTAGTAGTTATAAAATTTATTAATGTGATTTATCACTATGTTCAATCCCAATAATTCCCTCCCTTTTGCTAAGATATAGACAAGGTGGGAAGTCATATAAAATTTGCCTATAGTGTAGAACTCAATCAACTATTTATGAATGGAATCAATAATCAACTAGGCCCAGTGAATGTACTATTCAATGTGATAAATTACCTAGATATATTGGTATATCTAATCTTGATAATTATTTGCATTTGGGTTCCCTATAACTCTATGAAAGAGTATAATGATATCTCCTACTTCATGCTTGAAGTCTATCCTAGCTAGTGTTTTAGGCATTTTTATGGCTATAATTCTAGGGGTTTTTAACCACCATTTATTTAAAACCCATAGATAGGCTACATTATTATCTTTACAGAATTTATTTGGAGGAATTAAGGATAATATCTATGTAAATTTCATATTCTAAGATTAGGCACATAGTATCGATGAAATTAAGATCAAGATTCAGAATCTTCTCTTCTTTATCATTCACTACTTCCCTCTTCTCAGCATCATAGTGTTTAGCCATGGTAACAACAAGATCAAGGATTTGTTCCAAGACTAGGAAGGTTTTATTATAGGAAAAAACACCATCGTAAATGCTTTAAATCCAATAATTCTTAAATCTACATTGAATTTACTTTAGAACTATGCTCGATCTATGTGACCTAGATATGTGTTAGCTATCTCATTGGTGGTTGAATCTAGGATGAATGGGACACCAGGTCTCTTTGAATTGAACTTCATTACATTTTTATATATTTAAAATGGGTAAATAGGTGTAGGAACCAACTACATATTTTATCAGGATTTGGGCTTAAAATTATAGATTATTTTTCAACTTTGAGCCTGATGGGGTTTTGTTATGATTTTGTAGTTAAAAAATTGAGTGGAGGTATAATGTACAATTATAGCTGTAAAGTCTGATAGAAATGTTCATCAGGGTTTTGAATTTTAATTACACTTGTAAAGTCTAATAAAATCTCTTATGGGAAAATGGTTTGCATAGGCAAGTCAAAATGTTGATGGGAACTCGGAGGTGTTAAATCAAAGGGAATCTTCACCAAGGTTTTTATGTGTTTTATCAACTAAGATCTCCATGGGGTTTGATCTTTACAAGGCATAAGGGATTTTTATAAGGGATATTTTGGGAATATTCTATATATTATTTAATTTTATAAAATCCCTAGATTTATTAGAAAGATATAATCAAATCCTAATAGTATTGACAAATTTAATAAGAAGATTTCAACATATAGATGTAAAATTGGAAATTATAAGCAATGATTATGTTTTTCATGATTGTAAGAAATAAATCTAAAATATAGAATGAAAAACCTAATATTTAATGAAATAATAATGGAAACAATTAAAATAAATGTGGGAAACCTATAAAAATACTATCAATACATGTGTGGGGGTTGGCAATGGCAAATTTGGTATATGGCATTTTCATTATTTGACAATGGTGGAAAATGAACTCAACATTATTCATCTTGGATGTCTGGTTCATAATCTCACTTGATAATGGATCTCTAAATTTTGTTTTAAAATGTTAATTAACAACATGTAAACTTAACTTGTATATCAAATTATTCAATTAATGATAGCATGGTGGTAAATGGATGAATGATAGAAAAGTGGGTCATTGGAATTATTTTGCAATTTTGCAAGTTGTAAAATTCTAATTTGATTTTTAATCTCTACTTTTTGTTGAGTGGTTTATTGGAGGTGAAAAATGCATTCGAAATGGGTATCAAAACTTTTTTTAAACTTTTCAAATTTTCAAAGTTACAAAGTGTGTAGGGAGTTCTAATTCAAGTTGGGGTTTTGGTGAAAGGTGGAAAGTACATTCTATATTTTACTTTGCAACTTTTTAATTTGTAAAGTGTAGTGAGAGTTTTGATTCCCACCAGTATTAGTGAAGAGTGGAAAGTAGAGTCCCGATCACAACTTTGCAAAGTTACAAAGTGTATTGTGAGTTTTGATTCACACTAGGTATTGGGTAATCTAACAAGTAGATGTTTGGGTTTAGTTTACAACCTTACAAAGTTGCAAACTATAAAAAAATATCCAATTTTTACTAGGGTCTTGGAAAAAGATATTTAGGTCTCCTTTAAATCTTTTTTAAAAAAAAATTATGGGTTTCCCTTAGGACATAAGGTATTTTGATATTTTTGGCATAAAATGTCAATAGTTACTTCAAAGTTTTTCATCATTCTTTTTTCTTTGCAACATCTTTGAGATGATATAACTTTTGTAGATAGACTAATGATACATTCTATAATAGTTAAGTAACACACTTAATCAATGCAATTATATCCATGTTTCTTGTTTAGTTATAAACTTATTATCTAAAGTATATTAGGTCTAATATTTTATGGTGATTCTAGATATGTAGTTATATGTGGAAAATCTAAAGTACTTGACCTAAAAAATAATGATTAAATCACTATGTGTGATAATTTAATGACCTATTCAAACTTTAATAGTTGTAATTTTACAAGAATTTTTGTACTTGAAGTTTTTTCTCAATAAAATATTATTTTATTTTTGCTAAGATGACTTGTCAATATTCATAATCTATTTTTATTTCTTATTAGTTAGTTTAGACTAGTTTCTATTTTCATTTAAGTCTTAGATTCTTGTTTTCTTAAAGTTAGTTTTTTTGGTATATTTCATTTTGATTTAAATTTAATTTAATTTAGTGGTCATTAATTTGATTTATATATCATAGTATTGTTCATATTTAATTTACTTTACTTAAATTGTAGGTTTTAATTTACTATTCATTTATATCTTTTAAGTTTATTAATTAGTAATCATTATTTGACTTTATCTTTTTTTGATTAAGTGTTTATTTTAATTACAATTCTTGTTTTATTTTTAGATTTAATTATTATTAGATTAATCTTTATTTTATGTAATTTCTTGGATGTTATTCTCAAGATTTGGTTTATTATCATTTAAACTTATGTTTAGATTTAAGTTGATTTTTATTTTCTTTGGGTTATTTTCTTATTTAGAATAGTTTTATTTCTATTTTTGATAATTTTAATTATCTCTAATGTTAGTATTAATTTTAGTTTCATTTTTTGGTTTTCATTTTCAATTATTTAACTTGTCTTTAGGTTCTTTTAATTTATTTTCTTTGGATTTATTCTGAACATAATGTAAATATCAGAAGATTGTTGACAAATTGATAAAACACAAATATTAAGGATTAGTGATATTTATTTAAGAGGATGTATTTTCCATAAGATTCCTCTATCAGATAGGTTAAATTATATAATCAAATTTGATTTCTTCAATTGATTCTATTACTATTTGATTTCTAGAATTATAATACAATATAATTCATTATTTAAATTGATTATTTCCTAAAACATTTTTTAATATTTAAATATCAATAACAAAGTATATACATCAATGATGCAAAACAACTAGTAGAGTATCAAAAAGTTATCCAACCAGGAAGCAACCCCCAATAGTAAAAGTGTAATTTTTTTATATTACAATATAAAAAATGACCCCAAATGGCCTATTAGAGCTAAAATAAAAAATAAAACACATCCAACCCACCACCTAGAATAGGGGTGCCACCACAATAAAAAACTAAATTAACAGATCATCAAATACCCTCTAAGAAGTGGAGCAATCTATATCAGTATCCTCATCTACATCAAAATCCACAAGAATAGGTCCCACTACAGTGCTCAACTTCATACTAAGCCCTATCTATTCCAAACTAGAGATCAATGGTAGAGTGAAGTTGTTAACATTATTTAGTAAATACTTCATGTTATTATATTTGACATAATCCAACACATCATCTAATTTTGTATCACCACCACTTTCAATGAGTTTCTCCAATTTACCAACAAAGACATTCACATTTTATTCAATCATTTTCCAAATCTCACTTTGATCATTAGTGCTCTACATCAAGGAAGGGAGAGGGGGAATAGGTAAATTAGGATATTTTTCATCAAAGAATAAATCAATATCAAGGTCTAAAGGAGAAATTGTATCCTCAACTTCTTTTTTCAATTTATCACTAATGTTCACATTATCATTTTACATATCCCAAATTATATAATTATTGGTAGCAAGCTAATTATCCATGTCATTCTTATCTAACTTAGATGAATTAACCCATTCATGGATATGATCATCTACTTAATCAAAGTGTGAATCTTTGATATAATCCAATACATGTTTATAAGTATTTACCTTGGTAGTTGATCCATGATAGATTCCCTAGTTTAGATGATGACTTAATTTAGGATATCCACCCAGATCAATTAGGAACTCAGATGTGAAATGTAGCATCTCAGTCCTCAATAACTACTCTAATTTCACTTATGTCACACTCAATTGAAGAGAAATCTATGAGGAAATAATGTAAATGATGACTTCAATAGTGAATTCATTCAGCACCCTAATCTTTACTTGAAATACATTTAAATTCCTTTACTTCCATGAAAACCACAAAATTTTAGTTGAAAAATTAAGTCAAAACTTATGAAAAAATGAGTAGACCTTATTTTTAGGATAAACATATCCAAAATCAATATTCATACATACAATCTCATAATCATAGATAATAACCAAACCTTTAAGGCAATATTTCTAAATTTTAAAAGCATATCAATAAAATAAAAAAATACTCAATAGATTTAAAATAATTACAAAAGAAGTAATAAAGCTGGGCAAGGCCATTCTTAACCAGAATAGTATCAATAATAATTTTATTGTAAATCAATAACCATCTAAAATATTACTTTTGGGTTCAATACAAGATGCCCATATAACATCAAAACTAAAAGACCGAGAATGAAGGGGATCATAAACACTCCATATATGATTGAGGGTAAGAAAAGGGACTTTGGAAAATGAGAGTTTATTGTATAACATCTTGGTGGAAAATTAAAATAGAGACACACCTTTCAACCATTTAACACTTTCCCAAAATTCATCCTCTTTATCTATAAAAGATACATTTTTATTTCCTTATAGTGATTTTAGTAGGAGAGTATATATTCTACACTGAGAAGAGGGAATTTTAAATCTATTTTGAATTTCCATCTAGGATGCCCAAACATTCTGTGATAAGAGATCTTTAAGATTCCTCAATCCTTTAGTGAACCACTCAAAGGCAGAATAACCCCTGGTGAAAACAAAAGGCCTCTTATTTACATAAATATATCTATACCCTTGGTATCATGTCTTAAACTAACTAAATATATGTTTAGTAGTGATAAAATGCTTGATAGAATTCCATGTAGACTAGATAGAAGCAAATATTGGAGAACCAACCACTTTAACAAAAAAGGGACCTAGAAAAAGGTCTACAATATTGAATCCTTTCCAATTTGGTTTACCTTTAGTAAATATTCTCAAGATATTATCTATAACTAATAATTTTAAGGGATATTCACCTTTGAATTATCTAATAATCCATTTGAAATCAAGGGTAATGACTTGAATCCTTAGATATTTTAGGCCAAGGCCCCCAATATGTTTAGGTTGTAGTAAAATTTCCAAGAAATAACATGTATTTTTTACCTCCTTTTTTATCAGACCATAAGAAATATTTTATAATTCTATGAATTAGGTTTATATGATTTTTACTAAAAATATATTAAGAATCATAATATATGTTGTAAGAAGCTAAAACTTTATGGTAGACCTAGATCTTACCAAGTATGGAAAGCAGGTGTCCTTGCCATTTCTTAATCTTGTTGTTTATTTTTACAAATATCCATTATGACATGATCTTGAAGGAAGGGCAATAGAAAATGTAATACCCAAATATCTAACCAACTGGTTAGGCCCTTTCCATTCCCATACACAAAGTACAAGCCAATCTAGATGGGTGTCTTGCCAACCCAACATACAAGACTTATGCTTAGAAACTTTAGATATATAAGTATAACAATAGGTATAAAGTCTTAATGAAAAATTGGTTAAGTTTTCTTTCTCAAGGTTGACAAAAATATTATTATCATCTTAAAATAAGACATTAATCAACTAAAATTCATTAGGCATAGAAATTTCATTGATTGGGGGGACCCACTTCTAAGATTCTTAGTAGGTAATGAAGGGATTTAGCTACCATAAAAAACAAATAAGGGGATAATGGGAATAATTTTATAATATAAAATTGAAGATCAAGTGACTCAATAAGCTCCCCATTCACTTCAACAATAGCAAAAGTATCTTTAAATAGAACATTAACCATTTTGTAAAATCTGTCCTGAAATCCAAAGGCTCTCAAAATACTTTAAATGAATGTAAATTCAATTATATCATAATATTTTTCAAAATAAATTATAATCATGCCCACATATTATTTGTAAAAATAGTCCCAATACATCCCCTCCTATCTAGTAATAATATTATCTAGGATATATCTTCCCTCAACAAAACTAGTTTGAGCTTCATATATAGTTGAAGGAAGAAGTGATCAAAACCTTTTAGCCAATATTTTCACCAATATTTTATAGGATACATTTATTATAGTAATTGGTCTCTAGGTTTTGACCTAGTGAGGGTCCCCTTCCTTGGAGATGAGCTGGATAAAACCTATGTTAATTTTAGTTCCCAAGGAACCTACATACAAAGCTTCATTATATACCTCAAGAGAATATTTGGCAATCCAATCCTTATTTTATTTGAATAACTCAATAAGGAATCCATCAATATTTAGAGCTTTATCATTCTTAAGTTAATAAATGGTCTATTTTATTTCATCCAACATAATAGATTTATCCAAGGAGTTTACTTGCACATGTGAAACCTTATTTGGGATATAACGATCACAAAGAGACCTATTCTACTCATTACGAGAGTTAGATCCATAATAATAAAAAATATTGTAATAAAAGTAAAATAAGGATTATTTTATTATACTAGAGTCATGGGATAAGTTACCTTAGAACTCAATACCATAAATTTTACTCCTTTGGTTCTTTGTTTTAAAAAAAGGGAAGAAAAATTTAGACCCCTCATATGCTAGTTTTAGCTAAGGTAGATGGGAGAAAATTTATGCTCCTCTAGAAAGGTAGCATTGAGATTGTCTAATTTGATGTTTTATATAATTGAGTTCATCCACAATCCTTCCATAAAAGGGGTCAATTTGAAGTGAACTTTCAGCCAAAATTAGTTTTTCTTAGGTGATCCTAGCTGATTTCTAGTTTTCTTTGGCTTTAAACTATCCATATATTCTTGCAAAATTCTTGGACAAATCCATACTAGAGTTCTTAAAAATGTTGTAATTATAGTTACATGATATCATCCCTATATATTAGGAAAAATGAATACCATCCATATAGATTTGATCATTCATGTGAGTTAAATTAAACTTATAGATCCATTTTAAATAAGTAGAACATTTATCAACATTATTACCTAGCGAGACTCCAATCTCAATGGGATGGTGTTAAAAATTAGTGAAGGGAAAATCATTGACCATATTTATAGAGTTGTTTTGGGTCACCTAAAAGGAATCAATAGTCATGTAAAATTTGTTAAGTCTAGAATAGATCATTTTCCCATTGATCTGATTATTACACCAAGTATACCAAATACCTTTATTCTATTTTTCACCTTTATGTAGAAGATCAAAGAATCTATGCATTCTCTTGAATTTGGAATATTAAAAAATATCATTACCTTTCCAAGACTAAGTATCACCTCCAAATTTATCTTCTTTTTCTTCAACCACATTAAAATCACCTCTAAAGACCCAGGGGACAATTTTGAGGTTGGTTGAAAGCCAGTTCCAAAGCTCAGATCTCTATATAGTCATTAAAAGCATATATGTTACAAATACCAAATCAATGATTACTCTTTTCTAGTAAAACCTAGACAACTCTATTATAGGGAGAAGATCTATGATCAATAATGAACTCTTTCCAATCAAGGTTAACCAATATGGAGGCCCCACCTTTACCTCTTTGATGATTGGTAGAAAACTAAGAAACATTTGGCCAAATAAAATTAAGGACCAATGACAACTAGGATCCCATAGATTTGAATTCTTGAAGCAACAAGAATTTTAGCTTGTCTCTGGAGTGTTTGAACTTCCTCATAATAGGTTTTCTATCAAGGAATTTCAAGCCCCTAACATTCCAACTTAAAATTTGCATAAAAATAAAGATGGGGGGGGGGTTCATTTAGGCTAACTTTAGGGCTTGTCCTCACTGTTATATAGTATTTTGAAGCATTCTAGGACACTATTTTATTTTTATTTCCTATTGATATATGAATCAAGGATATTAAGGGGGATATATTTATATTTCTTACTATCAATCACAAGGGCCTATCCATTAGGGATAGAGGCAATGTTAGTCTTGGCTCTCTTGACACCTCATTTAGGCTTCCTATTTTTAGACAAATTAGGTTCCATAAGGGACAAAGTTGTAATAACCTCAATATCAAGATTAGAGCCCAAATTACTTAGATTCTTCATCACTGGTGAAACCAACATGGGGGAGGATTCATCACCTTTTTTATCTAGTTGGTTAATGGTAGGCTTCTAGGGGTAAAATTATTAATAGTAGGAGGTTATTATAAAATAACCACATACTCATCTAAGGGGGAATCCTTGAGCTCTGAGTTAGAAAAATCTAATGAAATCTTCTGCTCAAGGAAAGCATCTTCCAAATCAATTGGAAAGTAATTATATAAATTAGACATGAAGGTTACCATGTAAATATACTGTGTAGGGGAGATATAAATCTAGGAAGAACACTTATGCATATCCTTGCTTCTTTATTCAATAATTACTAGAAAAATCATCCCTAAAGGTTCCTTTTAGGGGCTCACTATTAAATATGGGATTTTTAAAAGTTTTAGATCATCTGTTAGAAGAGTATCCATCACACATTCATCCTTTTGTGTCTCATATCCATTTTTTATTATGATAATCCTCCTTATTAACAAACAATGGACAATTCTTTCTAATATGCCCATCTTTTTAATAGAGAAATAGCCATTTAAACCTCCCAACCATTTAATAGCATAAATATGAGAGGTCCCTTTAATTTCAAAATTAAGGGATTTAGGGAAAACATCTAGAGGTTCTATTGAGATCAAGATCATAAAATTCATATGAGCCAAAGACATTGTAGTGTCCTCAATTTAAATGAATTCCACAAGGGGATTCAAATCTTGAGGTAAAAATTTCCATACATGAATAGGAATATTTTTTATATCCACCCATACAGGTGTAGTTTTAAACATGAGATCATTGTAGTCCATATTAGGGTTCCATGTAATCACCTTAAATAAAAATTAACCAACATTCCATATGGGTTTACTAATGGCCCTTCTTTGCATATTGGATTTTTTAGATAAAATCATAAAAACCCCTTTTTGAACCATTCTATAGAAACTAATGTAGATTCCCAATTTCTTACCCCACATAGAATTGAGCCAATTATCAATATAATTTCAAGAAAGGACATAATTTTTGTTCAAATACACAAAAAAAACTTAAATATTTTTTAACCAAGTTTCTTCCTGTAAGAGGTCCTTTTCCATATAAATATTTGAAAGTAAAGTAAGGGTTTTCCCAAGACAAGGTTCCTTATCAATTTAGGGTTCATCACACTCTTGCTTTCCATGTTCACCTTTGATGGAGCATATGATAAGGAAGTCTATGTCCTTTGAGTGATTCATTTCCTATTATTACCACAAAACTTCACTAAATAATTTATTCTATGTTTTAGCCTCTCCTTTTCCCACCTCAGCCAGAAGTGTCACAATATCCTTGTCATTTCAATATTTAATAGACCCTATAGGATCAACTGGGTCATTAAAACCACCATACTCTTGACTCATCTCATTCTCAGGTTTGTATTCTATATCAATATCCATATACATATGTAATTAATACCATATCCACTCTTAATTCCAAAAGATATGGGTACATAAATCTAGGTAGGGGGACATGGGTAAGCACGAGATAGATGGGGAAAAAAAAAATGGACACCACAAACTAATAAACCAAAAAATGCAAAAATAAACTTAATGTAATAACACAACCATGTGCACCATAGAAAAAGACATATAAATAAATGAATAAAAGGTAACCAAGGTGAGAAAATAAGGGAGATCTTGGAACACCATCAATAAAGGGTGACTCTTTGCTTCCCCATTGCACAACTCTAAGATTATTCCCTCTATTCATTTCCCATAACATTTTAAAAAACCCTTGTACATATATAATATCATTCTTAACCTATTAGACCTTTATTATTAGACTGGTATGATTCCAGCTTAACCTTAGCAATGGGTGAAGGAATTGATTAATTAATGTGATAATTTTGATCATCAATAAATTTGGTGACTTTGTGTGGGATTTTTTCATAAATATTATTTATTTTTATATTTTTCATTATTTATCTATGACCATTGTGGGTCCTCCTTCAATTATACAACCTTTGATTGATATTATTTATGATTAATTTGATTTTGTTTTAATCTAATTCATTTTTCATGGTCTAATAGACCATATGATCTACCTCACATAATTGAATTTATAAATTAAGAATAAAAAGTAAAAATAAAATAAGTAGAAGCAAGTCTGTCATGTGAAATGCATTACCATATTCAATAAATTAATCAATGAATCAAGTTGGAGAAAGAGAAAATATTACTTACTAATCCTAAACCTATAGGTCATTTTATTTCTAATTCTTTTCATCTTGAAGATAATATTTTTCCTACTGAGCCTAATACAACTTTAGAGTTAAATTAGTTTGGTTAAGTAGTTAAATTTATTAAACATTTTAATGGGAGATCGACCACCTCAAATTCAAAAGATACAAAAAAGAGCTTGAGACCTAATTATAGGTCTCCAAGTTAATATAAATGAAGATAATATAACTAAAAATGAAGTAGATTCTTATAATTAATTAGATCAACCTTTATTTAATCCTTACATTCATGGAAATCCTATTATTATTGGTGCTTGTCTAGGTAAACTTCCTTCATTAAAATGCCCCAATATTTCTAAGTCTCTAGAAGTCTCAATGAATCATGGGAGGATAATTTGGATTATTTTAAATTAATTTTTGAAACTTTAGGTATTACAAATTAAAATGTTTCTCTTAAACTTTAGAGTTAAAAGGTTATCAATCTTTTATTAGTCTTCTCTCTAGTGTAATTAGTAATCGGAATGATATTGAATAATGTTTAGAACTTTTTTTTGGTAAACCTAAACAAGATTTGGACCTAGTTAATGAATTAGTAAATATTTATATAGATCTAGGAGAAACCATTTATTGTTTTATTAACAGAATCACTAAATTGTCATAAAATATCCCTTGTGAAGTAAGGCCTACAAAAATATTATATGTATTATATTTGTATAATGTTTTATCTTTAAACTATAAAATGGATTTAGAATATAATCATATTACATATTATGATTTAACTATAAATTTTTTTGAGTATGAAAATAAGTTAAAATGTGCCATTTTTAATGATATAACTACAATATATTTAAATTATGATAATGCATAAATTTTAAAATGCATTCATAGTCTTAGAAATGAGGTGGTCACTGTCAAAAGGCAATTGGATGATAATCCATATTCTCTAGAAAAATCTTATTTTCTTCAAAAAGGTAAAACTAAAGAAAATATTCATTATTGTAATGTTTATGAATTGGATCATGATCCTAACATGTGAATAGTTGTACATAAATATAAAATTTACATTCAAGGAAAAGATAGTATTTCCATTGATCTTGATGGTAATATAAATATGTGTGGGTATAATGAGTATTTAGATGAAATAAAATCTATAAGTGATTATATTGTTAATATAGGGAAAAAGGATTATTCTAATTAGAAAGATAATATGGCTAACAATCAATCTTCTTCTAAAAATCTTGATAAAAGAAAATATACATAAAATAATGTTGCATCTTATCATGTTATACTTAGTTCTCAAAAAAATAACAATTTATCTACTAAATTTATTAATCCTTACTACCCTCTTTATAATCCTAAATACTTATATACATATACATCATCTAGATGTAGAAGCTTATAATATCATTGATGATTTGTCTACTATAGAAGTAGGATTTTCATTACTACAAGTTACTAGTTTGACAAGATAACTTGATAAAATAAATGATCCCATTAAGAATCTAAATTATAAATATGTACTATGATTTGAAGAAGAAATAATTAATAATGAAAAATATCAATATATTATTTTTGATTAGATATATGATCCTCTTATTGATTAAATACTACCATTTTATGTATCTATTAAAATTAAAGATAAAGTCATACATAATTATATTCTATATATTTGTGCATCAAATAATATAGTGGAAAAATTTATTGATGATAAATTAGGAATTTCTTAAGAAATAGATAATTAAAAACTTATAGGTTCTGATTCATGACAAAAGAAAAGTTGTGGTAAGTTTTACGATCTTTTTAATTAAGAGTACACAAGATGAAAGAATTAGGTGTGTGACTAACATTCAAATTTTAGATATTTATAGTCATTATGATATGCTTATAGGAAGAGATTGGTTAAAATAAATTGGAGCATTTATCTGAAAAGATAAACCAAGGTAGGAAATGAGATTGATTTTATACAAAAGGAGGATTGGTTTAGTGATCCTATTGATTCTTTACATCCTACTATTACTTATGCAGAGACATGAATCAACATACATGAGTTTTTGAACCTACATGAACCTGAAATAAAACAAGATAATACATTTTGTAGGAATGATGTGTGGTCTTTATATTTTGATGGAGCTTGTTCACATGTAGCTAGTGGTGGTAGAATTTGTATTATTTCTCTTTTGGGAAAAATGTTTTGTTATGACTAAAGATTTTCTTTTGATACTACTAAAAATACAATAGAATTTGAAGCAATATTCTTATGTTTTTAAAATGCCATTGAAATGAATATTAAATAATTATAAGTTTTTGGTGATTTTTAATTAATTTTTAGACAAGGAAAGTTTATAAAATAAATCAAACTCATCTTCATCGATATACTCAAAATGTTTGGGCCTTACTAGATAATTTCAAATATTTTAATATTAAGCATATGCTTAGATAATTTAATATTTGATATGATAATTTTGTTTTTATTATTCTAACCCTCCTCTAAGTAAAGTGAGCCTACTATTGATTTTACACTTTCAAAAATTTATAGACCTAAAATTCCTGATTTGAATGAAAATTTCCATTTTTTTAATCTATGATAAGCATATCAATTCTTTTATTAAAGAAAATTATTTTGATTATGTGATAAATTATGGATATTATTTTTAGTTAAATACTAATAAGTTACATGTTAGTTTTGTGAGTGTAGAATCAACGTTTACTCTAAATGATTAGCCTAAGATTACATGGACTGAAGAACCCTTATGAAGAATAATTGGATAAATTATTCTAATTAATATTGGAACTAATGAAAATCCTAATTTTTTTTTATTTGAGAATAAAATGTATGCATGACAAAAAATTAAAGTTAATTAAACTATTCAATGAATTTATTGATATTTTTTCCTGGTCATAAAAATACCTTAAGGGTTATGATACCAATATCATTAGAAATGATATTACTTTAAAATTTAGTATTAAACCTATTAGGTATAAAATAATAATAAAAATACCTTTTTTAGAAGACAACATAAACAAAGAGCTTGATAAGATGCTTTAGGGTGGTGTCATTTATCTTGTAAAATATTTAGATTTGGTAACTAATTTAGTAATCATGCATAAAAAGAAAGGTAATATTAGACTATGTGTAGACTTTAGAGATTTAAAAAAGGCTAGTGCAAAATATAATTTTCCTCTTTTGAGTATTGATGAAATCTTGCAACAATTTGCATGATATGAAATGATGTCTTTATTTGATGGATTTTTAGGTTACAACCAAACATTTGGCAATCTAGATGATAGGCATAAGAAAAGTTTCACTACTACAAGAGAGACTTTGGATTTTAATAAGATGTTATTTAGTCTCATGAATGTAAGTGCTACTTTTTAGAGAGATATGCATGTAGATTTTAATGATTTAGTTAGCATATTCATTCAAATTTACGTAGATGACCTTACAATCCATCTTAAAAAGAGAAAGAAGCATTTAGATATAATCTTTATGGAATTTTCACTAGATGTATAAAATATGGTATATATCTAAACCCAAATAAATCTATGTTAAGACAAATTATTTATAAATATAGTATTTAAATTGATCCTAAACATATTAAAGTGATTAAAGCACTACCACCACCTAAAGATAAATCTAGTATTAGATTTTTTTTTGGAAAAATTAATTATGTGCATAAATTCATATCAATTTTTTTAATAAATCTAATCCATTATATATTTTTATGAAGAAAAATCAGTCATATGTGTGGGATTTAGGTGCATATTTTTCCTTTAATAGTGTTAAAAATGACATTGCAAGTACACCTATACTTGTTAAACTTGATTTAACCAAACCCTTCATTCTTTAGATAAATACAATTGATAAAGCCATAGGTGTTATTATCACAAAAGGTGATGGAAAAAATGATAAAAAACTTATTAAATATATGAGTCAAGTTCTAAAACATACAAAAAACTAGGTACCCCCTCATTGAAAAATTTGTTTGATCTTTAGTTTCTTTATTGATCAAATTTCATTATTTATTGATGGGAAATAAGGTTGTAGTAAGATGTAATGTACTTTTTATATCTAATATTTTGAAACAAAACTATTTAGGAAAGGTTAGAAAAATGAATTTTTAGAAGCCAAGAGTTTGATCTTGAATTTGAAACATCCAAAACCATAAAGGGAAATAATTTAATAAAACATTTAGTTTATAATGCTTCTTCTAGTATAAATGTTTTGGTCTAATGTATTGGTGATTCTTTGAAATCCAAATCTCATTTTCATTTCATGAAAGTTGTTGATTTCTCTATTTTTAAAAATTTGGAGATGAATTGAATGATTGGGATTGTTTGTTGGCTAAAGATGACTGGTATCTTGATTTATTTTATTACTTTAAAAATTAGCTTTGTCATAATAGATTAGATTAAATATAAAGATGATATTTGAGATTTGAAGCTTTAAAATTGTATTTTTTGGAAAAAAAATTATTTTATATAATTAGAGATGGTGTGTTATTAAATCACCTAACCCATGATCAAATCCAAAAGTTTTGTAATGATGTCATGTATGAAGTTATGGTGGTCATTATAAAATAAAAACCACAACTTATAAAATATTATGCACATGCTATTACTAGCCTACATTATTTTAAGATGTTTAGAAGTTAGTTCGTACATGTAGGCCATGTCAACTAATTTTCACAAAGATATCACACCAGTAAAACACTTAAATCCTATTATTCATGAGAAACCATTTTCCAAATGGGGAATTGATTTTATTTTTGATATTCATCTATATTCATTTCTTATACATTGATATATACTAAGTTATATATATTATTTTATGAAATCACATGAGGATAAAACACTTAAGAGTTATGCTATAGTTGAAGTCATTTCATTTTTTGAAAATCAAAATTTCTCTAGATTTGGTGTTTCATAAAAAATTATTTTAGATAATTGACCTCAATTTATTTACAAAAAATATTTATAGTTTTTATAATGTTATTCTATAATTTCAAGTCATTCCTCAAAGTATTATCCTCAAGGGAATGGATAAGCTGAATTAACAAATAAAAATTTGATTTTAATTATAAATAAAATAGTTTTTGAGACTAAAAGGAATTAGTATATTAATATTTTCAAAGCATTATGGAATGATCATACCATTGTTAAAATAACTACTGGTTATTCTCCATTCATGTTGGCTTATAGATTTGAAGACATGTTTACCAATTGAACTTTAGATTTCTTTTGTTCATATTATTTTACAATATCTACTACAAGATATTAATTTAATTAAATAAAGAGTTAATGATTTGATATCCTTAGATTAAACTAAAGCTACTATATTTTATAAATTAGAGAAGGCTAAAGAAAAGTTAAATATTTTTTTTGACAAAAGGTTATCCAATTAAAGTTTGAAGGTTGTTTATATTTTCATTTATTGGGATAAATCACATAAAGATTCATGTAATCACCATAAATTTAATTCTCTTTGGTTGGATCCATATAAAATTATGGCTATTCTTGGGAAAAATTATTTCTATTTACAAGATATAAATGGAAATTGGATGCATTATTTAGTCAATGGACATCATTTGATTTTTTTTTATCGATAACTCATTTATTTTCTTTTTTCATTTTTTATTTTGGATTATTTTCTTTTTCTTTTTCTCTGTTTGATTTATCTTTATTTTGAGTGGATTAATATTGGTTGCATTGGTTAAGTATCCATTATGTTTAGGTTAAAGTACATGTATACTTCCATATCACTATAATTATATCAATTATAATAAGATATTTTACATGATAAATTTTAATTTTTTTATTTACGAATAAAGATGAATTGGTTATAAATAAGTTGTAACTAGTACTTATTTTTATAATTTATGATGGAGGATTCTGCATTTGATTATATATCCACCCTAAATTTCCCTATCTAATTTATCCCATTCTCTATGTCATGCTAACCAAATGCTTCTTCCATTAACAATTATCATTATTAAAAGGCTTTGCATATAGTTACCTAAGAAATTATTAAACTTGTATCATAATCTCAGGTGATTTGTCTTTTAAATAGGAAATTTTTTATTTCTATCCCATTTTATTTTTAAAACTAACATGTAAGGTCACCAATGTTATGCTCATTTTTGGCACCCCTCTCTTTTTATAAAAATTCAAGTATACTTATATATTCTACCATATTTATGTCTAATAGCATGCCTTCTAAAACTACTTACGAGGATCTTAGTCAATTACTTTCATTTTGAATATGCATTCTTATGTCAAAAAAATGTTATGACTAGTTCATTTAATGTAATTATTACTTTAATGCTAAGAAGTGGTTTTGAAAACATGATATTTTTTAATGAAATTAATTGAGTATTTATATATTTAAAATGTAATATACAAGTTTATATTGGTTTTAATAATGACAATTGTGAGCCTCATTTTGTCAATTTTTAGTTATAGATGATATGGTTTTATTGTTAGGTTGTGGAGCTAAAAGCTTCAACTGTTGCAGACATGGAGGAGGTTGCTGAGTTCTAGAAGTACCAGCATCGGTAGTGTGACCGATGTCGGTCACATACAGTGTAGAAGGCAACTGGCATCAGTAGGGAGTTGGTCGACGTCAGTCAGAACCAGTCAGATAGGGACCAACGTCAGTTGCCTGTGTGTTCTAGAATTGTTCGTTGCACGAATAGTTAGTTAGTTGAACTGAGGGTTTGCATGTTAAAGGGCTAATTATAGTCTCAAGCTGTGTGTCTAATTATTGTAATTAGAGGTCTATTTTTGTATGTATGGTATTCTATTTAAAGACCCATGAAGCATGTATTATAATTAACAAGGCAAGTAAAAGCATTGAAGTAAGGAAGCAAAGTCAAGGAGATCTACAAGGTGTAAGGTCAAGGAGATCAGCTGAAGCATTCAAGGAGGGGATAACAACTCAGGTTGTTGAGTTGGTTGTGGTTGAGAAAGAGAGAGAGGGAAGAAGTCCTTGAGGTGTGGGAAGCCTTTGAGGTGGAAGAAGAAGTGGCATCTTCTTTATTGTATTTTCTTCTAGTAGTATTTAATACAAGAGTGTGTATTGTCTCTCAAATTCTTTTGTTGTTTATAGTTTCTAGTTACTTAATCATTTTGGTATAATTCCATGTTTAATTGCTTATAAGAAAAGTAATCAATTGTGCTTCCTTGGAGGGGTTCCTAACATTTATCTATTGTGATTAAAACATTAGATTAGATGAAATTATCCTCTCTATTTGAATTTATTATTTTCAGTCATATATTTAAAAGTCTCTTCTATAAATATGTCTACAAGAGCATTATATTTTAACCTAGATTCAATGTAGTTTTCAAATGGTAGTGGTGTTCTAGGTTATCATGGTTTGGACCTAGCACTACCTAAGTTCACATACTAAAGCCTAGACCTAATTCTAAAGTGGAAATCCATAGCTACAATATAATTTGGTTTGAAGATATGACATGGTGATTCACAGGGTTGTTTCTATATTGGTGGGAATATATTATATCAAATTTGAGATTATGTGATTGTTTGCTATCCTAGATACATATGGTAAAACATCATCAAATACCGAAGTTTAAATTCTAATTACAAGGGTTAAATATTTAGGGTGATCATCATATGCATGGTTAATTTGATGAATTAGGGTATTTAAGGATTTGTTTTATCTAAATTTGGATCATAGTTTAAAAATAAGATACAAACTCAACCAGAGTTAACTGATGGTTCCACCAAATACATTTCAATTGACATAGTGTAAATATAACTGATATGACTATTGTTAAAATAATTAATTGGAATTTCTATTAAATGAAAATATTTTATTTCATTAATAACATTGGTACACGCATCTATTATTGATCATTAGTAGAGTTTTTGTAATAAATATAGGTGTTTACTAAATTTGGAAAAAATTGGTAGGACTTAGTTGCAAAACTAAGTATTGGTAGAGTTAGTAATAAATAATGAGACACGTAGATTTGATTGGATAATGATCACTCAATTCGTATAAAAATGTCATTTTATTCATTTGATAGTCATTTTGTGAAGCTTTGATTGGAATATAGGCTCTATAGGCATAACAAGAAAGGAAGAAGATAAAGATCATTATTTTTTTGTATCTCACAATGTGTTTTGATTATCCCCAAAATAATTATTTCAAAAAAATTTTGTAGTTTTGTTTGAATAAAAATGGAAATATAAAGTATATGTTTCTATGTTCATCTACACAAAATTATTTTAGTATTTTATGAAGCTCGAGATGGCTAAGATTGTTTTCAAAATGTTAAGATGGTATTGGAACTTTGAGGTGTGCATGCAAATGTTTTATGTATTTAATTTGGAAATATTTTAAATCTTCATGGTTTTAGTTTTTGGATTTATGGTTTTTATATAGTAAATGTTATTATATGGAAGTATCAATAAGTATATTTATATTTTATATCTATTTGCATGGCATTATAAAAGAAATCTATGAAATATAGATATTTGGGTTTATTCTAAACTTACTATAGTTTCATATGAGATGGGTTTTAAATTCCATAAAGGTTATACATATAGAATATTATTATATTTAATTGAAGGTTTTAGAGATTTGGAGTTTTCTTTTGAATGATATCTAGGTACTAAGTTTCAAAGTGGGCTGGTTATTTTTGTTGCATACATTTTTTGGGAAATGTTTGAGCATAATTTGTTGATCCTAATGGACTTTTGTTCCTTTGAATGCAAGGTTGAACTTGGTATTCATTTGTGTTGTTTAAATAAATATGTGCATGTTTAGATTGGAATTGTTTATCTACAAATAGTCAATTAGTCTTATAATATATGTAAATTGATTAAGTTTGAAAATAATGGTGTTATTCTTGAAGTTTGGTTTATTTACATCTATTAGTTATAATTTTAATCATCTAAGAATCACTTTTAACGTAAACATCTTGTTCACCATCAAATTATTTTATGGTTAATAGTGAAATATGGATATATGTTGAATGGTTTGAATGATATTATCAATGAAGTCTACCTATATAAATTTTTTTTTTTGGTAAGGTTGAAGTTTTGATTTTATATAACAAGTTTCAATTCATGCATGAATAATTGTGTTTTGAACATTAAGATGGAATATGTTTGTAGAGACTCTATTGTTTCTCCTTGAATATAAAAGTGGTTTTGACAACATGGATATTATAGAGTATAGTTAAATGTTATGAATTTGATGACAAGAAGAGTGCAGATATGTTTCTCAAGACACACACACACACGCGCGCGCGCGCACACACGCACACACACACACACACACACACACACACACACACACACACACACACACACACACACACACACACACACACACACACACACACACACACACACACACACACACACACACACACACACACACACACACACACACACACACACACACACACACACACAAATCATTGTAAAAGACATCTTGAAAGTTTGTTTAGAAATGTTATTCCATTTTTCAAAGACAAAGTTACCATTTGTAGTAATAATGATGATATTTGACATTATTAAATATGTTTGAAATCATGTTGGTTATCAAGATATATATAATGGTTTTAGATATCAAATACATTTTCATGTATAAGTTTTTAAATAGATGCAATAAATAGTTTGACATTTTAAATAAAGTCAAATATTTAGTTTTTGATAACATAATTGTAGTAAGGAGTACATTCACATTTTTGGGATTTTATTTGACAAACATTGATGTTTTTAGAATAAGGATATATGGTTAAAATTAAGATATAAAATTTTAATCTCATTTTTTGACATTTTTTATAGAGATCAACAAGAGATTTATTTATTTTCTTCTAATTAGATGATTGGCAGCTTATTAAAAAAATAATGTATTTATAATATACATTGATAAGATCAGAGTTTGAAGTATAAGATGGGTTTTTATTTAATTTTATGATTTTATATTTCAATATAATGTTATCAAGTTGTCCCATAATTTAAATGAGAATAATTGGGGATATAATCATGATCAACACACATAAGAGACTCCTCCACAAGGAAATGTTCCCAAAGGTCAAAATTTTCAAGGTAGAATGTTTCTTAGGAATTTATATAGACCCTTTAACCATGGTATACACATGTCTATACACTTTGATCCTACCTTTTATAATGTTCTAAATTATTTTCATTACAATCATGCTAATACTTGAAGAAATAGAGGTTTGGGAGGTCTTCTTTGGATAACTCATTCTCATATAAGAGGAACTCTAAGTAGTTCTTCTTAACATATGCAAATTTTAGTATAATCAAATCCTAATCATTATCATCATCACTCTCTTAGCATATATCACCTACTCTTTAAAATGAGCTTCAAGTAATTACAAAGCTACACCCACTTTCCCTTATGCCACTAAATAGTAAAGCTCTTTCACTCGATTCAATAGTTGAACCTGTAGTGTGTTAAAATTTAATTCTAGACCAATTTCTATCTTATTGAATTAGATAAGAAAGATAAGTTACATCAAAAGGTAAAAGGCAAGAAATCACTCCTTCAGCTTTAGATTCACCTATGAACACAAGGATGGAAAAAAAGGTAAAGTTGGAGGTTGATGATGAATATAGTGAGTTAGGTACCAAGTTGATTAAGTTTTCTGCTACTACCATGAACTATATAGAGTATGTGATAGGTAAATACTACCCTTTAATTGATATGTTATTAGACACAAATAACAAGTATATGGATGGTTATGAGTATTACTTGATGTTGGATATTAAATATTTTGATACATGCCACAAGTTTAGAGCTTATGAGACATGGTTTATTTTGATTATATATTTATTGAATTTAATGGTTAAATGCATGTAGAATTAATGTTTATAGTATTTTATTTTATTTAAGTAGCATAGTCATTATGTTTCTTGGCATATTTTGTTTAATTTAAGTGATTTCAATGACTTAAGGCCCCACACCCATTTATAATTGTCTTTGATATATTATTATTATTATTATTATTATTATTATTATTATTATTATTATTATTATTATTATTATTATTATTATTATTATTTTATTTTAATCTCAAGACTTTATTAAAGTTTTAAATATAAAGTCAAGTTATAAAGACTTTAACTAATTGACTTTATTAATGTCAATTAAATTAACAAATAATTAACTAAAGGTAGTTATAACTTATTTTTCAACCATTTCTTCAGGATATTATTTAAAATGAGATCAAAGTTACATGACAAAGGTGAAAAAACATTACACGTGTATTTTGAAGACTTTAAATTATTTCAAAGTTTTTCATCATTATTATTTCTATGCAACATCTTTGAGATGATACAACTTTTGTAGATAAACTAATGATACATTCTCTAATGGTTAAGTAGAATTTTTAATCAATGCAAGTACATCAAGGTTTATGGTTTAGTTATAAACTGATTATCTAATATCTATTAGGTCTAATATCTTATGATGAATTTGGATATGTAGTCATATGTGTAGAATCTGAAGTACCTGACCTAAAAAATAATGATTACATTGTCATGTGTGATATTTTACTGATATGTTCAAACTATAATAGTTGTCATTTTCAAATAAATATTGTACTTAAATTTGTTTCTCAATAAAATCCTATTTTATTTCTACTAAGATGACTCTTTTAAAGACTCAAAATATATTTTGATTTCTTATTAGTCAATTTATATTAATTTATATTTTCATTTATATCTTAGATTATTGTTTTATTAAAGTTAACTTTGTTAGTATGTTTCATTTTGATTTGAATTTCATTTCATTCAGTGGTTGTTATTTATATTTATATATTTTGGTATTATTTATCTTTAATTTACTTTACTTGCATTGTAGGTTTTTGTTTAGGTTTAAATTTACTATTCATTCATCTCTTTTTGGTTTATTAACTATTAATCATTATTTGAATTTATCTTATCTATATAAAGTGTTTTATTTTAAATACATTTCTTATTTTCTTTTTTATATTTAATTAGTATTGGATTAATCTTTATTTTCTATAATTTCATGGATATTATTCTCAAGAATAGGTTTAGTATTATTTAATGTTCCTTTTAGATTTAAATTGATTTTTTATTTCTTTAGGTTATTTTATAGAATATTTTTATTTCCCTTTAGGATAATTTTAACTATTTATAATGTTAGTATTTCTTTAATTTTCATTTTTTGGTTTCCATTTTTAATTGTTTTACTTGTCTTTGGATTCTTTTTGTTTCTTTTCTCTGGATATATTTTGAATGTAATGAAAATATGAGAAGATTATTGACAAATTGATAGAACATAGATATTAAATATTAGTGATATTTCCCTCAAGAGGTTATATTTTCCATATATTTTCTCTATCTGATAGGTTAGATTATATAATTGAATCTGATTCCTTTGTTTGATTCAAGTAATATTTGATTTATAAAATTATAATGGAGTATAGTTCATTGTTTAAATTTTTTATTATTTCTTAGAACATTTAAAAAACCCCTTATACACATATAATATCATTTATAACCTATTATATCCTTACTATTAGAATAGTATGATTCCACCTTAACATTAAACATAGGTGAAAGATTTGATTCATTGATGTGACAATTTTGATCATCGATATAATCTAATAAAAATTTTAATATATCATCAATAACCTCAAAATATAATAATGTGGTCATTTTTATGGATCTCAATAAATAAATTTTTGTAGATCATGTATCCCTTATAATACACTATGTAATTTACAATTAAATGACAATAATTCAAATATTTATTTTATTTCAACCTAAATGAAATACAATAGAAAAATGGAACAATGATATCATAATATCATGATGAGATGCATTAAAAAATTATATATATAGACATATTCTTATAAAATCATGGTCTTTGTCTTATAACTAATCTATATAGTTCAAAATCCCCCAAAAGGTCCTTTTTCACAAGCATAGGGGCATGCTTGTATAGATGCAATACCCAAAAAATTACATTAAGTGTATTTACCCCACTAACAATATTATCTCATTTTAGGGATTCTAAAAATTGAAATGTTACAAATATTAAATGTATTCACATTCTTAATTAACAATAACATGTTAGAGTCTAATAGTCCCAAAATATTTCACAATCATTAGTAGATGAATATTTATCCACTTATATGACTTTTGAAATCAATTAACAATGTTTCCTTACATAACACATCATAAATACTTAAAAATTTTCTCAACATTGTAATGATTTTGATCATGAAAAACTCAATAACATGAATCTTACATCAATTTAAGGATGATGTGGTTCTTTTCCATTGTTTCTTCAAATGACTTAAAAATTGATGCACAACTTCCTTATGGAGATACAATAACCTCAATAAATACCACCTTCTCATATTGATTTATAGTGAAATTTCTTAAATTTTATTTTTATTTAATAAAATTCAAAAACTGATAGAAAGATAGTAAACATTTCCACACAATAATATGGTAACAAAATATTGTTGTAATAGTTGACATTAAGTTTCTTAGTCACAACTAGATGGTAATTTGATACAACTATGAATGAAAATACACACGTGTAATTAAAAATACAAGTGTGATCATAGGCAACACAATAATTCATAAGAAATATGATCATAAATGATAACATAAATAAAATTAATACAATTAATATGACTTGCACAAACTCAAACAAATCATAACTGTGGTGAGAAACCTTATGCAAAAAAACATGAATAAAATTCTAAACTAACCTATACTTTTATTTAATGCATTATTGATTGTGAACTTGGATATTATTTCATTATAAAAACTTTATTAGTTTCTTCATGGAATCACAAAAAAATAATTAAGAGCATTGACCATATGATAGTGAACATTGACCATTAAGGAAAAGCTTAATAGATCAATAATACATGCTTGACTACTCCATTGGAAAATACTTTCTCAACCTCATATGGACTAAGAAATATTTTGTTTAGATTATATTTTCTTATCTTTGTAATTGGAATCAAACAAAAAAACCTGGTCTCTAGGTTGAATGTTCTTGTCTTAATGAATCTACTATCCCACATGATTCTTTATTTTTTAGTAATATATGTATGATAAATATTTTATTGAAAAATTTCATCCAAATATCTAAGTTCTATGATATTTTTTTTATTCCTCCAAAAATTATAGGCATTCCTTATAGTTTTTATTTCAAAATTTTTAGTGATATTAACCTTTTTACTTTAGACTAGCTCATAGGTGGGAATATTGTAGTTATATTTAATATAGTTTTGTAAGCATGAACAACCTATGAAAGGTAGTGTGTCAAATCACAATAGTGTAGTTAAATTATCATGGTAAATATTATTATATCTACATATATATTAGTGACTTATAATTTTCCATTTGATTGTGGATGTTATGGAGTAGATGTACAATGGAAAAATTCATATTCATAGAAAAGGGCTGAAATTAAGTATAATGTTAATTATTTTCTTTGTTCTGTGAAATATAATGTGGATATTTATCCTTGATGAAGATATATTCATATAAAAACTTGGCCACCTTCTCATCTCTTGCACGTTTTAATTCTTTTAATTTTACCATTCTAAAAATTTAATTTGTACAAACCGAAATAAACTCACTTTGGTAGGAAAGAGAATCTAAGGTCCCAAAAAGTTCAATACCTCACTTCTTAAAATAATTTAGAATAATTTATGGATGAATGGAAATCTCATCAAAACATTTGGATTTATCCATACATTTTCATCTATCACACAAACAACTATACTCTTTTTTTATCCTTATGAAAAGTAGGCCTTTAGTACCTTATAGTGAGGATATTAGTGGTTATTATCTTTGATTTTAAATATTCCCCACAAGGTTCATCATGACAATCTTGGGCAATGCAAATTATATCATATTCACTCACAGATGAATGTGTGACTAAGTTAATCCTAAGATAAAAGAGATAAATTATAATAAAATAAAATGGTTAAATATGGTTTAATTAATTTATGTGTACTTTGGTGAGAAATTCTAGAAAAAATTCCCACAACTAAATAGTTATAAATATCTACAAACCAAGTAGAGGTTGCTAAAATAGAAAATATATATTCATCTAAAAATGAATTATATATATTTTAAATTTTTTCATTAGATAATAGATATGAAATAAAATGTATATCTACATTATATTTCTAACACTTGTATAAGATATTGATATCAAATTCCTAAAGTATTTATAACTACCTAATAATTATACCATTAATTACTAAATGTTTTAATTAAATATTTCATAGTGAAATTATTTTTTATGAGAATAGGACAACCAATCATATAATGGAAAAACTTTTTAACATCATAATCTATAAAATTTAATTCCTTCTTAGCTATTTTTTTTGTGAAGGCTCTGAAATAAATTTTTTGACAAAATATATATCATAATTAAATAGGCCATATTTTTAACCAAGGAAAACTCATAGTCCTATATTAGATGCATCAATATGGATATGGAAAGGAAATTTCAAGTATGAACTTTGTCAATCAGTTATTTTCTCTAGGATTTCTTTTTCAAACGTTGAAAACTATCTTAACATGCATCAATCCAAAAAGAAAATATAATATTTAGTTAAAAAGAAAAATAATTAAGATATTGTTTTTCTAAAATCTTCAATACATATATTTTAATAGATATCATGTCCTATAAAACTTCTAACCTAAATTTTTTTGGTGTGTAAATGTTTTTTATAACCTCAATTTTGGTAGGTTCCACCTCTTTTCCAATAGGTGATATGTGATTTCCTAACACAATGCATTCATTCATGAGAATGTAGTACTACTAAAGATAATGCATTAAAGGAGTTTATCTAAATCAACAATGGCTTATTCATATGAATATACATAGAATTTAAAATAATCCATGTAATCCTATACATATTCATGATAAATATTTAAAAAAAATCTCAAGATAAACTTATAAAATGTGGTTGGAACATTTCATATGTAAAAGGGAAGGACAAATTATATATATTTTCTTATAGAAATTTTGAATGTAGGTTTATCTTGGTATTTTTTTACAATATTATTTTAGATGTAACCAATGAACCGTAATGGAAATAAATATATTTATTTCATGAGAGAATGTTAATGACTTGGTTGATAAATTGTAGAGGGAAATGATATTTATAAATGGAGTTACTAATATCTTTATAGTTTACACAATGCACCATTTTACGTTTTATTGTAAGTTGTGAGACCAATTGTCAATCATAAATAGGATAGATGAATCCTACATAAAAAATATTTTGTAAATCAAGTTTTTTAAAAATATTTTATAGATGGATTCATTAATCTTTATGGTTCGAAAATGGATTTGCATTAAAATTTGATATTAATATTATGGGGTCATAAATATGGGTGTATTCCTCTCATGTCAAGGAATTCCAATATTAATTTAGTATTATGTATTTGAAGGATGAATAATTTATAGACCTAATTTTTTCACTTTATCACTTTATTGATCATTTATCTTATAGGGACTTGTTGACACATGAATCTCCCTTAGTGCACACCTTAAAAGATGTCATAGGAATGGGGTGGGATTTGATATTGGTACATTGGGAGATATTTGTTATTTCATATAATCTTCATACCTCTAATTATTTATCCCTAAAATACTAAAACTTTGAATATGGCTCACTTTGAGATCCTACAACCCTAAAATATGGATAAGTATAAAATCTAATATGACCCTCCAAATCCTATAATATGTATCATAACTCCTAGAGGTATGAAACCAATCTCAAACATCATAAAAGTACACACACACACACACACAACCTTCTTCAATGCCTCTATGTCTTTTTCCTTCCTCTTTATATTTAAATTTTCACATCCTTATATTTTTGTTCTATTGGATAGGCTGATAGAGCTTGTTTCCTATCTATATTTTATATATTATATCAACTTGACTGATATATTTTTAGTCTTCCAAACTATAACAACTAGGATAATAAAATTTTGATTCAACTGACATCCCATTAGACTCTAGTATCTTATCGTATACCATTATCTTAGAGTTTAGGGTTTGTTTTTGGTATCATAATAGTATATAGGGGTCAAGTTTCATTCATATAAGATCATATCACATTCATAGACTCTATTAATGTTTCATCCATACATTTATACCAGAAAAACATATTTGGAAGAGTTAGTGGCATATAACCTTATCTTGGATATCTTATCCTATGGTATAATTAAAAATCAATCAAAGGAGTCTTTGGGGGTTCCTCACCAAGGATATCTAGGCATTAATCCAAACATTTAAGGTCTTGAACCTACAACATTATCTTGAACAGCTCTACTTAATGTAATGAGGAGATTAAAGCATCAACAGGTCTAGCCTAAGATAAGCATTTATATCCCTAAACCATTTCATTTATTTTAGTAGTATATTAATAATTCCTTAGAACTTATTAAATTATGTATGTATCCATTTTTATGCTTTTCTTGTACCAAATAAGATAGTGTAGTCATAGGATTGATTATACTTCACATTAATTGATTTAGGTTCCATAAACTCCCATTTGGTTGAAAATTTCACCTTACCCCTTATTTAATACTAAACTAGATGTGTACATTCTATTGGTATAGATAGGGTTGAAAAATAAAAAAATTAATAAAGATAAAGGTGATAAGTAGACATATAGTAGGCCAATTAATTGTAAAACTCAGTTAACACATACTAAATTTATTATACTAACATATGATAAAATTAGTAAGTATAGATATGATATATGTGGAAATAAAAAATAAATAAGATAATTATTTGGTTTTGATGTTAATACATATCTAGATCTGGAATAGGAATGAAGTAAATTGGAAGAATATTATAGAACAATTACCAAATTCTAAATTATGTGCCTCTAAAGTCATGGACACTTGCATTATCCTCAGATGGTTATGTTGATGCTAGTTTATTTTTTGGTCATAAGTGTCCTATAAAAAATACCTACTAAAATAAGATGTGACCACTCAGATGATTCTCAATTTTTATCACCTTCACTCTAGGGTATTCAAAACTAGGTCATGGACTATCTATCCTTATCAAATGATAAAACAATAGTACTTCATCCTCATAGTAATTCTAGAAAAAATGGGTTAGCGAGCACACAATGTAAATATTACCAAAACACCCTCTATTATTGATCACTTCTTATATAGCCAATACTACAAAAAGGGCCTCAAACTTATGTAGCTCTCCCGTATGTGTTGGCTTGTGTATGAATCATGAAATACATGATAAACAAGTACAATAGTGACCTAACTTGTGACTAGGAAACTATATCTCCTAGGTTACTCCTTTAGTACTTCAATCCTATATATGTGTTTTCCCTATGAGGTATGGAAATAAGATAAAATAGGAAAGTTTTTCTCACTTGAGCACATGATTGAATGTTTTGATAAGTTATCTAGTCATTAGGTAATCAATTTCTAGGAGAGGAATGAATGAGGTTTTATCTTTTATTTATACCAAATACCTTTAGATAATATATCACGTTAGGATATGTTTCATTTGAAGATTAGATGACTTTAGATCACTAGACGCTTGTGTCAGAGAAGGACACCTATATCAATGTAGGTATCCATTTGGGACATAAGTGTCCAAGGAGCATGAAAACATGTATAGGATTAGAAGTTTTAGAAGTGGAATATAAATAATTGTAAATAATTTTTGGAAATATAGAAGACCTAGGTTATCAACATAATACTAGTTAGACTAAGATATAGGATAAGGGTCACAAGAGAGAGTAGATATGAGACTTGCAATAGTAGGAAAAGGTCTAGAAATGAGATGATATGCCAATGTCTAAGTTTACCAAGTGTATAATATTGATGTTTTATATAAATCATAATGAACATCTACATTCCCCCCTATTTAATCTAGTTAATACATTTATAGTTTAAAGGAAATGAATGTCTACCTAAGTGTCTATGACACACCTTGCCTTTGATTAAGTCCAACTTGAGTGCTTTGTTGGTGATTGACCTATAACCAAGAGCATGTTACACTATATAATCTATGAATATAATCTAAAATTTAAAGTATTTGAATGATTTAAATTGAAAGAGTTTAAGTTTATCATTACACCTATGTATTGATGTAGTCGTATTACCTTTTGGCAATTTTATTTGAAATATGTATCATTATGAATCATTAAAATAGAGATTAGGAAAAATATATAAATTTATAAATTGAATATATATAAGGATATAGATAAATATTTAGATATTATGGCACATTCCACCAACCTTGGATAAAATATTAATTTCTACCTAGTAAGAGACTAGCTCAACTACGCAACCCAATCATACTTATAACCTAGTGAGTGTGAGTGAACCATGTCAAATCACACTATCAAAATAGTGAGGATGTATGATAAAATCAATTACAACTTAGAAAATAGGAATATTGAATGATTTAATCATATCAAATATACCAAAAGGTTAACCAACTACTACAATATATTGGCTCAATATAGTTCATAAAAGTCCATCCTAGTGGGAAATGATAGCCGCTAAAAGTGTTTTGAATCTGAAATTGATTTTAAATTTACATATTAGGTGCACATTGCATAACATATATACCTTATATATATCTAATGATAAAATTATGTGTAATAATGGTACCAATGTATATAATTATACCAAAAATGTGTATCCAAATCATATAACTATGTTCTTTGGCCAATTTTGAAATTTGAACAAGTGTGGGTGACATGTTACTATAACATGCACCCATTATATATGGATAAATGAAAAAACTAGTATAAGTTTCAATGTGGAGAACATATTTTCAAAACATTCCTCCAGTTTATTGTGGGTATGATGAATATTGAATAAATATGGATAAAATGTTTCAAAAGCATGCCCCCACTATATATATGAAATTATGAATGTGTGGAATCCATGTATCTATGACATGCCCACACTAAATCTAAAACTATAAATTTGTGGAATCCATGCCTATATAACATTCCCCATTTTGAGGTGAGGGAAGATATAAAGTGGTAGTTAACTCACCTCAAAAGGATAAGTTAACCATATAGTCATGAATGAACCATGTAACAAATAAGAGAATATGTCTAGGTAAATGTATAATTAAAGTACATAGAATTTGATCACATCAAGGCCTAAGATGAAAGATAGGTTTCATGGAAATATATAGATACTAATAATACAAGATCAATAATCAATAACTCACACATTCAAGGGCACTCAAAAATAAATCAAAAGACAATGGTCTAAGGAGGCCATAAACATGGGGCAGGTTAAACTTCCACAAAATCAAATTTACAAGACTTAGTCAAATGTCGATAAAAGTAAGAATGACATATTTAAACATCTATACTCCAAGTAATGACATTTTAAAATGTCACATAAGAAAACATAGTTATGGGGGCCATAAATAATGGATCATATTTAAATTCTTAACAAACAAGACAATAGCAAGACAAGAGACACACTAAATTGCATAAATGAAAACATAAGAAACCAACATAAACTTATCACACTAATCCCTAAATATATGTGTTGGAAAAAAATTTCAAGTATATAAAATATCAAGTACATGTTGAAAGATATAATCATGGATATAGGTATGTATAAGTACATATATGATCTCAAATATGATAATGTAAAGTGAACATAGAATGATATAACTTAGATGTATTTTTATCATAAAGGTGGATGCCCTAGATGTACCAATGGCATGAATAGAGGGAAAACCCATCATATGAAAGTGAATATATCATGTATATGCATATGCCTGTAGCACAATCAAATATAATCATGAAACACGTGTATGTAGAAGTAATTGATATGTTATCCATCAACATGTAACTAACACATATACGCTAAGGATCCAATAGAATATGTAAATTATAAAAATAGTTTTGTATTTTTGAATGTTTTTTATTTTTTTGTCATTTTTAGAATATGTGAAGAGACTACACAATAATCACATCTAAAAGATGCTCATATATTTTCCCCAATGTGAACTTGTATAATAAATTTGTGATTCTACTGAGGATCATGTATAGGATAAATATCTATCATTAGAGTAACTAGGATGATCTACATATGTATAATAGGAATCTGTTATTGTGATAAATATTAGGATTAATAAGAGTAGGGGTTGATGGAACCCATTGTTGAGTGTTTTATTGTTTATTTAGAATAACAATAATAGGAATATGTGTAGGCTCTTTGGTATCTTAATGTGATATGTATTAGATGAGGATTTTGTGGAACCCACTATGGATTTTTGATGTAATGGTCTCTCAATTATTAACCACCTAGTAAAGGGGATTATCTATTACTTACCATATTATGGTAGATTAGCCTTAGTAGGCTTCATAATTAACTACCTAGGTATAATTTTTATCTTGTTTAATAGGATACTCATAAGGAACTATGAAAATTATAAATACCTAATTGGTGTAAATGTGATGTATAGCTATAAAATCTCTTGTCTAATATTGATAGAGACTTATACATCTTCATCTTTACCTCTACTCAACTACCTAGCTCTGACCCTATCTTATTATTCCTTATTCTTGACCTTTTAGTTTTAAAACTCTTTATCCCTCATTTTAATCAATTTATCCTCTAATATTACTAGTCATTTTTTGAAACATGGTCCCAATCTATCACCCCCACTTCCCTTCTTACACTCACTCTTTATTGCTTCCTTAACTCTTACTTATTTCTTGAGTCTAGTTCTTTGAAAAATAGACTAAACACATGAATCAAGTTTCCTTGGTCATTAGGATAATGGTTATAATCTTATAATATCCATCTATTAATATTAATAACCTCTTATTAAATACCACTTAATCACTCAAGAAATTTTTCTTATCAAACACCACCTCTTACACTATGTTAGACTGTTCTACAAGCCTTTTTAACCCTTTTTTCACTAATACGGACTAGTACCATGAAACCTTAGTAAATTAGTTATATTTTAAACTAACCCATATCAATTTATTCTTTTTAATGTAATTTCATTCTCCAAATATACTTTTAGACCTTTTTCTCTCACTGATAAGGTTTATTAGGCCTTTGACACCTATTTCAAAATACAATCCTCCATATTCCATACTAGCCATACTATATCAAATTTAAAATTATATAATATATTAAAAAACATTATTTAAAATATTCTCACCAATTTTCATGAGTTTTCATTAGTGGAAATTTTTAATACATTAATTTTAACTTTAAAACCCTAGTTTAGGGTTGACAGGGGTCTACATGACCCAAAAATAAATCAAATTGGTTCCTCACATTCCACACAAGGATTAAAATACCTATGAAAGTTTATAAAGGTATATTTTTACCCTCCATATGCTTCCAAATCATTATCACTCCATAATTATGCCTATGTTCCTCATTTTTACAATAATCTTTATCTCAGTATATGCACACAGTCATTGTTGTAAGGTTCAAGTATAAAGTTCTTTAGGTTTAGACCTTCAAAACTAGTTTAAAAAATCTATATGAGAATTTTTAAGATCTATATTATCCTTACACTCCTATTATAACCACAATATTATAATTTTCACCTTCCATTCCATCTTCTTTTTATGCATAGAGTACATATAGTCTTCACAACATAGGAGCCATGGTTTGAATATAATATTTGTTGAGATACCTTTAAAAATAGATTTAAGTCAAAAAATAAACTTAAAATATGTGTACATATATACTTATCAATCACAAGTGAATTATAAACAACTTCCCACAAGATTATTACTTCTTTATGATGTTTAGATAGTCCTTGAAACACAAAAGATAGGACATAAAGTATGCCACTTTATGTGGCTTAACAAAGAATTATCTATTCATTATCTTAGATACAACATACCTTAAAATATTATTTATTACCATTATCTATCATGTTTCCACCAAATTCACATACACAGACTATCATGTCCACAAACTTTCAATCAACAACATAACTCAATTTGAAGAACACAAATTATAAGATAAAATAGGGTTTGCAATTCAGTTATCCAAATCAAGAAATTTATATTTTATTATTTTGGGGTTATTATACATTCATCACTTATATAAAACCCCACTAAAACTAATTTCCACAAAACATTCACATGTATATATAAGTCCATAACTACTTTTCCCAATGATTCTTGTTCTTCTTAACAACATTGTCAAAACTAAACTAATCATTCCTAAAACACTTTTCTAAATGAATTATTAAGTGACTAATGTACTTATAAAAACAAATTTAATCCATTCTAAGAAATCATCAACAAAATTAGAATATTGAGGTTCTTCCACTCATTGTTAAAAAACTCAAAATTGACCAAAAATCATTCAAATATTCAAACTGAAGCAATGGTGGGAAAATGCCATGTAAGAAATAGTTTGAATTTTAAATATCCCTAAGACTCATAATCAATAAAATCACATTATAAATGATTTTAATGCCTAAATATGTATCACAGGTACCCAGAGTATTTAAGAAACACTTCTCACTTTTTAATTCCTAAGAATTCAATACATGAGTTTTAGGTTGTGATAATCCTATTATTTTTTGATGGAATAGAGGTAGAATAGGTGATATATTTTATAAATTTATATTAATTTGTTGGTTAGGAGCCACCATCATCAAATAGCTAATCTATGTAAAATATGAAGTATTTTATGCTAAGAACATTAAATTATGATCAAAATATAATCTAATAACTAATCTAAGATGGATATTTACAATGACAATTATACTAGAGTGAATTGATAAAAAAGGAGTAACATTAATAGTAGGTAAAAGAATAAAAACGTTACTTATCTTTACTGTAGACATCATGACAAAGTTCGAATTTCATCTAGACATTCACTTAACCAATGTATGACATGAAGTATCATAAGCTCAAATCATATCACACATCAAGTAAACATCTAAGAATAGTGTGAAATAATGAAAATAAGAACCAAATTCACTTTAAACATTTACTCCTTCAATCAAACAACATTAGTCCAAATGCAAGAAGAGTAAAGAAAATGAAATGAACCTAAGAACTTTTAGTTAACCTAGCATTGACACAAGTTAACAACTCTACATTCAGAGGTGCACAACAATAATTCATAAGAATAATTCAAATCTATAAATCAAACCAAGAATGTGAGAGAAAATCCATGATGGCTAACACACAGACAAATATTGGACAAACTTTGTTGAATTCCTTGATTGTACTATATGCTCCAAGTTTACAAAGTAATTTTAGATTTAATAAATCCCTCCATTTAAAATTGTAAATAAATCCTTTATATAGATAATTCATGAGATACGTCTGTCATTTCTTATCAACATGCAACTGGACAAGTGTCAACATGTAACTATAGAAGTGTCAACATGAAACTAGACAAGTGTCATAGATAAGTATCCCTTTATAAATGATTCAAGACCAATGGAACTATTTAATTGTGACTAACCTACAAGCTATATATGTTCCTTATTACTCTAATTTTTATAGAATATAACATTCCCTTAGAATGATTTACAGGGTTTTTTTTCAAAAAATAATACTATGTTAACTTAATTGACTTTGAAACTCTCTATAATTTCAACTTTTTTCTTTTGTCCTTGATCTTCATGGATTTATTTCAATTTTCATATATTAATTGGTCTAGAACAAGTATAATTCAATTACTTTTGAGTCCATAGGACCTTGTAATCCAACATTTCATGTCCATGTGGCAATTTCCATGCTAATTTGCTCATTTGATCTCAAAACATGACCTTTATTGCCTTTGGACACATGTCCTTACATCATGCTTTCTGTATCAAGTTAACACCATTAATTCACTTCAGAGTCTTTAGCCCTAACCTTCACTATGAACTATCAATCTATTCTTGAAGCTCTTGAGATTTTTCAACTTCGTATTTTTTCACTCATTTTGAGTCTTTGAAAAGTCCACCTTACTCTCACACCATTGATTTAGATCCAGCAATTTGAATGTTATTGGTTGATATTTGTACCTGACATCTGAGATCATGCCACTTGGTAGATCTATGGGTTTTTTACACTCTACATAGTCAGTCTTTGTTAGGCTATCACTGTTTTACCATGTGGTAGATTCTCATTTGGCCTGAATTCTTTAAAAAATCAACTTTTCTTTCACACCATTAGATCTTGGTTGCATATATCAATGTGCTATGTTAGATATTCTTATAAGTTTCCCTTGGTGGTGATACTTTTCACCACCTAACTTGTTTTAGGGCTTAAGTTTTGACTTTTTTTTTACTCATGAACTTGACATTTGTCACTTTTGGGTTTGCTTTTGAATATGGGCATGTCACTTGGCAACTCCACAAGGTTGTAGGTATGTTGACTTGATGACATTATGGAAGGGCCCAAAAACCATTGATATCCCATAAAAAGTCTTGATATGTTGTCACTTGGCACTCTCAAGCCACTCTGTAGACCTATTGACTTCATAACTCTACCCTATGTTATTAGATCTTCAGTGCATGAATCAATGTGCACCATCAATCTACCTTTGAACTTTATTAAACCTCCATAGGTAATTGATCTCTTTGTATTGGGCTCTAAAATATTTCATCTTGGTTGTCTTTCATTAAACCTATTCCTATGAACAATAAAATATATGAAGTAAGGTGTCAGGTAAATATAAAATAACTTAGGATATAGACCTTAACCTAAAGCTTTTTTTTTTAATAAATACATTTGGAACTTAGGATAAAACTTTAGTTTAAGTATAAAATATAATAGAGAGATCCTTGTTAATTATTACAATGAACCATTAGGTATAAATGACTTACTAAGTTGTATTAATAAATATGACTTAGACCTAGGCTAATGTTTTTTAAGCTAAGTCTATAAAAATGATCCATGTAAATTCAAATTTTATTTTAAATGACCCAGGATAAAACATTTTAGACTAAGTTTTTTACATGATTTAGACATATATTCAATTATATAATTAAGGTCCAAATATATTAATCAAAGGGTTAATTAATCATGAAATCATAAAATCCTGAACAATGTTTATCCAAAAGGGACTCCATTAAACTTGCAACATGAAACATAGAGATCTAATGTTAGTAAATTTGGACAAGATCAAACTAGAATCATGTGTAAATATGCTCATCTAACCAAGGTGTGGATGATATTCAAAAAAATGAAATGTGAAAAACACTCTAGTGGTACTCTAGCCAGATGAATTTTTAATTTAAAGCACAAATTTGCACAATTTGAAACAAGGGTCCCCATTTTTAAAGAATGGGGGTACGTTGACCTCAAAAAATGACTTATACTAACTTAAATAACTCAAAATTGGAGACCATTGAATATTCCCCTACATCATACTCCTAAGGGGAAAAGAATACTTTCCCTAAAAGTTATAAATAATCTTGTTTGATGTGCTTTAATGGCTCTCTTTCTAAGATTTGATCTTTTTTGAATGGCATCCTAGATCCCCAGGCCTACTTGAGGAATGTATATCTCCTTCCCTCTTCTCTACTTCTATAACCAATTTCACATGCATATGTTCATGTTCTCTTGAGCCACACTTATATTTCTTAGATCCTCTTATTATCTTCCTCCATGTTATACCTGCACTTATCAATAAATTATTAGAAAAATCATGGTTCTCCTCATGATCTTGAGGAATTCTCCAAATATCCTCTTTTCTTTCATGTTGTTCTTTCTCAAAATCACCTTCATACACCCTATATGGTTCATCCTTTTTATTTTCATCAGACATTAATGCATCTTAAGTTTCTCCTTATATAGTTTCTCCTATATTTACATCATGTTTTTCAACATCAACAGTTACAACTTCATCATGTAGACTATCTTCATGTGTATGGATCCTCTATGTGTTTATGAGTGACCTTATTTTATATTCCTTATCTGGATTCTACAAGTCTATATTCTCTTTTTTTACCTCTTTCACCATCTCTTTGTACATTTAATGAGGATCAAATTTATTTTCTCTCTTCAAAGCTTCATGCATGCTAGCATAGTCCTCATACCCTTGATTATGTTGTTATCCTAATGATTATTTGTATTCATTTACATCTTCTTGAGTGAGGATCACTTCTTACTTCATTATTTATTTCTTCTTAGATGGCTAACCTATTCATTCTTCTTTCATCATCAAGACTGTATCTTGAGTCTTGATTTCATCTTGATTTCTCTTGATCACTACTTGATCAAATGTTTCCTCTTCTTATTTATTGAGCCCATGAATTGGCCCTACTATCTCATCTTCTTCCTCAATTCCCAAACCTACATTCACACATGTCAAAGTATCATTATTTGAAATATATGAGGCTTTTTTGCCCCCTCTTTTGTCTTTTTAGGCTACTTGCTCAAATATTTCAATTGTCTCCTCACTTTGCAAATTTATCTTTCTCTTTTCTTCTTTTTCATGATGTCTTTGAGAGGTCATTTCAATTTTGTTCTAATCCCAACTAAAATCTTTGGTCTTAGTGCCTCTAAAGTTTTCTCTAAACCTATCAAGTATGCCTTCGACTCAAGTGCATACAATACTTTTTGATATACATTTTAAAATAGATTTAATCCAAATAAGAAACTTTAATAATCTGTACATGTATAATTATCAATCATAAGTTCATTATAAACAACTTCCCACAATATTATTACTTTTATATCATGTTTACACAGTCCTTATAGAACATAATATAGGACATAAAGTACGTCACTTTATTTGGCTTAAAAAGGAATTCTCTATTCATTATCTTAGAAACAACATACCTTATAATCTTATTTTTTACCATTATCTATCATTTTGCCTCCAAATTCACATACATACACTATCATTTCCACAAACTTTCAATCCACAACATAACTTAGTTTTAGGAACATAGGCTATAAGATAAAGTAGGGTTTTCAATTCAGTTATCTAAATTAATAAACTTATCTTTTATTATTTTGAAGTTATTGTACATTCATCATTCAGATAAAATCCCACCAACACTAATTTTAACGAAACATTTACAAGTATATATAAGTCCATAACTACTTTTCCCAATGATTCTCATTCCTCTTAACAACATTATCAAAGATAAAATAATCATTCCTAACACATTTGTCTAAATTAATTATTAAGTGACTCATGTACTTAGTGAAACAAACTTATTCCCTTCTAGGAACTCATCAATAATATTACAATATTGAGGTTATTCTACTCATGCCTTAAAAACTTAGAGTTGACCAAAAAAATTATAATATTCAAATTGAAGAAATGGAAAGAAAATGTGATGTGAAAAGAAATTTGAATTATAAAGACTGATAAGACTCCTAATCAAAACAAACACCTTATAAATTACTTATACTAACCAAAACAACTAAAAATTAGAGACCATTAAAGATCCCCCTACATCATGCTCCCAAGGGGAAAATAAAACTTTCCCTTAAAGTTATAAACAATCTTCTTTGATGCGATTTAGTTTTTCTCTTACTGATATTTGATCTTCTTTGCATGGTATCCTAGATCATAAGGCCAACTTTAGGAATGTATAGCTCCTTTCCTATTCTCTACTATTAAAACCAATATCTCATGCATATGTGCATGTTATTTTGAGCCACACTTGTATTTCTTCCATCCTCTTTCCATCTTCCTCCATGTTATACCTACACTTATCAACAACTTTTTAAAAAAATCATGGTTATCTTCATGATATTGAGGAATTATCCAACTATACTATTTTCCTACATGTCATTATTTCTCACAAGCACCTTCATGTTCCTTGTATGGTTCACCCTTATTATTTTCAACAACCATCAATGCATATTTTTCTTCTCCTTATATAATTTTTCGTATAATTACATCATGGTTTTCAACCTCAATACATGAAAATTAATCATGCAAAGTGTTTTCATATGCATGGATCCTCCATGCCTTCATGATTGCTATTATTTTAGACACCACTACTACATTCCACAAGTTTATATTCTTCTTTGTTACCTCTTTCACCATCTCCTTGTACATTTGATGAGAATAATATTTATATCCTATCTTCAAAGCTTCATATGCACTAGCATAGTCATTATACCCTTTCTTATGTTGTTTCCCCATTGTTTCTTTGTCTTCATTTGTATCCCCTTGAGTGAGGATCACTTATTTCTTCATGCTTTCTTATTTCTTGGATGGTTGACCTACTTGTTCTTTTTCCATCATCAAGACTCTAGCTTGAGTATCTCCTTCATCTTGATCCCTTTTGATCACAACTTGATCAAAATTTTCCTCTTCTTATTTCATGAGCCCATTCATTAGCCCTACTATCTCATCTTCTTCCTCAATTCCCAAACTTGCATTCACACAAGTCCAAGAATCATTAGTTTTAAATATATGAGGATTATTTTACACCTCCTTTGTCTTCTTAGGATGTTTAATCCACTCCTTAAACTATCTCCTCACTTTGCACATTTCTCTTTGTCTTTTCATCTTCTTCATGATGTTTTTGAATGGCCATTTCACTTTTGTTCTAATCCTAACTAAAAACTTTGGTCTCAGTGCCTTCAAATTTTTCTCTAAATGTATCGAGTATGCCTTCAACTCAAAAATCTCTCTTTGATTATCTTCCCCTTTCCTCACTTTCTCATGTCATTCTCCTTATTTCAATCCCTTCATCTTATTTCACTCTCTAATCTTCACATTATCTCTCTTTAGGTATCTTCATGACCTACTCTTCTTCTTGACAAGCCTAACTACTTGTCATCTTGACCTTCACTTGGTCTCTCTCTCTTAGAGTCTCTTTCTTCTTTTCCACACCTATGACTTCTATCTCTTTCTTAAGTTCTTCTCTTGAGCTTCTCTCTATTGTGATTTAACTAGTTATTTTTCTCTAAGCCTTTTTGGCTTAAGGTATTTTCCACACCTCTTATCTTTTAGTCAACTATCATTGCCTCCCTCTCATACAATTGAAACTTTCTTTAATAGCCTCATAAATCACCTTCATCATTCTTGCATGAATTAATAAAATAAACAAACTAAAAATCAAAACAAATATGCACCTTTTCTTTATGCATACCTAATTTACCTTCTTCCCAATGAAAACCTAACTCTGATACGAAAATGATGTAGAGGTCTAAAATATATTTTCTAATATGGATAAAAACTTTTACATCTTCATCTTTACCTTTTCTCAGCTACCTAGCTTTGACCCTATCTTATTAATCCTTGCTCCCAACCTTTTGGTTTCAAAACTCTTTATCCCTCCTTTCAATAAACTTTCCTCTATTTTTACTAGTAATTATTTTAAATATGGTTCCACTTTGTCACCCACTTCCCTTCTTACTCTCACCCTTTCTTTCTTCCTTAAATTTTACTTATTTATTGAGTCTAGTTATTTGGCAAATAGACAAAACACATGAATCAAGTTTCCTTGGTTACTAAGAGACTAATTATCATCTTATCAACTCCATATAGTACTCTTAATAACCTCTTCTTAAATACCACTTAATCACTCAAGATAGTTATCTTATAAAAACCACCTATTACACTCTGTTAGGCTATTCTACTAGCATTTTTTACCCTTTTTCCACTAGAACAGACCAATACCATACAAGCTAGAGAAATAATTTACCTTTTCATCTACCCTCTACCACTTTCTTCTTATTTGTGCAACTTAAATCTCCAAATATAGTTGTAGACCTATTTTAAAACATAATTCTCCATATTTCATACTATCCATACTATATCAACTTTAAAACTCTAGAATCTCTTAAAACACATTATTTACAATATTATCACCAATTTTCATGAGTTTCCATAGGGTTGATAGGGGTCTTCAAGACTTGAGAATAATCAAATTACTTTTACACATTCCAAAAAAGGATTCAAATACCTATCAGATTTTCTAGAGGACTATTTTTCCCATCCACACTTTTCCAGATCATTATCAGTCCATACTTCTACCTTTTCTCCTCATTTTTAAAATGATATTTGTCTCATTATATGCACACAATCACTATTTTAGGGTTCACAAAGTAAGTTATTTAGGTTTAGACCTTCAAAAATAGATTCAAAACTTTGTATGAGACCTTTTAGGCTATATATTATCCTTACACTCCTATTTCAACAAAAAATTTATAGCTTTCACCTTCCATTCCATCTTCTCTTTATGCATAGATTACATATAGTCTTCACAACATAGGAAACAAAGTTTGAATACAATAATTATTGAGATACCTTTCAAAATAGATTTAAGTTAAAAAATAAACTTAAAAAATGTGTACATGCATACTTATCAATCACAAGTGGATTCTAAACAACTTCTTGTTGGAAATATTGTCATTGATGTCAAAGGTCTAGTATTATTGGTGATAAAGGCCCCATTTAATTTAATGTTGTTTGTAATAAATATATCTTGGCTAATGTGAGTTAATATTTATTTAATATTAATGAATATATTTTTGGTTACATATGAGACAAAATAAGGGCCCATGGAGAAGTCGAAGAGCCACGGGGTAAAGACAAAAGAAGGATGGGATGCATTTTCCCATGAAGAGTCATCTTGGGGAATACCAAGAGTCACCAAGTGAAGATAAAAGAGTAAGGGTGCAATTTATGATGAAGTGACACTTTGAGGAATACAAAAAGTCACCAAAAATAAGGACAAAAGTGGGAAGGACGTTTTTGGTCATGAAGGGTCACCACATGACTTTTCAAAGGCTTGAATATGAAGGGTAATAAAAGTTTGGTGCCATTTTCCATGAGAATTGAAGGGTCATAAATGTTAAAGGCAAAAGGTCATTTGGAAAGCTATAAATAAAGGCTTGAGAATCCATTTGTAATATGGAAGAGAGAGGTTGATTTGATATTGTAATATCTATCTTAGAAGAACAATTGTGAGAGATGAATATGATTTGTATTTGTTATAACTAGCTTAGAAGAGCAAAGGTGAGAGAGAGGAAAGAGATTTTGTATTGATCTATCATTTGTTGAGATAGAAACATTGAGAGATAGGTGTGTGGTATACACAAAGGGGTTGGTGCTCCTGTGGGTTGGTGCTCATGAATAGTAGCTAGGTTGGTGCTCAACAAAGGGGTATGGTGCTCCTACAATCTTGGCTTGTGAATATTTTTTGGGTTTGTGCTCATTCATATACTTGAGATTGTTCTCCGTGGTTTTTCCCACATTAGATTTCCACGTTATATCTGATGTCTCTTTATGTCATGTGTGGTGTTTATTGTTTGAGTTTTATTGCATATCTTAAATGTTTGATTAAGTGGAATTTGGTTAAATGAAAGTTTTATAAGATATATGATATACTGATTTGCCCCCCCCTCTCAGTATATCCCATGCTTAACACTTCTCATAATATTCTTAATTCTCTCTGATGTTTACATAGTCTTTGAAACACATAATATAAGACATAGAATATGCCACTTTGTTTAGATTAACAAGGAATTGTCTATTCATTATCTTAGATATAACATACCCTCCAATCTTATTTTTTACCATTACCTATCATGTTTCCACCAAATTCACATACATACACTATCATGTCCACAAAATTTCAATCCACAACATAACTTAGTTCTAGGAACACAAGTTAGAAGATAAAATAGGGTTTGTATTTCAGTTATCCAAATCAAGAAACTTATATTTTATTATTTTGACGTTATTCTACTTTCATAATTTAGATCCAACCCCACCAACACTACTTTCCACAAAATTTTTACAAGTATATATAAGTCCATAACTACTTTTCCCCATGGTTTTTATTCCTCTTAACAAATTTCTCAAAGCTAAACTAATCATTCCTAACACACTTGTCTAAATGACTTATTAATCATCTCATGTACTTAGTGAAAAAACTTTATTCCATTCTAGGACTTCATAATCAAGATTAAAATATTGAGGTTCTTCCACTTATGCTTAAAAGACATAGACTTGACTAAAAAACATTCAAATATAATCAAATTGAAGAAATGGTAAGAAAATGCCATGTAAGCAACAATTTGAATTCTAAAGATGCCCAAGACCCTAATCAAGAAAAACACATTATAAATGACTTATACTAACCAAAACAACTCAAAATTGGAGACCATTAAAGATTCCCCTATAGTAGAATGTATTTAACACACCCATGTACTGTAGAAGGTACCACTCAAATAGTATGTATCTAAGGTAATAATAATAACATATCAAAGACATTATGGAAGGTATAACTAAAAATTTAGTAACCATATGTTTTTAACCTACCTATAAATTTATGTCAATATGCCCATGAACCTCTTGTGAAGTCCCATCAAATGCTCTAACTAATTGGGTAGAAGGGTGTAAATCATGATGAGTATAACCTAAGTGTGTAAGTAATGTCATGGTATAAACCTTATTAATTACACCATTATCAGACATAAAAATGCATATAGGTTGTTTATCAAGGTATGATCTAATTAATAAATAATTAAGACATAAATCATCATCCTTAATCTCATTGTCATCGAACGTAATAGAAGGTATTTGAATGATATGAGGTATATGTCATGTATAGGTACCAATATCCCATATAATGGGTGCCCATAATGTGATGAAAGAGGATGTGCATTTTATTCCATTTCCACTTATATTTTATTATTATTATTATGGTTTACAAAGGATTATTATATATTTTTTTTCTAGTGATCACTAGGTTGTGAACCTAATTCCTTTAGAGTATCATGAAATGTAATGTTTTGGTCATTGATAAGGTATTTTTTCTTGTGCTTCAAGGTAAAACATATGTTCATAAAATACCATGGTATTTGGTTATAATAAAAATAAGCATTTACATAATATCCTTTAGGTAGAGGCTAATTTATATCAACATCTATAGGATGAATGAGAGATATATATGATGACACTCTACTAGCCATGGGAGTAATGAAGTAGGAGAATCAATTAAGTGTGTAAATTTTATCCTTGGTATATTAGATAAGACAAATCAATTATGTTTTTGTGAAACCCCATTAACCATGGTGGTTATTTCCTTTTTAGGCTAGGAGGTTTTACCTTATAAATTGGTTTGATTGTAAACTCGACATTGGATGTAGATGTAGTTGGTGTGTTTTATACATGCTTAAGTTTTCTCAATGAGATAAGTTTCATTTAATGGTCTTGAACAACATGGCATAATTCACTAAAGGATTTAAATTTTTTGAAAATGATGGACTTGTCAAATAGAGCAAGCAATTTTTTTTTTAAATATGTATTGAAGTTATTTATCTACCATAGGATTGGTCATTTTAGCCAACATTATATCATACCTATAGACATATTAATTAATAAATTCATTGGTTCCTTATTTTATTTTTTCAATTTAGGAATATGAAACATTTATGGTAATGTTAATATATAAGTGTGCTAAAAATGTATCTACAAGAGGTTTGAATGATTTCATAGATTAGAGAGGTAAATCATAGAACCACATCAAAGCATAGTCTTTGAGTCTCTTAAGAAATAATTTGGTAAAAAGTTTATCATTGGAGGAATAATAAAGGCATGACACATATAAAAATTGAAAACGTTTCTTAGGATCACCCTTTCCATCATGAAAGGGAACTTAGGTGCAAAAAAACCAGTTGGCAAAGGGTGAAAATATATCTCAAATTGCATTAGTGTTATGTAACACGTCTTGGGAATCAATAGAATGAGGAGACTTGAAAGCATTTTTTTCAATATTTTTAACCTTGTCCTCTAAGGTATTTATAACTTGAAGGAGTTTTTGAACTATAGACCCATTATGGTTTAAATTACCAAGTTGGGTAGTCACCAATGGAGAAGTGAACATGGTTTGAGTAGTAATAGGCATAAAAATTGGTAGTTGAGTTGAAGCAATTGGTAATTCAATGGTAGATGTAACCATGCCATTTTTAAGAAATAAAGGTTGAAATACATATATCATGCCCCCATTATATGTATGAAGTGGTAATGTGAACAAGGGGATAGCTTTTGGCATATGGGGATTAACCATAACTAAAATAACATGATGAATAGATGGATCTACTTGTTCATATATGATTTTTTTTTATTTTTCATTTTTAATATGTTTTTAAGGATTTCATAAATATATTTTAGATTTTGATGAATACACTCAAGAAAAAATTTAATACATTACACTTGTTCATGACATATTTATTCATGTTCATTGGTTTAATTATATTCATTATTTTCATTTTCAAAATATTCCTCTATGGTAACTTCCTCAACATGCTGATCTTTCTCAACATAGGTATCATCATTGTCCATGAGATTAGGTTCCTCATTAGTTTGATACATCTTAGGTGGAATGAATGGAAGCTCAATGTGTTCAATAGGAACACCTCATAATATATGGCTACACCTAATTTGCATGTAAATAACATAAGTAAGAAATGAAAAAGTATAATAATTTAAAACCCTATTTGACTAAAAACCCTAGGAATCAAAATGTTTGCATTCATACAAATTAGGTTTACCAAATGTTTAACCCTAAATTGGATGTGGATCCTAGTGGTATAGCTAGGGTTAATAATATATAAATTAATAAACACAATGGTGGTAAACATATCTATAGTAGGATAATTAATTAAAAAACTAAGATATAACATATTCTAAATTTATTATATTGAAATATGTTAAAAATGGAAAGTATAACTATGTTAAATATGGAAATGAAAAATAAAAAAATACTTGGTCTTGATGCTATTACATATTTGGATCTAAAATAGGTAGGAATTAGACTAGAAAAATATTCTAGAAAAATTTCCAAATTTTACATTTTGTGCCTCTATAGCTATGAACACTTATATTAGCCTAGGATGGTTACTTCAATGTTAGTGTATAGGATTGACATAGGTGTACCATAAAATATACATATTGAAATATGATGTTATTTCTTGGATGATTATATTTCTTCTTCACCTTTTCTCTGATGTATTTATATCTGGGTCATATTTTGTCACTCATCAAATGATCAAACCCTAGTTTTTCATCCTCATAGTGGTTGTGGAAAAAATGGGTTAGTGGGAACAAAATGTTGAGCTACCCTGAATATCCCTATATCAATGATCATTTCATACATATCAAATACTATTAAGAGGGCCTCATACTTATGTATTTCTCCCCTATGTGCTGGCATGTGTGTGAATCATGCAATGTGTGATATGTAAGTACAACAGTGACCTAGCTTGTAATTTGGAAAATAAATCTCTTGCCTTACTCATTCATTAATTCAAACCTATAAATGAGGTGTACCTATGACTAATATGGAAATAGGAGAAAATAATAAAGCTTTTCTCAATTGAGTGTTTGACTGAATGCTTTTAGTAAGTTTCCTTGTGAGTAGGTCAAAAGAATCTAGGTGAGGAATGAATGAGGGTTGATCTTGTATTTATACCAAATCCATGTACAAAATATGTCACAATAAATCACTTAGGCCAATAATTAGGATATATTTAATTTTAAAACTAGGTGACTTTAGGTCATTGGAAACTTGTGTTAGAGTAAGACACATGTGTCAACATAGGTGTCTATCTAGGATGCAAGTGTACATAGAGAAAGATAACTTGCAAAGGTAGAAGATAATTTTTTTCTAAGCATCAGGGAAATATACAAGGCTTATGTCATCAACATAAGACTGGTTTGACTAATATATATGATAAAGGGCATAAGAGAGAGTAGATGTGAGACTTGTGGAATTAGGAAAAGGTATATAACTGAGATGAACTACCAAGGTCTAAATTATCTAAGTGTACACAACTGAGGTGTTATATAATTCATATATAGTGTCGACACCCATTTACAACCATTTTAACCCATATTTTAATCTAGTTTTTAACCCTTTACAACCATTCAACTTGAATTCATATTTACAACCATAGTTGACAACTAGTTACATTTTTTAAGGTCCAATGAGACTTAAATCCTTATGCCAAAGGCTTAGGCTCTGGGACACTATATTTATGTTATTTAAGTTTTAAGTTACCATCTAAAAGATATTGATTTATTAAATTTGGGGAAATTAGTGTTTGATTCCTAGATAATAAAAGGGTTTTAGTAGGAGAAAATTAGTAAATGATATTCCAAATTAAATCTACTAATTTGTGAAATCTAATTGCAATTTGACATTTTCTAAAAATAATAATGAGAGAGAGAAAATTGAACTTATCTTATTATATATTGATTTGATTGAGATACAATCTAGAAATTTATGTGCAATCCTGGGACACTATCATAATTAAGATCTTGAACTTCATTTCTTGATTCGATAGGAGTGTTAAAACTAGACACCTTGGGTTCTAGAATTATATTCCTTCCCCAATGCTACTGTCTTGAGGATCTAAGCTTTCTAGGTTTTTTTTGCCTAGTTAGTGTGACCTTGTGTACCCAATTTTGGAGCCTCCTTGTCAATAGAGCTCCTTGTAGAGATTATTTTATATGTATTTATCTTTTATGTACTTGAATAGAAACTTTTGTAAATAGGGAAAATGGGTTAGTGTGTGTAAGATGCATTAGACGTGATTCACACCCAGCATGTGGGCATGTTGCCTACATACCAATACTCTAAAGAGGAATCAAACCATATTTATTTCTCCCTTTAAGAGCGTTTAGTGTAATAGTGAATGAAAATGCAAGCAATACAAAAACTAGGTTTGCTTGAGATGACTAAGGGCTAGTGTAAGGACTTGAATTGGATTGAAAGTATATAGGCTATCTATATACAAAGAATAATAAAGATTGATTAAGTGGTCTTATTTTTATTCTTACTTTCTTAAGTGATATTTTCCAACCCTTTCCAAATTATCTTTGAATGGGATTTTATATGGATCTATTGGTCGTGGGTTTGATGAAACTAGATTAGGCCAACATAATGAACAAGAAGAATTGGGTAAAATGGTAATTTGTGCTCAAATTATGATTGGATAAGAGTGTTAGAAATGGGACACCCTATGTTCCAACACTATAGTCCAACTTTGGTGCTATTATCTTTAGCAGATGGGACTTGGGAGATGGATTAGTCATGAAGAGAGGGTATTAGATCAACTATTATCAAGTTTGGAAGGCTATGGATGAATATGAATTAATGAAAATAGGCTTGAGAAGGTTATGAGATAAATCAAGAGGGACCTAAGGATTGGGTATCATTATCCATGCTTAAGTTGCCAATTTTTTCATTTTATATGACTACATTTACCCTACCTTTATTCTAGTGATGTAAAAATGAAAAATACTAGGATAAAGGAAAATAAAAATAATACCTAAACTTACCTAAAAAGGTGAATCCCATGAATCTATGTGATGCTAAGTAATGTTGGATAGTGTATAGAGAGCATGTTATGCAATTGTGAATATGCAAAAGAAAAACAAAGATTTGATCAATTTTTATTATATGTAATATAAAATAAGTATGTATAAAGATGGGTAAGAGAGAGATAGGAAGAAAAAGGAATGAATGCACCTCACTAAGTACGTGAACTAATACAAAACTTGTTATGATACTGAGTAAGGCTGAGTAATGTTGGATGTGTTGGATGATGTTGTACCAAAAGTTATATCATGAATGGAGTTGAGTGCTTAATTCCCTAAAAAGTGGATCAAGAATGAAAAGGATAGTCCTTTGGCTCCATAATCACCTAATAATTTAAACTAGATGATCCTACATGTGCTAATCAATATTTGGACTATGTGTCCAATCCCTTTACATAGGTGGCTCAAGAATACAAAGGTTGGCCCTTTAGTTCTATCATTGCCTCGTGAAGTGAAGCTATGAAATGATACCAATATGAATAAGTATGTCATATGAGATGTCTTGTAAAGCCCATAAATTCTCTATAAATATTATAATGTGGTGTTGATAGCTGAATGTGTACTAGAAACTAGGCCAATGTTGGCCAACTTAGAAAAGATGGAAATTAGGCTTGTATAAAAGCCACTCCAAAAATAAAAATTAGGCTTATGTGGAAGATACTCGAGAAATCAATAACTCAAGAATGTGGAGGTTAGGCTTGTATGAAATACACTCTAGAATATTTCTAACCTCTTGTAGATGGAGTAAGGCATGCAACTGCTAGGAATGCTTGGGTAATATTGAACTCAAAAAGAAAAGAAGCAAAAGTGTTGTGAAAATTTCCCCAAATCACTAGTGTCTAAAACATTGATTTTAATCTAGAAGTTATACCAACTACCATATCTAAAAATAGAAGTGATAACTAATCATACCATTCATGATGACGCATATGTCTAGATTCTCTAGGAAAACTATACTAAAAACTACTAATTTTGAACTAGTCTGATTATGCAAAATTATATCTGCACCTACTTTTTTGTATGCTTCTAGAAAATATGGATTTTCTACTATTTGAATAGAATCACTGAAACAAGACACCCTAGTGTCTAGCACTATAGTCCAACCTCATCACTATTGTCTTGGGATAAAATTGATCACTATCTCGGATTCTTAACTGTATCCCTAGTCTTATTTGAGTGGTTTGATGATTGGTTATTATTTTGGTTTTTATAAAAATCAATTTTTTGATTTATAGGAGATTTGATCTCTGTAGGAAAACCCCTATTTGTTTCCCCCTCTTATGAGAGTAGGAATAGGTACCCTATAATGACTTTTCTTAGAAGAAAAATCCCTACAAGTGTGTTAATATGAATAATATATATGATATAGTAATGATAATCAATAGGATATCTCAAAATATAGCATGGTTTGAATTGAGAGATTTTTAGATCTACAGGGGTATGCCCAGATTGATTTAACAATGTAATAACATGTGAATATTGGAATTAAATTAAAAATATAAAGGTTAGTTGTTAGTTTGTTAGTTTTTAGTTGGAGGGATGGATCATGATATCCATCATGACATCTAAGAGAATAGGAAAATGCATGATATGGATCATGACATTACAATAATTGAGAATCAATCAAACAATAATCACACAAAGCAAGAAGCATACAAATATGGCCAAGGGGCCATGTAAACAAGGGACATGGGCACATGTCACTCAAATTGGAGAGAAATAATACAAAGCATGTTCAAATGCCACATACACATATACATATAGTAAGAAAATTTAGCACAAGGGACACAAGCACATAAAATAGTATAAATAAAGTAAATTTGGCAAATTTCCTAAAGTACACACTTTAATAGACACAAAGGACATTGAAAATGTCTTAAGGAACATATAGGAGACAAGTAGGAACTAAAAATACAATCACATCAAGCTACACTAAGAAAGAAAATAAAGCATGTATATATTGGAAAGATAAAATCATATCTAGTTAATCAAAGAAAGAGGGAAAGTATGCAAGGCATGTTTATTACAAGAGTAGGTATATGCTAATAAATACACAAGTGATAGATATTAATGATATATAAATAAATTAATCTATTTAAGGTAGTAGATAATGCATATCAACATGATAACTTAGAGTATGGAGTGTAAGAATGACATAACCTAGATGGTGTATTCATGTAGAAGATGCTTCCAGTGGGTATGTATATCAATAGTGTCTCGAATGTAGAATTAGGATACCCCTTCATTAGGTAGAGTAAATCAGTCAAATAGCTAGATATTATTGCACACACTCAAAGAAAATCAAGTGAAGCATGGTAATTTAGATAAATCAACACATAGTAACATGAAATAGCAAATGTAAGTCCTTAAATAGTAGTAGCAATGTAAAGTATGGATGATGCATACAATCAAAATGCTTTTGTTATTTTTGACATATTTGAATGCTTTTGGATGTTTTTCAATGTTATATTTTTTTTAGTTTTTTGAAAGTTTTGGGATATGTACAATCAATCATAAGAATACTATGTACAAGAATTTTAAAAATAAGCTATTTACAAGGAAGGCCAAGAAGAGATGGTACTAACTAATGAGTCTCATGGGAGACTCCCTATCATGGTGTCCTATATCAAATAAAGGAATTGTTTGTGATTGTGAAGCATGAGAGAATGACTATGAATATGAATCTGAATACTTGAATTCATTGTTGGTATCTTGGAAATCATAATAACCTGTATTGTTCCACTCATCATTATGATCTTGATTTTGAAACAATGGAATACTGGTGTTGAGTTTTGTTGTATTTGGATCTTTTCTTTTGATAAATTGTGTCTAGGAATGATTTGCCTTAGGATGTTCAGTGAATCACCTTAATATGTTTAATGAATCCCAAACCTTGGTAATAAACATTATAAACTGATAGAATAGGAGTAGTGATGTCTTGAGTATGCTTTCCCAAACCTTGATCTTTAAAATTAAATTGTTTTAGATATTTTTGACCAAACCCATACTAGTTTGAAGTTAATCCATATTGTGGAGATGTAAATTTTCATATTTTTCATGATTTACCTATGATTGTGGTACTATTTATTGATATGATTTTGTTTTTTGATCCTTTTGTTGTTCTAAGTTATGCTTTGGTAACCATTTTTGTATTATTTTTGAATGTGACCCTTTGTGAATGTGTTTTTGTGTCACTATGGATTTCTTGTATTATCTACCTTGTATAGCGTCCTTTCTAATAATTATATATTGTATATGTGTTTTCAATGCCAAACATGAATTTGTGTGATGCTCATGCATTTTATGATATGGATAATAATATATGGATCTTCTTATTAGATTAGAGGAGGTAGTTTGATCAGTTTATCTTTAATCATATCCCTTAGTACCTCACTTGAAATCTTATTTGATATTTGAATTCTTTTCTAATCACTAGAGGTAGAGTTACTTTGTTGTGATTTCTTGTTTTGATATGTAACATTACTTGCAATCAATTGACTTGGTGAAGGTGCATATATATGATTGACACTAGGGTGCCTTTGAGGCTTTTGTATTATAATATAATTTTCTAATGTTTTGATTTTTTCATGTAATAGCTGATTCTACATTTGTAAATCTAAAATTAAATTGCTTATACTAGTGATTTGATCCCTTAGAGTCTCACAAGTGCAAACCCTATATGCTTTTGATTATACATGTAAGAACATATGTTAAAGAGATTTTGAAGAAGCTATAGGTTGAATGTATGCATTAAGAAAAATATTATGGGATGCTTCACCTTTTGGAGGGGTGATAACATGGACTTGGAGAGAGGGAAAGTTTTTATCACCCTCTAAGGGGAGAGTAAGAGAAGGGAACTATTTCCTAGCCATAAGATATGGCATTGAAACTTGACAGGTGTTTGTTACCTTATAAAATGGATCCTCTAGGTAGAAACCATGTATGTGGGATAAAATGCATGTAATTGGAGTTATAAGTTATATAAAAATATGTTTATAAAGAGCATTCCACATGAGAAATAACAAATAAGGGAGAGAGAGCATTTATTTATTCATTTATGCATAAATAACTTTGACATGTGATATGATATTTCTAATGTGTTTAGCATGATAACATTGACAATTTTCCATATGAGAGATAGAAAGTAAAGGATAGAAAGCATGAATTTGTGCATGAATGCATAGAAAATTTGACATGAATCATAACATTTCTAACATGTTTAGCATGATAATCTTGAAATTTTTTCCACATGAGAAATAGAAAGTAAAGGGTAGAGATCATGATTTTTTTCATAAAGGCATATAAGCTTTTGACATGTAACATAACATTTCAAATGAATTTAGCAAAATGGAGTTGGTAATTATTTTGTATGAGCAAAAGAGAATATGCAAAAAAATGAAATTTTGTGCATTTTTGGAAATGAATTTGTAATATCATCCCATATAATGCAACATAAGCATGAAATGCAAAGGATGAAGCTTTGTAATAACATATGATAGACTTCATCATTCATGTACATGATAGGGCCTATTATGGTTTCCCTGTTATTTACAAAAAATGTAAGAAAAATTTGTAAATAAGTGAGAATCATTTTTACAATTTGATTATGGGTATAAGGTGATACCTATAGAAGAAAATAGGTGCTAGTACATGCAACTAGGGATTTAACAGTGATACTTTTACAAAATAATATGAATTTTTGAAATTGAAATTGAATTTATGATTTAAGTATACAAGTAAAAATTCAAAAATTTATGGGAGAATATTTTATTTAATGGGACCTAGTATGTGAAATTAGGGTTTTGAAAAAATGATTTTTTTAAAAATTACTATGACTTTTTTGGAATTTGAAGATTTTTTTTTATTTTACTATTCAACTAAAAATTTAGAAAATGATTGGAAAATTACTGTGAAATAGTTGATTCAACTAGGGTTTGAAATAAAATTATTTTTGAAATTACTATTGAGTTTGAGAATTTGAATGAAATTTCTAATTTAGGTATGCAAGAAAAAAATTAGGAAATTACTGGGTTAATATTAGAGAATTACTAGGACTTAGTGTATACAACTAGGATTTGAAATAAAATTATTTAAAAATTTACTACTAAATTTTAAAATTTGGGATGAATTTTTACTTAAAATATACAATAAAATTTTCAAAAAATTATGAGAAAAATAAGCTAAGAATTTACCCTAGGGTTTCTATGGTTTTTATGTGTAATTAAAAGTAAGTCAGGTTCAGTAAAATGATTTATTTTTTTGGGGAAATTAGTGAAAAATTCCTAAATAATAAAAGGGTTTGAGTAGGAGAAAATTAATAAATAATATACCAAATTAAAGATATTGATTTATGAAATTTAATTTCAATTTGACCTTTCTAAAAATAATAATGAGAGAGAAAATTAAACTTATCTTATTCTATATTGATCTAACTTAGACAGGGTCTATAAATTTGTGTGTAGACCTGGGACATTATCATAAATAGGATTTTGAATTTTGTTTCTTTATTAGATAAGAGTACTAAAATTAGACACCTTGGGATCCAATGCTATAGTTCTTCCTTGATGTTGTTGTCATGATGATTTAAGCTTTCTGGGTTTTGTTCACCTGGTTAGTGTGAGCCTATGTACCAAATTTTGGAGCCTAATTATCAATAAATCTCCTTGTAGAGATTATTTTATAAGTCTCTCTCTTCTATGCACTTAAATAAAAACTTTTACAAATAGGGAAAAGGGGTTTGTGTGTGTAAGATGCACTAGACATGTTTCACACCCTATGTGTGGGAACACTACCTACATACCAATACTCTAAGGAGGTATCAAGCCATATGTAGTTCTCCCTTAAAGACTGCTTGGTGAAATAGTGAATGAAAATGCCAGAAATGCAAATATTGGGTGTGCTTGAGATGACTATGGGTTGGTGTAAGGACTTGAATTGGATTGAAAGTGTATAGGCTAGTTTTATGTAGAAAACAGGGAAGATTGCTTGAGTGGTATTTCTTGTATTCTTTCTTTCTTGAGTGATTTTTTCCAATCATTTCTAAATGATCTTTGAATGAGATTTTGTATGGATCTATTAGTCATTGGTTAGATGAAACTAGACTAGGTGACACATTGAACAAGAGGAATAGGGTAAAAATGGTAATCTAAGCTCAAATTGTGATAGGATAAGAGTGATAGAAATGGGGCACCATAGGTTCCAGTGCTATAGACCAACTTTAGAGCTATCATCCTGTGTAGATGGGGCCTTGGGGGGTAGATTAGTCATGAAGAGAGGGTCCTAGATCAGTTGGGATCAAGTCTAGAAGGATATAGATGAATAGGAATTAGTGAAGACAAGCTTGAGAGGGTTATGAGAGCAAACAAGAGGGACCTAAGGATTGGGTGTCATTATCCATGCTAAAGTTGCCAATTTTTGCATTTTATATGACTACAGATATATAGAATTTAGTGATCCTTACAAAATCATCCAACCCAATAAAATACAGTTGATAAAACATAAATTATCTTAGTTTTATTAGCTATTTTTTTAGAAGTGATTATGACTATATTTGCTAACCCAATAAAATTTTCTTAGTTTTATCAACTATATTGGCTAATTGAGTATAGTTTTATGTCTTATACCTATTATAATTTACAACCTAATATAGTTTTATATCTTATGCCAAAAATATTGAGTAGTGTGGAATAATGTTTTTATTCTCCCAACTACACCATCTAACCTGGTATAATTTTGTCTCCTAACTACATGAGAAATATAGGTAAAGTTTTGTGTCTTTTCCCAACTGCATTGACCAACCTAGTATAGTTTTGTGTATTTTAGAAAGTGCATTGGCCATCCTGATACATTTTTCAATTTTACTTCCAACTACACCAAATAACCCAATATGATCATTTTATCATCATACTACATCAACCGAGACAATGTAGTATTTTTATCTAGTTTCTAGTAGCATTGCCTTTCTACTCAAATGTATTAGGCAAACAAATATATTATGTTATTTAAATATAATAACTAGATATATTAGCCAATCTAATATAATCTACTTCTTTTTACCAAAGCTTTTATTAACATCTAACTTTTAATTTTCTTTATCATGATGTGTCTCTTATAATCTTTATTATGAGTCTCAACCCATTCTAATTTTTCTTAGATCACTCCTTTCTTCCATGTATGAAAAATATTGAATGAAAATCCTCATGATACAACTATACTACACCTATTTTTATGATGGAGGATCCTAATGATGATATTTACTTATGATGATAAATATAATGAAACTAAATGTTATAAATATGGTCTTCCCATTAATGATGATATCGAAGAGGATCCTAATGATATAATTTTTGACACTCCTAACATTGATAAATATCAGCATGACAATCTTCCCATTTATGACCTTCAAAGTACTTATTACTAATTTAAAGATCTTGATGATGCCAATTATACATTGGATTACTTTTTGGGGAAGACATGAGAGCATATTTTAAAATCATGATCATTTTTATCACAAATACCACATATTTATATCCTATCAAGAAGGTGATATCAGAGTTCATGTTTCAATCTACATTTTGGACAATATATATCTAGTGGGTTAATAGTGGAATTATATTTTGATTATAATACATCTAGTGTTGTGTTTAATTGTAATAAAATATCTATTTTGAGATTTTAAAATTACTCAATGATTTTCATACATAATTACTTCCTTTTTCTATTCCCATTTTCCTAACACAATCCCTTGTTCTTGAATAATTCTTACATAGTTCAGATATATCATAGAGACCAAGTTTTTTTATGTCTCATTTTACCATTAGGTTTAAATATTCACTAGAATCATCATATAATATTTTTAAGAAAAATATTTTGCTTAAATATTCCTCTAACTTTTACCCACATCTTCTATGTGCAAAGAGGAAATGGTCAAGTAGTCTTCCATATTATCATCTTCTTTTTGTTTTATGTAGAAGAATTTTTATTTTCTATCCCTTACACTATATTAGTCATGATTTCTATCAAAGAAACCATGTTCCATTTCATCCCATGTGTGAATGGAATTTAGTTATAAATTCATAAGCCATCTTATGGATAAATCCTTGAGTGTAAAAGGGAACAATTTCAATTTGAGATTATTAGTTTTATAATCAGAAGTTTGACACAAGACCTTAAATTCATACAAAAATTGATCACGATCCTCTATATATAATCCCTTTAAATTAGGTAATGTGGATGGGGATATATTCTTCACTGCAACATTCTCATCTTGATATAAGAAAATAGGATAGGTAAATGTTCTACCTAGTGGTTCAGCTCTACATCATGTAACCCTATTTAATGGATTATTTCCGAGATTATCTCCCATGGTTTCCCAATATATGTTGTAGAGAGTTCTCTTGGGAGGTTTTGAGTCATCAGAAGTGGCTAGAATCCTACTTGAGTGAGATTCAAAACTTAGGTTTACATTATGTTTTAGCCTTAATTTCTTTATTTTAAAGGACACACCTACCTCTACATAATGATAATCATTGGTTTGAGACATATTAGGTGGTAGGAATGGAAGATCAATTTGTTTAATAGTAACACCTACCAATATATGGCTACACCTAGGTTGCATTCAAATAATATAAGTAAGAAATAAAAAGGTATAACAATCTAAAACCCTAGCTGACTAAAAACCCTAAGAATTAGAAATGTTTGCATTCATAAAAATTAGGTTCACTAAATGTTTTACCCTAAATTGGATGTGTATCATATTGGGATAGATAGGGTTAAGAATATAGAAATTAATAAACAAAAGGGTGGTAAGTAGAATTATAGAAGGATAATTAATTACAAAACTAAGATAAAACATATACTAAATTTATTATATTGAGATATGCTAAAAAATAGAAAGTAAAGTAAATAGGTCTATATAAGGATAATTAATTACAAAACTAAGATAAAACATATAATAAATTTATTATATTGAGATATGATAAAAATATAAAGTAAAACTATGCTAAATATGAAAATCAAAAATTAAAAAGATACTTGATTTTGATGGTAATATAGATCTAGATCTAGAAAAGGTAGGAATTAGACTATAAAAATATTTTAGAATAATTGCCAAATTTTACATTTTGTGCCTCTATAGCTACAAACACTTGCATCAGCCTACGATAGTTACATCGATGTTAGCATCTATGTTGGACATAGGTGTACTATAAAAAATACCTATTGAAATAAGATGTGACCACTTGGATACTTATAGGTATTTATTCACATTTGTTTTTGTATTTATATATTGGTCATTTATTATCTCTCCTTGTGATCAAACCCTATTTCTTCATCCTCATAGTGGTTATGGAAAAAAGTTTTAGTAATAACATGATGTCGAGCTTCCCCAAATATCCCTCTATTATTGAGATTTTCCTACATAGCCAATACTCTAAAGAGGGCCTCAAACTTATGTAGTTCTCCCTTACATGTTGGATTGTGTGTGAATCATGTAATATGTTATCATTAAGTACAACAATGACCTAGCTTGTAATTTGGAAAATATAGATCTTGGATTACTCATTCAATACTTAAAACTCATAGATGTGTTATACCTATGATTGATATGGAAATAGTAAAAAATAGTGAATTTTTTCTCACTTGAGCACTTATCTGAATGATTTTGGTAAGTTGCCTAGTGAGTAAGTAAGAAGTTAATAGGTGAAGAATGAATGGGAGTTAATATTGTATTTATACCAAATCCATTTGCATAATTTATCATATTAAATAACTTAGGATAACCATTAGGATACATTTAATTTTAGAATTAGATGACTTTAGCACATTGGAAACTTGTGTTAGAGTAGGGTACGAGTTAATGTAGTTGTTTGTCTAGTATGCAAGTGTACATGCATCCAGAAAATAAGTATAGGCTTAGAACTTCCAAAGGTAGAATATAAATAGTTTCTAAGAATTTTAGGAAAGATATAAGGCTTGGGTCATAAAAATAAGACTATTATGACCAATAGATAGGACAAGGGACATAAGAGAAAGAGTAAATGTGAGACTTGTTGAAGTAGGAAAAGGTATAAAATTGAGATGAACTGACAAGGTCTAAATTTTCCATCTGTATACAAATAAGGCATTATATAATTCATAAATAGTGTCTACACCCATTTACAACCATTATAACCCATATTTTAATCTATTTTTTAACCCTTTATAACTATTTAATTTGATTGCATATTTACAACCATAGTTTAAAACCAGTTACATTTATTAGGGTCCAAAGAGAGTTATATCTTTACGCTAAATACTTAGGATTTGGGACACTTTATTTATGGTATTTGAGTTTTAGGTTACCCTCTAATAAATCTACATAATTAGGTTTTCCTTTCCCAATCATCTAACTATATGTAGGCTCTATTATATTGACCTTATTCAAGTCTTAGTCTATTGAGATAATGAGGATAGTTTTAGGTCATTGTATCCATTACATACATTATGATGAAATTGATGTGAATATTATCCCACCTCTGGTTGGATCAATTTAATGTTTTTAATTTATCTTATTATTGACAAATTTAAAACCATCATTTATTTTTAGTCTAATTGTATTCACTATCCTAATAATTTTTTCTTAGTTTTATCAATTATAGCAAATAACTCAGTACAATTTTGTGTCTTATACCTACTATAATTTCCAATTGAATATAGTTTTTTTATCTTCTGCCAACTACATTGAATAGTTTCATATATTTTTTTTATTTTCACAACTATACCAACTAACTTGGTACAATTTTTTGTCTTCTCCCAACTACATGGGAAATATCAGAATTTTTTGTGTTTTTTCCTAACTGCACTAACCAGCCTAGTATAGTTTTGTGTATTTTACCAATTACATTGGCCATCTTGATCCATTTTTTATTTTTCCTTCCAACTATATCAACTAACCCAATATGTTCATTTTATCATCATACTACATCAACAAAGACAATATATTATTTTTATCTAGATGATATTAACATTACCTTTCTACTCAAATATATCAACCAAACCAATATAGTATGTTTTTCAAATATAATTACTAACTTTATTAGCCAATATGATATAATATACTTATTTTTACCAACATTTTTTATTCACATCTAACTTATATCTTTCTTTATCATGATGTGTCTCTTAGAATATTTATTATGAGTCTCAACCCATTCCAATTTTTCTTGGATCACTCTTTTCTTCCATATATGACAACCAATAAATAAAAATCCTCATGATAAAACTATACTACACCTATTCTTATGATAGAGGATCATAATGATGATAATTATAGTGAAACTAAATATTATAAATATGATCTCACCATTTGTGATGATCTCAAAGAGGATCCTAATGATATAATTTTTGACACTCCTAAAATTGATCAATATCACCATGATGATCTTCCCATTTATGACCTTGATAGTACTTATTACTATATACACATAATATTTTCAAAATTTTATCACTTACTAATGTTATTTATCTTAAAACAACTCATCAAGTCTCAATCTCTTTGAGTTCACACCTTAAAGGGTGCATTGGGAAAGTGGTGGGAAGACCATTTGTGCTTTGAAAGCCTATTATCCCTTTTACCACTCATTATCTACACACTTTTATCCTAAAAACCATTCCCCTAAGATTTTTATTCTTTATTACACATCCTCATTCATTTCCCACCTTTCAATCCCCTTTTCTTAACCTAAACCCCTTTTTGATAGTTTAAAGTACCAAGTTGATTGGGTCAACATTTTAATCTTGTGGGTAAAATTAATTTAGGGTCTAGGTAAGATCTTGGCTGACCTAGCTCATGACCTACTAAATTGTTTTCCATAATAGTACTAGGTCAACTGGGTTGACCCTATCAGTCAAAACTTTTGGAAGGGATTAGGGTTAAATCCACCTATTTATACAAGATCATTTCAACATTATTTAGAGAAGAGAAGAAGAAGTAATAACTATTATACATGTACTTAGTCACCATTCGACTTGAGGATCAAGCTTAGGGTTTCATACTTTCTTCAGAGATATGGATCTTGTCTTATGGAGAAGTCTTTTGGATACATTGATAGGTTGTGTATCTAAGAGTTGATTTATCCTTGTCATCCTTACATACCAAAAAAAACTCTTGAAAATAACCTTGACCAAGGGAGAGATTGAGGCTCAATGAGTTTGTCTTCAAAGGTAAGTATTCGTAACTTTGTTTCTCTTTTGTAAGAGTAGATAAATATACATTTTTAATTCTCTTCAATGAATTAGGATTATATATACATTAATGTGAGTATATGTCTCTTATGAATGTTTAATTTTAGTGTTAATTACCCCCACTTTGTGCTATAAGCTTTGGTGAGCACTAGATTAGACTTTACTTTACTTTTTATTAGTTTAGTGAATATGAAAACATAAGACCTAGTTAGGGTTATTACGTAATTATGCTTGACCAAAAGATTTGTAACCCTCCCTAGTATTATTTTTATGATAGTAGATACCCTAATTGGGTCTATCTAGTCCACATATTGGTTATGTTCCTGATTATATAATGTATCCCTAATCGAAAGTGTAAGTATGATCTATCTTATCTAAGTTAGGATTGATTTATAGACATGATGTATTTTGACTACATACATTATGGTGAACCTAATCTGAATCTAACCCTTGTAGTTTTTTTTTTTATGTTTTTCATTATTTTATCATTGTATTTATTATTTTTATATATTTACAATACTAGGTATAGGGCCTGTATAGTTTCTAACTTATATGCACAACTTTAACACACAGTCACATCAAAATGACTTTATTTTATTTGTGTAGGTATTTATTAGATATAAGTTACTTGGTTGAATAGTTTGACACAGTACATGTTTTCACTTTTAGACAAGATACTAGGTTGACTAAGTCAACATATTATACTTACAAATTTCTATAAAACATACTAGGTTGACCAGGTTGGTATAGTCATCTTTCAAACTTCAAAAAACATACTAGGTCAAATAGGTCAATATAGTCATCTTTACAGGCTTTAGTAAATAAGGAACTACAAAAATAGGTCGACTCAATTGACATAGTAGAATTTGAAAGTAAAATCAAGGCACTTTAACAACAATCTCACTTTTATCTACATCTTCCAACCCATCAAGGGTAGAGATGGTGTAGACACCTCTATTTTTTGAAGAACCTCATAGGAGTGCTATGACTTGGTCCTATCACTTTGATAGGTACCATGACCCCTATAGTCTACTTATCTTTGATATGCATGTAACTTTCCTTTAGTCTTTTATAGACCCCACCCCTCCTTTAGTAGAACCTAGTTTGGATCCCATTCCTACACCCACTTTAGATGAGTCTATTCCTTCTTCCAATCTTATTACTCTTTCTATCAAGCCTTGTCCAATGTCTCCACTAGTACCACCTTCTCTCTGTGATGGTTTACTTCCTTTATTGTAGCTAGCTCCTTTTTCCACCAAATGGGCTAATCAACATTAAACCTCCACCTATGAGTACACCTACCAAGACTACTCATAGGCATATCTATAACTTTTATGGCATAGATAACCATTCTTCTATGCATTATCACAAGTTGTGCCAGTATATTGATACTTTACATCCTATTACACCTTAGTCCTTAGAAAAGGATATACCTCCCTCAAAGGTACTACCTGAGTATATTCCTTAGTATTGTGAGGTATATTATCTCTAGAACTAATGTGGAACCCATCACATTGATTATTTTTATATCCTTCAACATTATCTTAAAGATCATCTTTTAACCATTCCTACACCTTCTACCATTCCTCCCACAAGTCATCCTTACAAGAAGGCTACCCATTCTTCCCCCATGGTTCCACCTCATATGGTTCCATCTTCTCCTATGTTTCCTTCTCCACCTATGAATCCCTCACTTGTGGAACTTCTCTCACTTATGGATCCTTCTCCATATGTGAGTCCCTCACATTTAGATCTTTCCCCACTAATGATCCTTTCATCTCCTATAAAAACCATTCCCAATCATTCTCTTGATAATCCATTGCATGATATCTCTTATTAACATGATCCATCAAACATTCTTACCTTTTCTATTGAAGAGATTATATGTGAAGTATTTTTCTAGTTTTCAATGAAGATAGATGAGACATTAGTTGCAAAACACATTCAACTTCATAGAGACTTATCAAATGTTTTAGATGATGTGTGTGGATAATTATATCAGTACTTATGAACACATAGATGGTGTTATTACATTATCATTTAGATTGGGTGTGTGCTCCAACTTTATATTTATATATTTTTTATATCATTTGACATTGTGTCAAATTCTTATCTATTTTACATGGTGACTTTAGTTTCACACTTTATATTGCTTATGATGTCATTATGTTTTCTTACGGATTTATTCTTCATTATTGCCTTATTTTTTTCTCAAGTTTCTTTCTTAAGACACCCTTGTTCTCTTTCCATGATTATTTCCTATGTTATCTCTATAAATACAAATAATTATTATTGCAACTTGGTTATGCCAACCTTGATCCTTTAAGTCATTCCTTTTATACCATGTGATCAGTTAGCAAAAAATTCCTCTTACCATAATCTCCTTTTACCAGTCCACTTTGGATTTCCTTTCTTCCCATATATTAACTTTCACAAAATAAGCATACACATGGTTGAGACTTGAGATGACATGCTAGTTCATTATTCAGTGTAAGTGTCCTAGTAAGTCTTATCATTGGTTACTTAGCTTCATTTAGCCTCAAACTAAAGTTTACTCATGTGTATCACTCTATTTCTCATGATTGGTCATTTCAAGTCCATATGGAGGAGGACTATTAAAATCCATAAAAATATTCCAAAGCCAAATTATTTAAGAAAAAGCAATGATCCAAAAGGCAACATTCCATTTTCTCAAAAAGTTAAATTACACTTAAAGACATGATTATAAACACATCTCCTTCTTATAGTTAAAATTTAAACTCCATAGTTGGCCTCATGATAGAGATGAGGTCTATTGCGGTCAAGTAGGATAGTATCTTAGAAAACAAGAATAAAAAATATTTTAGTGCTACTAAATTTCTCACGTAAGTGTCTAATCTTCATAGTAAACTGATAGCTTTAGAAGGGGTCCTAAGGAATGGGGAACATGTTTTGGGAAGGTAGGTCCATTTTAATTTTATTATACAAATATATCTTAATGAGTTGATTTTAGTAGCATGCCTATTTGGCTACATAACTTTGTGTCTATAGTGAACATGTTTCCTTTATACATTGATGGTCACTAGTCACTTAGTGTCTTCTCATGTCCTTAGTATGCCTCATATCTCCTAAGGTATTCTCACTAGATTCCTAAGTTATTATTTTTACATTCCTTTTTTCACTTATTATAAATCATAATATTTCCCTTTGAGAAATATTGTTTTGTTCATTGATCACTCCCATAGGGATTCCATTTATGAGTTGCATTATAAGACCATGGATAGGACTTGGCCTTCCTCAAAAATTACCAAACTTTTCCATTACCATTACCAACATCCCATTTTACCAAATTTTAATGTTTATTCCATCTCATTAGTGTTCCCTTTATGAGTTGCAGTGTAAGACCATGGATAAGACTTGGCCTTCCTCACAAAATGTTCCAATAATCCAAGTCACAACAAAATTACATTTGTCAAATATGAGATAAGATTTGATTGATTAGGAAGTTACATGTCATTGACATGCTTCCCATCTTGATTTAGTATATTTTATGCTTACTTAATTATTTTTTCACTTTTATCTTCTAATTTTTTTGATTGCATGTAATAATAAAACCATTTTCTTGAGTTTTTCATACTTCCTAGATTGAATTGGTGTGATTAATTTAAGACCCAATATTTCCAATTTATTTTTTCTTTTATACTTCCTAATATGATTTAGTATGATTGATGGACTTAATTGATTTGTTTCTATACCATTTTTTCTTCCAAAGTGATTTTAATTTTATTACATTATTTTCATACTTCCCAAGGTGATTTAGTGTGATCTTACTTGTTTAATCTAGTGCCAATATTTTTCATGGATTAAAAACAATTTTTTGCCCTTTTGTTTCCCAATATTTGGTAGACTTAGTCATTTGTTACTATTACACATTTTCAAATATGAAATAGTGTGTAGTACATTTTTTTTCATTGATTATACTTAGCCAAGTATTATTTTGCCTATTTATTTTTAACCATGCATGTGTCCTACATAATTCTAGAAAAGAAACCACAACACATATATTTACCATAACATATACAACAAAAGCTAAATACATGAGCTAGAAAGAAATATATACATGCATCCACAACCACAACTAAAATACAAACACATAAGATCAACATCCAATGACAAAAATGAATTTTATACACACACACACACACATATGTATGTGTGTGTGTGTGTGTGTGTGTGTGTGTGTGTGTATGTATGTATGTATGTATGTATATATATATATATGTATTTATATATATATATATATATATGTATGTATATATATATATATGTATGTATGTATGTATGTGTATATATATATATATGTATACATACATATATATATATGTATGTATACATACATATATATATATATATATATATGTATACATACATATATATATATATATATATATATATGTATACATATATACATATATACTTATATATATGTATATCATGTGTTTTTGATACAAATTAAAAAAATACACCACTCTATCTCTAAGGCTAGGATCTATCCTGTCTATATCATGGCCTAACCATGTTTCCCATAGATTCCTTAAACATTACCCTCTTAATAGTACATTTTAAAAACGCTATTTAAGGTAAAACCTATCACCTATCCCAATAGGTTGGCCACCTGGGCTTGTACCTATGCTAGTTGAGTCATGGTAGCCATGTGCATGACTCTCTTTAGCCAAGGCCTTCCATGCTTATACTTCTCCCAACCCCACCCCTAATGATGGTTTTAACTCATCTTCATGTTCTTATAATTTTCTTGAGACCTCTCTTGTTAGTTTGAACTAGCTCACCAAAGCTAGGGTAGATAGTACCATGGGATCATCTAGTGTGGTAGGGTCATATGACATCATAACCTCATCTAAGATCTCATGAAGTACTAGCCTCAATAGGGATCCCCATCTGGCCTCCTCCTCTACAAGATATGAAAAATTCAAACCACAAAGATATTAGATCACAAATATATATCAAAATTTATCTATAAAAGACTTTAAAAAATTTCAACCATTTATTATTACCTATCTGAAAGTCACCTATCAATGTTTACCTATCTGCATGACCATTGAGCATAGTCTCTCCATCAAATTGTCTTTAGAGTACCTCATCCATGGGATGTTATCCAAATAATGCAAACCCTAGGGTCACCACCCATGCCCATCTCAAGCCTCACCTCAGTGGTGTCTCTATAGACCATCTCTATCTTGCACTAACTAAGGGGTCATCTAGAATGCTCTCTCTCACGATTGACATCTCCATCGATGGTATAAATGAGATGGTCAACACTCCTCCTATTATGGTTATATATGGTACCTATACCACTCCTACATCCATATCCATCTCCTCTCTAACTATTGGCTTCCATGATTGACCTATCCATAGTCTCTCATGCCACTATCTAATCTCTATTCTCTTAATTGGTGATCTTGCTAGTCCTCTCTCCCTCATATCTCTCACATGTCTAGCTCAAAGTGTGGGCCCCACTATTGGTGTTTATGGGTGAAGGAGTCCTAATTATCCTAATATATGTGCCATTAGATGCAACTCTACCCACTAAGTATAGTGGTTGATAATTTGCACTCATGCTAATGTTGGTGTCACTATCCTCCAACTTGTCCACACTATCATAATGTACCCATATAGATACCACATGATATATACTCATGTGACTATCTATAGTGATAACACATGGGTCGTAGCCTCTACCATATGATCATATCTCTATATCTGCACCCAATGCAATTGATCATAGACCACATGAGACAACCTAACTAGTCAGTACATCAAAAATGCCTCATATATCTAAGAACTTAATAAAATAATTAACCCCATGGTTTTCTACCCTCTAGATAGCATCGTATACATATCATGCATGAACTAGACCTAGATGATAATAACCCAAACCATATAGTACCCCTAGTCCAAAAAAAAACTAGCATATAATAGTACCTTTCCATCCAACTTGTGACACAACACTCATGCTATCATAATTCCTATCACTACCTTATAGATATATGTAATATGAGCTATATACATGTCAAATAAGCTCACTCTTAGCCTAGGATATATCCTATCTAATCACATCACCCATTGGGATAATTCTCATCTCTCATCATACCCATCACATACGCCCATGATCATCGGTGTCTCACCTATCAATAGTCCAAGAATATCATGGACATCCTCTAGGGTGATACCCACCTTGATGGTATCCCCTTCCACCATCCATCTAAAAGTATTTTTAAATAATTCTTAAGATCCTAGGAACATGACTATAATATACACACTCAGTGGCACTCTATACATCTCCATGATACCTCCTAGGCATAGTGTGAATAACATAGCTCAATCCTCCACTGTGAATCACTCTAATAGGTTTGGTATCCATGTTGCATCAATTAATATCTAGAATTTTAGATGCTCTAGCAACCATCACACATTAAAAAATGTATTAGACCTCCATGTCACTTATAATCAGATGCATTCTTTGTAAATTCTAACACAAACAAACCTTAATTTACCTTAATTTATCCATTTTTAACCAATTTTACCTATTTTTAGCCTATTTGTCCACTTCAATACTTGGTCAGGCATTCTAAGCCTTTCAAGTACTATTTTGGCCTATTTCCCACATTTTTATACTATATTGGCCACTTAGTCAAACACTAAGCTGACCACATAGTCCTTAGTTGACCTTTTCATTTTCCCCCCTTAGTACTAAGTTAACAATCTACTTTAAATAACTAAGTTGGTAGTGAGGCAATAAGTCGGTAATTTACCTAAACCAAGTCAACTCATATCTACTAAGCTGACTTTGTCAAAGGATAAAAATTAACCCACTAGGTCGACTGGGTTGACCTAGTTTATTTTTACCCAACTGACACTTTGACCAAATATTACCCTTATTTCAAGCACTTATTTCTCTAATTCCTTTTAACCCATTTCCCTATTTGACCTCTAGTTTCCTTAAAAACTTCTTGGGGTTCATTCTAGTTTTTATAATTGGTTTAAATTATAAATTTCAATAAAACACTTAATTTCAAGTAAAATGGTTAAAATAAGTTTGAAATTCTTATTTTCCTACCTATGCTATACTTGTTGTGGCTGATAGGCATCCTCCCCATCTCAACTATCATCTCCTCACCATATTAGCTCTATTGGATTTTGTTTGGTCTCTCAGAGCTCTATTTTTCTCTCCAAATAAGTCAAAGAATAGAAAATGATTTTCTTTTCATCCTATTTAAACTTAATATTCAAAATTCTTTACTTTTCAAATATTTACTATTAGATTCTTTATTTATCTCATATCTTTACTTTTACTCACTCATTTTTCAAACTATAAAAAGTTATATAATCATGACATCATAGAGAATGTTTTCCACTACTATATGTTTATATTCTAATTTTTTTGATTTTTTTCTCTTTTTTACATTAATATCTATAGGTTCACCTAATGTTCTTCACATTGGATGCCTTCACATCTCTTGCAGTATCCGTCTTTATCTACAATACTAGGGTAAGTAAAGTTATGTGTTTTTCAATTCTATCCTTTCATTTTTCAATTTTTCTCCTTACTACACTTTAATTAGCATCAATGTTATGTTTCTTCATGTTCTATTCTTGAAGCACCATATCATGTTGCACTCACATGACACATGATGAACTTCAAGTGGGACATATGTATACACATAATATTTTCAAAATTTTAACACTTAGTGATACTATTTATGTTGAAATAACTCATCAAGTCTTAATATCTCTAAGTTCACACCTTAAAGGGTGCATTGAGAAAGGGGCGGGTAGACCATTAGTGCTTCATAGGATTATTTTCCCTTTTACCACTTGTTATCTACATACTTGTCTCCAAAAAACCATTCCCCTAAGCTTGTTCTTCTCTATTTTACACTTAGTCATTTCCCACCTTTATTCCCCTTTTCCTAACCTAAATCCCCTTTTGATAGTTTATGGTACTAGGTTAAATAGGTTGACCCTATACACTTGTGCATAAAATTCATTTAGGGTCTAGTTCAGCTATTGGCTAACCTAGCTTGTGACTTAGTAAATTTTTATACATAATAGTACTAGGTCGATTGGGTCGACCTTGTCAATCAAAACTTTAGGGTTAAATATACCTATATATACAAGATAATTTAACAATTATATTTCACATGTACTTATCCACCATTCTACTTGAGGATCAAGCTTAGGGTTCATACTTTCTTTAGAGATATAGATCTTGTCTTGTTGAGAAGTCTTTTGGATTCATTGATAGCATATGTATCCTAGAGATAATTTATCCTTATCATCCTTACATACCATAGCAACCTCTTGTGAACCACCTTGGCCAAGGGAGAGATTGAGTCTCAATGGGTTCATCTTCGAATGTAAGTATTCCTAACTTTGTTCTTCCTTTGTAAGAGTAGATAGATATGTGTTTATACTTATCTTCTATGCATTAGGATTCTATATACATTGATGTGAGTATATATCTATTATTAAAATTTAATTTTAGTGTTTATTACCCCCACTTTATGCCAAAATATTTTGTGAGAACTATATTATACTTTACTTTACTTGTTATTAGTTTAGTGAATATGAAAACATAGGACCTAGTTAGAATTATTGTGTGATTATGCTTGACTAGATGCTCTAGAACCCTCCCTAGTATTGTTTTTTTGATAAGAGATACCCTAAATGGGTTTATTAGATCTATATATTGGTCATGTTCTTGACTATATAATTTACCCCAAATCAGAAGTGTAATTATGATCTATCTTCTCTAAGTTAGGATTGATTTATAACATGATGCATTTTTTATTACATACAATTACAAATATAAATATCCCAACGATGACAGTTATAAATTAGATGTTTTTTAATGAAGGCATGAGAGCATATTTTTAATTATCATGATCATTTTAATCACATATACCACACGTGTATCTTATCAAGAGGATGATATCGAAGTGCATGTTTTAGTCTACATTTTGGAAAATACATATCCAATGGTTCAATAGTGGCATTATATTTTGATTATAATTCATCTAGTGTGGTGTTTAATTGGACCAAAATATATGTTTTGATATTTTAAAATTACTCAATGATTTTCACTACATCATTACTTCTTTTTCTTATTTTCATTTTCCCAACACTAGCCCTTATTCTTTAATAATTCCTACATAGTTTAGCTATATCATTGAGACCAAGTTTGTTTATGTCTCCTTTTACCATTAGGTTCAAAGATTCCCCATCATCATCATGAAATAATTTTAATAAAACTTTTTTCTTAAATATTCCTCTAATTCATACCCACATCTTCTATCTATAAAGAGTAAATGGTCAAGATAATCTTCCATATTATCATCATACATAATAGTTTTTATTTTATATCCCTTACCTTTAGTCATAATATTTATCCAAGAAACCATTTTACATTTTATCCCATGTGTGAATTAAATTTTGTTATAAATTCATAAACCATCTTATGGCTAAATCCTTGAGTGTAAAATGGAATAATTTAAATTTATGATTATCAATTTTATTATCATATGTTTGACACAAAACCTTAAATTCATACAAAAATTGATATATTTCCTATATATACAATCCCCTAAAATTAGGTAATATGGATGGGGATATTTTATTAATTTCAACATTCTCATTTTGATCTAATAAAATAAGATAGTCAAACATTTTACTTGATGGTTGAGCTCTACCTCATGCAACCCTATTTAGTGGATTATTTATAAGATTATCTCCCATAGTTTCTCAATATATTTTTTAAAGATTTATCATGGGAGGTGTTGAATATTTAGAAGTGGATATAATCTTACTTGATTGAGATTCAAAACTTTGGTTTACACTATGTTTATCCTTTATTTATTTATTTGAAAGGATGCACCAACCTCTAGGGAATGGTAACATCTATGATATCCCTTCCAAATACAAAATCCTCTTATGTTTTTTAGATTTATTGGGTAGAAAATAATAGATTATTAAAACCATGGTTCTACCACATATTGTGTAAAAAGTGCTTCATTAACTTATGGGTCAAAAATCCTTTAGGTGTTCAGATCGATTCTTTAGGATGAGAATAAAAAATGTGTTGCTCATTTATTTTAGTATGTTTTCTTCCTTAATTTTTTTATAAATCATAGGTACTACCTCCATCTTATAAAATCCTAAAAAATGTTGAAAAAATCCTCAGAGGAAACCATCTAGTCTGACTACTTTGTATCCCTCCATGGAGATCACTATGAACTTTAATTATTCTATGGAAGGTGGTTTGAGAAGACTAGAATTTTCCTTTTGACTGGTAACATTTTAAAACAAATATAGGAAAGCTTTTTCCTTCATTAGATTAGGGTTGATCATGCATGAAAATAAATTCCTAAAAAATGAGATCACATATTCCTTCACTTTAATGCCTACCTTGCACATAGATCCATCATACTTTATTGACTCTATAATTGTGATTATATTTATATTTTTGATAGGATAATAATGTATTTTTTTGGAATTCTTATCCCCTTCCTTCAACTAGGTGAATCTATATTTATTCTTCCAAAAAATTTCTTCCTTGGTTTCCATAATTTGGAATTTACTAATTATAAACTTTTCTTTCATGTATTTATCTTAATTCAATCCATTAACTTGAACCTCCTCCTTTGGGATCAAAAATTACTCTACAATTATTCTTTTCTACTAAAGTTTTTTTGAAAAACTTTCTTGTTCAAAGTTTTATTTTTATTCTTAATATGTTTGAGCTTAAAATCTAGTATGTATATGTCAGACCGTTAGAAGTATTATTTTTATCATTCCTTGATGGATTGAAGGAGATCTATTTTTTGACTTCATATTTTTTGAAACCTAAATGGGTTATTTCTTTCTTTGACCTCCGGTAACCCATTAAAAACCAACAGGGAGTGGTAAGATCATATTCCTAGAGGATTAGTTAAACTATAGCTTAGATTGAGTCCCAAATCTAAATATAAAAAAAACACATCCAATTTAACTTATATTAACTTCTCCCTCAATATTGTATTTGAATAGGTAAAATTGTCTCCACTGAGATCAATGTCTACAATACCAAAATCTGAGATGAAGTCACTAGGATATGTCATATTATCCATGTAGTCTTGGGACACACCTTTTTTTCCAAAGAGAAAATGGGGAGTTTAATTCCTAAATAACCACCCATTTCTAGGTAACACAAGACTTCTTAAATCTACCAAGACCTTTCCAAATATTCCTTATACCTATCTTTGAATTAGTAGCATAGATGTTGGATAGAATCTAGTCATAGCTATGCAGTTTGATGAAAATAAATTACAAGGTAATTATTATTATTGAGAAAAATATCCCCATCCAAATATTAAGGGTTAAAAAACCTACTAATTACATTGAAGCACTATAAGTACTAGCTTTAACACAATTGGAGTTGTTATAAACTCTCTCCCTAGCTTATTCAAGACTATTATCCAACATTTTGATTCTCGAAACATAATATTATTATGAGTGTGGTTATTGATTAAATTATTAACTAACCTTTTCATGTTGGGTTTGTTATGTCCTATAACATTCCATGGTATAATCTTCATTTTTTTAAAAATTCCTAAAATGCTTACTTAGTTGTATGGTTATTTGAGTACCTTTGGCTACCTCATTTTCCAATTCCTTAATTCTTTTTATCTACCTCATGGGTATTCCTTATGGTATGGCCTCATCACCTACATCAAATTTTTTATTCCCACTTGTAAGCTTAAATTAGATCACTGATTTTATCTAAGATATTTTATCTATGAGTCGATGTTCAAGACTAAAGAACATTGTTCAGTCTCTTCCTCTTTAGTGATTTCTACTAGTTTTTTTTTCCTTTTTAGGTTAATTCACTTTTTATAAAACCTAGTTGCTTTGGGGACTCCCATTAAATATTTATTGGTTTCAGTGTCAAATGACCTTCGTAAAACCTCAAATATTTTATGTCTATTATGCCTTCTTTTTTTCTTTTCTCAAGTGTGCTAAAAGGATATTTTTATTTATTCCTAGGATTGTCCTTTCCTTTAGCACAAATATGAATGGCTGAAAATGTTGGATCTTCTTTATTTTTTTGAATGATGCCTTACATATCCTTATTTTAGGTATCTTCAAGAAGATTCATCTTGGTTACTTATTCCATTTTTTCCCCTTTGATTTCCTTTGATGTTTCTTGAATATTCAAAAATCAAACTTTAGTTTGAATCTCTAGAATAACCCCTTCCATCACTCCACTTGGAATCTATTCTAGGGATTCTTTCTTCCTCCATTGTTACCTTTGTGTTGATCTTAATATTTTATTACTAGGGTATTATTTTTTCCATGTCTTATCATTTTAAATTTATTAAAAATATATGATGCTATTTCACACATGATTTTTCATCTCTAGGATCCATATTTTTATTTCAACAGGATTGAGTTTGGAACAGGTTTGTCCATTTGAATATAGAAAATAAATATTTACAAAATAAATATTCTCATTGATTTCATTACTACATCTAAGGTTATTGGTTGGAAAATATATTTAGTTATCCACATAATAACTTGCTCTTCCCAGAACTACAATCAAAGTCTTTAGATTTTGATTCACATAGGTATTTATTCCATCAAGGCATTATTCAAATTAAATCCTGGTTTTCATTTTATTATAAATAGGTTTGTCATACCTATGAAAAAGGTCTATTCATTAAATGTATTGGTAAAATATTTAGAGTTAGAGAAATAAATGAGGGGAAAAAGCCATGGCTACCACTTCCAACTCACCCTTGGGTTTCCACTTGTAGTTGGCCTACTCCATGAATGCATATATATTAGACCTGTAATCATTAAACTTTGCCAAAAAACAATTTTAAAGTTTAATGTTAGATATTTATAGTAATTCATTTGAAATTTTCAAAAAACCTTGCATGGGCTCTGAAAGTTATTTAATAAGCTCTTGATGCACTTGTCATTTCTCCACTAGTCTTTCTTCCCATGAGTTCATTTTATTGAAAAAATCACTTTTGAATTTAGATCTAACCTCATGTGGGTCAGTGATCATAACATATTTCTCATGTTACTTTCTAAATTTATACCATGGTGGCTCATTTGGTTCCCTATAGTTTCCTCCTTCACTTCTTCATGGCCAATTTTTATTTTTATTTTTTCCCTTCATAAATTCTTTTTCTATTGGTCCACTTGTTTGTAATAATATTTATACTTATATTTTTTTATGTTTTACATTCATTTATATATTTTATTTATTTACATATATTGGTTGTTTATTTTTATATCTATTTACATAGGATATAACTTTTTATACTTAGTTTTATCCTTTTCACTATGTATTTTATCACAATTATTATAAAAAATAAAACATTACAACACCTAATAACATTTTACATAGCATGATATCATAACCATAATACATGATAGATATAAGAAACCATAAGTAAAATTCCATGTAGATAGAAAAATGACACACAAAAACACACACATTTATCTATGTGTTTCACCAGTTGCCTTTAATTCCCACATTGAAGTGGGTGAGGTGCCATGCACCATAAAGAGCTTGTAATTATCACTACTTATAAATGAATATTTAATGTGTGGGTTCAAAATAATGATCCTTAGTTTTCTCCTCATGATTTGGATAACTCTACCTCCATTTGGTGTACTTGGAATGTAGTCACTCTATGGGTAGTGTTATCTTCAATCAAATCTCTTTGCATCATAGTCACTTATTTCCATCCACACCATCTCATCTTGATGGAGATACTGCTAGTTTAAAATCCTTCTCTCACC